>JAQJZS010000009.1:1200000-1632986 GCA_028828935.1 Penicillium sp. IBT 18751x | reverse complement strand
GTTTGTACTTCGTTCAGTTACGTATTACTAAGGTTAAGACTACTTTCTGCCCAACTTTGCGAACAGCACCTCATTCCAACTTCAATGCGAATACCGGCAGACTTTTTCCCCGCAGACTTGGTCCCAGTAGGAATTGGACCCAGTAGGGTGGACCCAGCAGTAGTTCCGGGAACCGCATTTTTGCCCGTTGTGATCTCGACGATATCATCACTAGCCGCGTTCCAGTTCCGACCGGCCAAAGAAATCTCGTCATTCTCCAGATCAAACACTGAGTATACCAGAGTGATGAAGTTAGTCCCTAACACGATGCTACCTTCATTCTGAAGTTCCTTATTCTCGCAAATGGTAAAATAACAAAGATCATCCGTCTCGTAATCGGATTCGCCAATGTCGGGATTGCCGCTCAGAAATGACCAAGCAGGGAGTTGGACATTCAAATCCCCGAAGTTAAATCCGATCGTCGCGTTCTCACCGACAGAACTACAAGAAAGGTTGACCTGTCCATTATCATCTGGCACGCCTGTTGCCCCGATCTGGGCAAACAAAGCCTTAGCCAAGTAGTCGGGCACATATGTCATATCGACTTCAATATCGAACACCGCATCGAGCGGGAATTTGTCCCGATACCATGGCGGTTTCATTGACTGAGATGCCGGTCATGTTGATACGAAGAGGCTTTGGTAAGATCGGAGCCATTGACGATGGGAAATGTGTAGAGAGGCTCCTCGTATTTCGCTTTGTTTATACCCCCAAACAAGATCATGTTCGACCACATACTGAAAGCTGGAGAGTTGATCGCGCCTGAGTCTGCCAGTGCCTGGGTAAAAAGAGGTGGAAGACGTATTTCCATATCCCAGGCTTATTGTGTCTATCATGGCCGGAAAGTGTCAGCGCGCACATGAACGAGGTATGAATCGTCTTCGACTTACTCGAAGGGAAGCCCCCACTCGGCCACTCCCCATTTTCATGTCATTCACCTTCGCGTCTCCAATGGTGAGGACATCCGTCACGAATTCACCGGTCAACTGTGAGCTGGAATCGTCGTAAGAGAACTTTTCGTCAAGCAACTTCGCACTTGTCGAAAGGGTTCGGTTGTAAGCACCGTCACCTCCGCAGGTCGTTGTGTCTGTAAAAACGCTGCAGTCACTGGAGTTGACACCCGTTACCCAGCATCCATTTCCCCAGGTACTAAAGATGGCAATGAGGCTCTGTGGTGGGGTGCCAAGAGTGATGTTTACGTTGTAAACATCCCACTAAAAAAGAGGTTATCAGCCAATGAAGGACAAAAGCGAGCACATCGCTTACTTGAAAATCGGTTGCGATATCAGCGATCTTGGACCTTTTCAAAAGCTGGTTCGGGACCGGTCGATCATGTCGAAAGGGGACTGCAACCACTGCTGGTGCGTCTCTGCTCTCCGACGAGAATCCGTTGACTAAGGCTGCGCCAGCCAGCGCGAATAGCCAAGATACCCCACTGCGCATATTGAACGATTGGGTTTAGATGATCGGACCCGTTGTCGCACTCGAGCTGGAGGATACGAAAAAAATTAATATCAATATTTTCCTATACTCCTGCAAGTCGCGGCTTTAAAGATCTCTCGGGGGCAAATTCATATTACGGCTTCGGCGAGCAGAAATTGCCTAGCGAGTCTTTTAGTGGCAACAAGTAATGCAACATAACAATTTCCAAGGGTCTTTAGTTAAGACTCCGTTCCTTCGTTTTTGGTTCGAGCCTCATAATACTCGGTTTTACTGGTTGCCTCGCCTTGAACAGGCCCTGCTAAGACGCCCTATGCCGGGCTCCGATGGGCCCTCCGGTGCCACAAATCCACGGCAAGGGTGGTTAGACTGGTTAGACAAGTTTGCTGAATCTTATGGAAAATTATAACAGACTTGTACTTTCAAGCAATCATACGCATGGCTAGACACTTGTTTGTGCAATATGTAAATTAAGGCTGAAAGTTTCCCCATCTCGTGAGGTCTTCCCGCCATCTAGAATCTAATGCTAGATACACCTGGGCAATACACACACCAAACTTGGGAATCAAAAATCGATTTCCTAGCCCGTCAAAATTTGGGGGAGGATTGCTCCACATTTACAGCTTGAACTGATCACGCAGGCACTCTCCGAAGCGCGAGATGGCCTCGTCGATCTTTTCCGAAGAGGCGGCAGCGTAGGTCGCACGGAAGAACATCTTCTCCATGACGAGCTTCGCTGTCAGCCTTGAACCAGCTTCCTCGGGACAGGAGAACGCAGTTGTCCACGGCAGAAAGGAAGGTCTCTTCTTCGATCTCCTCGCGGGACTTGCCCGCAGCAACGCCGGGGTGCTTGTGCCAGTCGATCTCGATCCAGTGCTAGGAATATGTTAGCAGTTTTCTGGGCCTCGGTAAAGAGCTTGTGATAACTTACGAACATGCCTGCGGCAGGGGCGCCCAGTGGGCAATCTCGGTAGGTGGAGGTGCTTCTCGCATGCGTGTAGCAATGCGTCACGGCGGTAGGTATATTCCAAGCGGGGAGTTAATCAGCCAGTCCAGGTATCCGGAGTGGCCCCAGTGCTCATCCAGGAGCTTGAAGAGAACCATCTGGGCGATACCACTGGGGGTCTGCGCGGAAACCTCGAAGTTACGAATGAATCGCTCAATAATCTGCTCAGAGGCAACAATCCAGCCGACACGGCTACCGGGAGCGATGACCTTGGAGAACGACTCCAACCGCACAACGCGGCCGTCGACATCAAGGCTCAGGAACGAGGGAACGAGGGACTTGATGAATTCGTCGTGGTTGGCAGGTGGAGGTGGGGCGGGAGCATCCTGACCAACGTAAGGTTGCATCTGCAAGAAGTAATAGGGCTCGTCCTCGACAATGATAACGTCGTGCTTCTGCGCGACCTTATATACCGCCTTGCGGCGCTCAGCCGACTGGGTTGCGCCAGTGGGGTTCTGGCCTGTGGGGATAGTGTAGAGGACGAAAGGTTTGCGTGCGCCGCGAGCTTTCTCGTCCCAGTTGCTGAGGAGGACATCCATGGCCTCGGGGATGAGGCCCTGTTCATCAATCGGGACGCCCGCGGCCTTGAGGCCCAGCGGGAAAGCGGTCTCTGCTGCACTCGCAAATGTGTACTCTTCCATCAAAATATAATCTCCCCGCTCGCAGAAGAGACGGAGGGCGGTATCCCAAGCGTAAGTGCTACCGGCGGTCAGGGTACATTGCCAGTCGGAGTAAGGAGGGTGGTGGATAATCTGACAAGTGTTAGAGGTGATATATAGGGTGGAGGTCATCTTGCTCATACCTCGGTGTGCTCGGTGACGAATCGAAGAAGTTGAGCAGCTCCGGTAGCTTAGCCATAGTTGAGAGCAACTTCAAGGTCTATGCACCAAACACCGTCAGTTACACCATAGTCGACCAAGTTCAAGTCACATACCAAAAGGCTCTTTCCTTCTTGAATATCATGCTTTCCGGCGTGCAGAGTCGTGCCGGACTTTTTTGGTAGCTTCGGGAGAGAAACCCGGTGGCGTGGGGACCTTCATATCGAGGCTCTCCAACGGGAAATACTCAGCAGACGGAAGACCACCGCCGAGAGAAATAATCCCTTGGGTCGAGGTTAGCCAAGCAGGTGGAATTGAATAATTTTCAGTAAGTCTTACCAGGGTTCTTCAGGAAGCGCGCAGCCGTCTTCAGTGTAGAGGCCTGGTAATAGGTTTAGTATGAGCACCACAAGCTTATAAGTCGCAAATCAAGTATACAGGATACAAACCTTGCGAGACTTGGCCTCAAGAGAGAAGTGGTCTTAATAATATCATTAGCACGCTACTAACAGAAGTATATGACGCGGCGCAAAACAATCAATAACCACCGCCCACATTCGGGACCAGACTTACGATCAAAGCGCTTAGCCTTGGGATTGGCGTAACAAGCCTAAAACCACCCAAAATGTCATTTATCAGCACTCAGTTATTCACCATATCCACATTGTATATTTAGTTTCCAATGACTCCGCCACATTCCAGGTACCGTACCGGGCTCTTGAACATATCACTGCTGGAGGACGCCGCAACTCCAGTGGGCATTTGAGCCATCTTTGCACGCCATGCCGGAACACCATTGAACGTCAAAGGATCCGGAACAGGCACGGCCGAGGTATCAGTAACCCCCACCATATCAACCTCCAGCGGCGCGGGCGGGCTCATGGCGACAGCGAACGGCTAGGACAGGTGCGATTTCGGTATAGGTGCGTTGTGTGCGAGGCGGCGGGCGAGTCGATTTCAGCGCGAGTAAAGGGAGGACCGAATATGAAGGGCGTTGCGATCAGGTAGTAGGTGGTCAAAAGAAAGAAAGAAAGCTGCCGGGGAGCGGAGGCGAATTCCAGTCAACGGTCCGAATTTACAACCTCGATATCCACTCGGCTTCGCGGTTCCGATTGGGGTGGCGTGACTCATCTATGTAACCTAAATCTCGATGCTTTTTGGAGGATTTAAGAGAGGGCCAGTCGGCACTGGCAATGTGGATTTCTGTTATCTAATGCACCCCCTGCGCGGGGTGCAGCTGGCCTTGTCAAAGGGCGTAGGGGGTGCGGGCGAAATATGAGGGCGTTTGGTACCTGTACCCTGAATACCCGGAAACCCTCCGCTAATCCGCCGATCTGGCGGTGTAAGGACCACCGATACTGAAAGCCGAGTACGCAAACCCCGCCTAGATAAGGCTATCGCCGGCATCGGCGCGATAAGCTTATTGCGCTCGGACTATACAAGTATGGGGCGTAAGGTGTAAGGTGTAGGGTGTGAAACCATATTCTATTCATTGCGGAGATATCCCGTTCATCTCTTTAGTATCTTATGCTTTCTCGATATACTTTCCTGTAGTACCGTCCAGTTGCGCCTCCAGAACGGCACCCTTTCCTTTCAAGACACTTTGAATAGCTTCCGGCAGCTGTTGTGACAGTTCCGCCACGGTCGAAGCGCGACCTGCCCCAGATCTCACCACCTGCAGCGGCCTTGGCGATCCCTGCATAATCGGGTGTAGGCGCGAAGGAGATATTCAGATCTTCATTGGTAGCGCGTGATCCATCGCCGTTGGGGTGGACCAGCAGCATGCTGCGGCGCGGGGCATTCCAGCCCTTGTTATTCAGCACGATAGTAAGGACGGGAATATCGTAGCGGCGTGAGATCCAGTAGACAGACCCAGGCACAGAGAAGAGATATGTGCCGTCTCCAACCACCTGGACGACGAACTTGCCCTTGCCCTTCCCACCATGCTGCACGTCCGATGCCAGCTTGATGCCCAGAGCACCACCGCCAGACCAACCCAGCCCACCTCCACCGCAGTTAATCCAAGAGTTCGGCAAAGTGGCCGAAATCTGATCAGCGACAAAATGAGCAAGAGTGACGGCTTCAATAGCCCAAATGGCATCATCTGGGCACCCCTTGCGGACCTGCGACATCAGATAGTGGATATTCAATGAAGCACCGTCGCCGCCTTCTGGCATTACAGCCAAGTCGGTGATCTCCTGTCGTCGCTTGAGATAATCCTCCTCTCGAACTTGTCCCATATTGATGTTTTCCTTGGTGCCAATAAACTGCTGCAGCCGACCATTGGACGCAACATAGTCATTGATCTGCTTGAGCGATGTAACAGAGTCGGCGCGGAAGGAAGCCATGGAGTGAATGTAGTGAACAGGGATTCGCTGCTTCAGAGGATCCACATCAATGTGAATAATCTTGGCCGACTCGGACGGCTTGTATTGAGTAGGAACCCAGGGCACATCGCAGTCGATCACCAGAATCAAATCAGCAGTCTTCACAAGATCATGACCCGGATACCGCAGACCCAACCATGCTGGGTGGTTGGCCGGGAAGCACATATCACTGCCACCGGTGTCCAACACTCGGATGCCCTTGAAGCTGTTCGCCAACGTAACCAGCTCCGTTACTGACTCCGCCTGTCGGCCCGTGTATCCAACCACGATCAATGGGTTTTTGGCAGCAGCAATCTCAGAAGCAATGAGCTCAACTCCAGACGCAGGCAGAGCGCACGGCGCAACAGGACCCCAGACCTTCTGGTTAAGCTGATACGGCTCGATATCCTCCTCCATGATCTCCCGAGCTCCAACCAAATAGACCGGTCCCTGGGGATCACTGGTAGCAAACTGCAGCGCCCGATTGACCATCTGCTTCACGTTCTTGCCAGACTTCAGCTCCCCCGAGTACCGGCAGTACTGCGCAACAATCTGCTTCTGATCCGGGACATCTTGAATCCAATGGATGTATTCCGTACGCGAGCCTCTCATTTCGCCTTCGATTGTGAACGGAGAAAGACCAGCGAAGATCAAAACTGGAGCACGTCCGCACGAGGCGTTATGAACAGCGGCGCCCAGTCCTTGCGTCCCGACGTCGACGTGAACAATAACAGCTTGCGGTTTGCCGGTCAATCGTGCGTAGCCGTCGGCCATTGAAAGGGCAACCATCTATTGCAAACAATCAGTGGGTGCTGTATTGTTTCCGAAAATAGCCGATAGAGACGGGGGTGGAGCTTCGAACGCGTGGGTTGGAAAGTGGTGTAATTGCTGACGTACCTCATTGGGGCAGGTGATAATAGTAGGGAATTGATCTTTCTTCTCTCTCTGGCCTTTCACCATGGCCTCGAGGATGGAGGGGTGATCCGACCCCAGATTGACAAAGACATGTGTAACGCCGCCCTGGTTCATTGTTAACGTTGTCTATGCAATTCAATCGAGAATGCAGGGATCATGTACCTCCCAGAGGGCCTCGAAAAAGGCAAATGATGCAGTATACGTCCTATCAGAACATTAGTCTAGAATCAGATAAGCAGAATGAACGGGGCATTCGGACATACATGACAGCGTTCTATACCCTCTATCACGTTCACAGAATCACGGGTAACAAAGTAGACTCGTCACGAAAGTTGAAGAATATCAGCAGGGAATAAACGCGAGGGGGAAACCAGGGAGGACAAGTTGCTGATAAAGCAATTGATTTAGGGGAAAGCCGGAGCATCTCCCCTTGCCTCGGACAAAAAGCCGAGGTGGAGGGGGGAGACGTGGAGGGGGGATCTACATCTTACAGCTCATCGCGATCCTCGCCCTATCACATCCTCATTACTTTGGACATATTGGAGTCGAGGTCAATCAATACGGTATTTAAATCCGAGTGCGCAGAGTTGTGACCGATTGCTCTCACATCTCGCTTGTCAACGGGGACTTCTGTGGTAAAGAGCCGACGCACTTGAAGTGTTGTGTTCCACCAGGGTAGCAAATCAAATTAAGCGGTTATCTTCTTGAACTTGGACACAATAATGACCGATCCTTTTATAAAATAACCTTTCGCACGGAAAGCAATCAAACTATGCATACCTACCATGTCACTTCCGTATGATCAACCGATCGCCGATATTGCTCACTATATGTTCCATTATGACATAGACGAGAATGACCATGCGGTATGGAAAAGGGCGCGAATTGCACTACTTGACACCCTGGGCTGTGCTATCGAAACTGCAGCCACAAGTGTCGAATGTCGAAAGCTATTAAATGCCGGGCGCGGCAAGGCATCCACCCCCAATGGATTTCGGGTTCCAGGGACTGGCTTGCAAGTAGACCCTGCTCAAGGCGCCTTTGATCTTGGTGCTTTGATCCGGTACTTGGATCACAACGATGCGCTGGGTGGTGCAGAATGGGGTCACCCTTCAGGTAATGGATAGTTCGAGGATGAAGTCCGACTGAAGTTGACTCGACGTTGCAGATAATCTTGCAGCTATCCTTGCTGTGATGGATTGGCTATCGCGGGTATCGGCATCGGAGCAATGCACCCATGCAGGACCACCGTTGACAATGCACACGTTGCTTATTGCTTTAATCAAGGCCTACGAAATACAGGGCTGTTATCAGATGGGCAACTCGTTTAATGCTTATGGAATCGATCATGTGGTATTGGTTAAACTTGCATCGACTACCGCTGTTTCTTGGCTGCTTGGGCTCACCGAAGAGCAAACTATGGCATCTATCTCCCATGTCTGGATGGACGGACAACCAACTCGTGTGTATCGGTCTCGCGGTAACACAATTCCACGGAAAGGTTGGGCAGCAGGCGATGCTTCTCGGCGAGCAGTTGAGCTCGCTCTTTATGTTCGGGCAGGCCAACCCGGCGCGGCAGAAGCCTTGACTGCGAAGCCGTGGGGATTCTGGACGCGGACCTTTGGAGAACAAGGTTTCCAGTTTCCTCGGCCGTTTGAGACGTGGACAATCCAAAATATGCTGTTCAAAGTTATGCCCGTGGAAGGACATGCAGTTTCGGCTGTTGAAGCGGCCCTTGTCCAGCTGCGCAGGTTCAAGGAGAAGGGTATATCAGACCCAGTGACGCATATAAGGAGCATAACGTTGCGCACCACTGCTGCAGCCGACTTGATCATAAAAAAAACGGGCCCATTGCGCAATGCTGCTGATCGTGACCACTGTCTTCAGTATGTCGTTGCATTGACCTTCTTGAAGGGCGCTGCCCCTGATGCCTTTGACTATCTAGATACAAGCCCATGGACGGCTAGCGAAGATCTAACCCGTCTCCGGGAGAAGATCTTTGTTGTCTCCGATCCCAATCTTACCCAGGACTATTTGAACCTGGACAAGAAGAGCATTTCCAACGGGCTCAGTGTCATTCTCCACGACAGCTCCGTCCTTCTGGAGGTATTGGTCGAATATCCTGTTGGACACGTGCGACATCCAGAGACAGAGGCCGCTGTCGAAGCAAAATTCCAGCGGAACATGTCGTACATGTTTTCACAGGCCGAGACTGCGCATATCCTTAACTCGGCCCAGGAGAACGATCTGCCAGTCAATGATTTTGTGGACTTGCTTGCTCGTGCAACAACCAAGTGGAATTTATAGAGCCAGATTGGATCACCTTTCCTCCACGTACGCCATATACATACTTCAATCGATTTTTCCAACTCCCTGCAAAGTCAGATAGACATCCGTGCCCCATCCCCAAAGACTCTGAACTGCGATACTGCCACCAAAATATTCAGCATATGCGCGGCTCAAAGCAGGCAATCCATACCCGAGTCCTGCAATACTGCTCAGATGGCCACCACTAGCTGCAATGGTATTCAAAGCATCCAAATTACCGTTTTCGGAGCCACGGAAATCCATGTCTGAGAATGTAGTGAAGCTGTAGGACCAAATGTGAGGCAGAACCTCGGGTGGAATGCCACCGCCACGATCGCGGATGCGGATTGTAATGCTCTGTGATGATGCGTTCGGGGAGCCCATGGCCTCATCGAGTTCAAATCCAACGTCGGTGTCCCCTTGAATTGGACGCTCATTCCCTGGAACGTCCGGAGCAGCTGCAATGGTCACCTCGATAGGTTCGCGCTCGTTTCCAGACTCAATGGTCGCCCTAAACGCATTCTTTAGGAGTTCTGTAATGATGTACTCCACTGGACTGGGATATGGGCAAACGCAGCTTCGGGCTCGCCTCCGATCTCCAGACGGGGACGCACTCCGTATTTGAGTTCACAGATCTCCCCAACAAAGTCTTCGCATAGCCGGATGATACGCGCCGGTTGAAGCGCGGTATCGATCACGCCGATGTAATTGGAGGGGGATTGATTCCTTGGGTTTCGGTGGCTCAGAGCTATTTTTGGGTTCTTCGCCAACCGGCTGCGAGGCGAAATGGAGAGCTAAGTGTTGCTCGGCGATCAGACGGGTGCCGATACGCGCACGCAAATGGGTGTCCAGGAAGCGTGTCACATCTTCCGGGTTGACGTATTTTCGGCACTCGAGAAATCCACGGGCGAGGACGGGGATTGTGTTTGCATGTGTCTGGACGAGATCGGCCAGCACATCTCCGAACCGTTGCTCTTCCTCCAATGTGGTTATCCGGCGTTGCTGGTATGGGAGGAGAGTAGAGAAGGAATGGAGGTAATTGTGGTAGATTTTCGACACGTGCGGGTTGGAGACCACAATAAAGGGCAGGTTTCGTAGAGCTTGGATTCGCGATGCCAGTCGTGCCGGAAGGAGAGAGAGGGTGAAATTCGCCGAGGCCAGGAGCGCATCTTTAGACAAAGGCGGGCGGCCATGCCTGTAAAATTGACAATCTGTGAGCTTTTGTTTCGGTCGGATCCTTCTTTAGGTACCTGGATACTTACTTAAGGAGGTCTGCAAGAGTTAGCGGTCGACGAGGGCTGGTAGCCAGTGTAGCAACCTCATCTTTGGCGGCGTCGGGATTGGCTGCCGGGGGCCCCAATTGTGATTCGTCTGGGTTGACGAATGGCGTCGTATACGGCAGTTTGCAGAGAACAGCGATCTTTGAGCTCCGAACGGCTGAGCTCGAGAGATCATGGCTGCCCTTGTCCCTTCAAGGTTGCGTGGGGGAAAGTGTGAAATGCGAGGGTGCGGAGATAAAAGTGAAGGGAGCGGTGACGGGGATCCGCACCATCGGTCAACGGATATCCTCGGCCTTGAGCCGCCCTGCGTGCCACCAACGATGACACACTTCCAATTGCCGGTTTCTCCGATAAAGTGTTCTGTAATCACCATGTTACAATGCGGTCACTTACTTTCAATTGAACCGAGTATATCTTCGAGAAACAGCGACAAAAAAAGGCTCTACATTCTAGCCCTGTGGATACGGGTATACAGTTCCAAGGCTTCAGATCATATCCATGAATTTCGTTAACAATGATCATCAAAAACACCGGAGGTGATGGCTCTCACTCCCAGACCACTGGTAATAATATTAACAGAGTGTAGCAGATGACGGTTGGACGTAAAAATTGGTATCAAATCATCGTGCTAAAGCAAAGAAACCCCCTATTCCACCCCCACCCCAGTCGCATTGTCCTTGGGTCGGCGGACGTTTGCCGATCGGTCCAGTTGCGTTGCTCTCGCGTCGATTATTGGGTCGACACTACACCGTCCTGCTCGACGTGGATGTGTTCGGTCGAGTCGAGGGTCTGAGCCAGGTCCTCAAGGGAACTCCGCACTATTTGAGTGAGGGTCAGCGTAAGAATCGGAGTTGATGGACGCAGAAACCGTACGTGAAGCCCTTGATGAGGCTGTATTCATGTTTGATGATTCCACCCTTGGCGCGAACGTCATCCTTGGCCCTAGAAAAAAAAGTTAGCTCCGGCGCCTTAAATGACGAAGGGGAAACCAACTCTCTCGAGCTCTTCCGGGAAGACCCCTCCTTCAGAGTGATCTGGAGCCACCAATGTTAGTATCAGCGTTGTAGACAGACAGCAGCTTCACCTACGTTGTAAAGAGGCATAGTTGAAGATCGATATAAACGCAGTAATCCGGCGAGAGCAAGATGGAGGATATGAAGCACAGGGAGGGTGTGGGCTCAAGCTAAGTTGGAGATAAGGAAAGCGGAGATGGAGGGGGGGGAGGGGCTTCGATTTATACTGGCGGAACGCGCCGTCCAAGCTGATAAGAGGGGCTGTGGGCTGTCTTACGCCATTTCTAGCTTTCCAAGTACCTTGGACACTGCCCTGCCGTTTTGGGCGCCCCAGGGGCAAACCGCGTAGGCTTCTACGAACATTTTACAACGGAAGTTACACTGCCGTGACCGGGTCTCCGCACCTGTCCGACCCAAGGATGTCGTGATTTCTTTCGGACTCGGGGTTACAATGATCTCTCGCAAAAGTAGATGCCTGATCGGCCTGACAGGCAGCGCAAGTGGCACTTGCGCCCTTCGCTCCTCCGAACGCTGAATGTGTTGCCTTGCATCGGTAAATTGATTCTACATAGCCTAAGTTAATGGAACAGGGCGGCATGCGCCCTGATGACGCACGCTATCCTAGAACGCGGGGCAGGTCACGTGGAGATACCTGAAGTCATCGCGGTTCCACGTCTGCTTTTAACCATTTAAGCTATTAAAGTCCGACGAAGTTATCCTGTTCACGAGGTGGCATGCTCATTCCGTGCATCCCCCCGGTATTTAGGGCTCTCCGGTGCCTTCCACCCCTTCAGGACCTTCTCATCCGTCAATTGATATACCTCCACTCCAAGCGGACGGCAAGTAGCCCCCATACCGCCCTCTTTGTCATCCCATCCCCAGTTGGAAAGATCGCCTGTATCAAGCATGGTTAGTCCGTTTCCAATTTCGCTCATGTGGGGTGGTTAAAACATACCCCGGGGCACGCCGACAGCGCACAGAGGACGTCCACTTCGGCAAAGAACTCAAAGTACTCTCCGGCTTTGCGGGGGAAGTTTCCGTGAAGTACTTTCCTTCCTCGTCCAGCCCAGTCACCTGGAACACATTTAACACGTCATGAACATCCAGTTCCGTCAATCCGTAGGGGACCACCGAGCGCGTGAGGTTCGAGTGGCAGTGGAAGTCGAAGGTCTCGCCGCCCATCAGGGAGATTCACGTAGGGGTCGCATCGGGTCCCCAACAAGTCATGCACTCGTCCTCCGAATTGCGTGTTGCCAAATACAACATCCGGTTTTCTTTTTCCCATCCGGTCCCAGTACATCATGCAACTGTCCGCCGCCAAGCGAGTCTCCCGTGATAGTCACGAGAGGCCGCAGATAGGGCAGATTGGACCACAGACGATCACCGACGGAGACGTGAGAAGCGTGGATCTGTCGGGTACGTGCAGCCCACATTCTCTCCCGTGGGTTGTTAGCATTCCAGATGTTGAGATCACTTACCTGCGGGCCCCTTGGGTGTCGTTAAGCGGCAGATGTGGCCGGCAGGCACAACCCATGCCTGTCCGGAGCATGGTCGGATTGTAAATGATTCCTTGGGGAGACGTGCCGTTGGGTCTGATGGTCGGTCCGGAGATAGACCGGTAGAGATGCGAGGTAGCGTGGATGCCCGAATCCGGGGGTGCAGTATAAGCTGGGGGAGGTCGACGACGGTCAGACATCTTGCAGCGAGCCGCCCATGTAAGCGAGCCGCCCACCCAACCATCCTCTTTTTACTTTACATCTATTTTTTTCAACCAAAACGCCTTTATATTAATTATTCTACCTAACTGGGCATGTAGGGGACTTATGCCCTTTCTCACCGCATATAGAACAGGTAAATTGACGTCGTCGCGCTGGTGCTACCGCTTGCTGAATAGGCTGGCTGGGTGCTGCTGGAGACGGTGCCGTAGGCTGTATAATAGGCTCATGGGCTTGTAAATGCTCCCTGAGCTTCTTGCACTGACATACCAGCTTCGTAGGCTATATGCCTATTAACCCGTGCGCGCTTTTGCTTCTGCACTGCGTTGGCAGCCCGTAATTCCTTGATTTCTTGCTCAAGTAATATGCCGTTTTGCATAGCGATCTGGCAGCCCTTGATAAGCTGGTTTAACGCGGTTTTTGAGGGCGATGGGGGGCTATTTGAGCGTCGTTTTAGGAAAGCCTGGATTGACGCTCCTTGTTTAAGCAATTCGGCGACGGTCGCTGGTGTTTTTGGGGTAAAAACGCTTGATCGGCTACTTGGGCGGCTTCCTGAGGGTGTAGGCGTCCGAAGCTGGATATTGAGCTTTGAAAGCACTCGTTCTGGGTCGAATGGCACTAAACCCCCTGCTGCGAAGCTATTTTTTATTGTAAGCGCTTGAAAAGCGCTATCGCGAGCATTTGGGTAGGCTATAAGGAAATCAAGCTTGTCAATATGGTTAATGCCAAGCCGCATTTTTTGATCAACTAAGCCTCCGTATAAGCGCTTTAAAACCGCAAAACAACCAATATCAAGCGGCTGTAAAAGATGCGAGCTATGCGCTGGCATACAAATAGGAATTATCTCGTTTTCTAAGCAAATTTGGTCGAAATTGGGCGGTTAAATGGCTACCGTGCCCATCAAGGACTAATAAACGATATCGGCCTTGCGTACGGCTATTCGTTGACGGTATAAATAGCTTTTGAAGCCATCGAAGGCCAATCTCGTCTGTCGTCCATCCATTTTGACTAACTTCAAAGCGCCAATCTCTTGGAAGGTCATCGAACCAAGCTAGATTATATAGTTTGCCCTTGAAGATAATCGTAGGCGGAAGCGCCCACCCAGAAGCGCTAATTGACTCGATTGTAGTCACCCACTCCCGATTTCCTGGCTGTAAAACTGATCGCCGACCGTAGTATTCCGCTCGGGTAATAACCTTTGCGGTCGCTGTAAGGCCCATCGCGAAGCCAGTCTCGTCAAAATTGTAGATATCCTCCGGTAGGATACCGTATTGCTGAACCGTAGCTTTGTACGCGATTAAACCACTCTTGAATAACCTTTGGATCCTCTTGTTTTGCTCGCTGATAGTCGTATCGACGTGAAAAACGAGTCTTTAGCTCTGGATGTCGTTTGGACATAGTTTTGTAGACCTATTTTTCGCCGACCGTCTGGATTGGGGTTGAACCGCGCTTTGCAAGCAAAAGATTCGCCATTTCTCGCACCATAGAGGGCCTAGGGGCTGCTCCACGCGTATCCATTGATAATATCCACTTCTTAAGCGATTCCTCTTCAGTTTGGGTCAATTTATGGCTATTGGCGCGTGTTTGAGGGCGAAATAGGTGGCCATTAATGCGGTCGGCGGAGGGTAGTACGAGGCACATTAAAACGGCGCGCTGCCTCGCGAATAGAGCTAATTTCTTTGTTTTTTATAGCCTGTATAGCTAATTCGAGGCGGCCCTCTTGCTCGATAGAATTTCGGCTTGATTGAGCGCGTTTTGGAGGCATGGTGGTTGGTAGAAAATAGAAGGACGCGTGTGGACGCGAAAAAATGGTTGGGTGGGCGGCTCGCTTACATGGACCACTCGCTTACCGATTACGTTATTGCCTGCCTTGATGCCTTTATGCCTTGATGCCGTCGAGGAGCTCCCTTGACGCTAAACCTAAATGGGTCACTCTTTTTTTCTGCCGGCGCCATAATCTTCCGCCCCGGAGATAATAATTTTGGGGCGATCAAGTTCATGTCGCCGTTGCACGCCTAGTCTTCGTTGTTCTCTTCAAGTTAATTTCAGAAGAGCAGCTGTGAGGTCCGGGACCTCTTTGCTTGCAACATGGAGCAGCAGTCGAACAGGGCCCATCGGCCCGTGAAGGAGAAGAAGAAATACGAGGGTATGGTGCAAATCTGCGGAGGTTGATTTCGAACCTCGATTGAGAAGCGCAAATCTTGCTGACAGTTCTTGATCATACAGGCAACAATCCAAAGGCATTCGCCTTCTCCAAGACAGGAAAACTCAATAGGCAGGCTGCGCGGTCGCACGATGTACGTACGCCCGTGTTTGCAAGTGGTATTTGGAAGCTGACGCTGGTTGCTCCTCTAGGTCAAGGAAAAGAGACTCCATGTGCCCCAGGTGGATCGCATGCCCGAGGAGGCTCCTCCGACCGTCATTGCAGTCGTTGGACCCCCCGGTGTCAGTTAAATTTCAGTCTACTTGTTTTGTGAATCCCAAGTCTACCTGAAATCTTCTCTACTCCAGGTTGGCAAGACCACCCTCATCAAGTCCTTGATTCGCCGCTATACCAAGCAGACCCTCAGCTCGCCCCAAGGGCCGCTGACTATCGTCACCTCGAAGAAGCAGCGCCTCACCTTTCTCGAATGTCCATCCGATTCCCTCGCAGCCATGATCGATGTCTCCAAGATTGCCGATATCGTCCTTCTGATGATCGACGGTAACTATGGATTCGAGATGGAGACCATGGAGTTTCTGAACGCTTTGTCTACGAGTGGTATGCCGGGAAACGTCTTCGGTATTCTTACACACCTCGATCTTTTCAAGAAGCAGAGCACCCTGAAGATGACCAAGAAGCGCCTGAAGCACCGCTTCTGGAGCGAGCTTTACCAGGGTGCTAAGCTCTTCTACTTATCTGGTGTCATCAACGGCCGTTACCCCGATCGTGAAGTGCACAACCTGTCCCGATTCTTGTCCGTCATGAAGACCCCACGCCCTCTCATGTGGCGCAACTCCCACCCGTACGCGTTGGCCGATCGCTTCCTGGATATCACACCACCAACCAAGATCGAAGAGAACCCCAAGTGTGACCGTACCGTCGCACTATATGGTTATCTTCGAGGTACCAATTTTCCTGCCCAGGGTGCTCGTGTGCATGTTCCTGGTGTTGGCGATTTGACGGTCTCTGGCATCGAAGGTCTGCCTGATCCGTGCCCAACTCCCTTCACGGATCAGCAAATGGCCAAGGCGACTGGCAAGTCTTCAATAGGCGCAAGCTTGGTGAGAAGCAGAAGCTGCTTTTTGCTCCCATGTCCGATGTTGGCGGTGTTCTGGTCGATAAGGATGCTGTGTATATTGATGTCAAGACAAATACCTTCAACCGGGGTTCTGACGATGACTCTGAGGACGAGGATCCGAGGTCTTGGTGAGCAGCTTGTGGTTGGTCTACAGAGCGAACGCCGATTGCTCGGCGAGGCTGATCAGGGTGTGCGTCTCTTCCGTGGCGGTGAGGCGATCACCAAGGCTGGTGAGGATGAAGGGACTGGTCGGAAACACAGAAGACATGCCCGAATCGCTGATTCTGAGCGTGATGGTCAAGCTGCATCAGATGACGAAGACGCGAAGATGAGGAAGCTTCTGATGATGACGACGACGAAGTGGACTTTGAAGAGAACGAGAATGATGAAGATGAAGGGATGAAGTCGATGTGTCGGCACCCGCAGACTTCGAGGATAGCTTCAAAAAACGCCAGAGTGGAAACGCTCGACGCTGAGGAGGATGATGTTGCCTTTGCAGACAGTGATTCCGACATTGGCTCCGTCTCCTCGGTGATGAGCAGGAACTGGAGAGCGGGGACGAGGATGAAGAGGATGAGGAAGAGGAGGAAGATGAAGAGGGCAACCTTCGATGGAAGGAGAACATGCTGGCTAGTGCCAAGGCTCTCCATGGAAAGCGCCCGGCTTTCCGCGTCAACGACCTGTCTCGCATGATGTACGACGAGTCTATCACCCCCGTCGATGTTGTGCAAATATGGCGTGGTGAGAACAATGGCGAGGAAGGAGGAAGCAGATTCGAAGCTGATGAAGAAGCCGACGATTTCTTCAAGAAGACCAACAACGAGAAGAATGACGAAGCCGACCTCCGTGCCATTCCTGAATACGACTACGATGAGCTTGAGCGCAAGTGGCGTGATGAGGAATTGATCGAGTCACTTAAACTGCGTTTCATTACCGGTAAACTTTCGGCGCTGGTGGCTCAGATGATGACGATGTTGACGAGGACGATCTGGACGACCTCGATTCACGATGATGAAGGTGATGGAGCCTTTGAGGACCTGGAGTCTGGCGAGGTCTTTGACGGATTCAAGGATGGCGATGAGGGAGACGACGAGGATGAGGATGAGGATGACGGAGCCCGAGGGCCCTGTGGACTTGGAAGCTGAGCGTGAGCGCAACGCGAAGAAGAAGGAAGAGTTGAAGCTTCGCTTCGAGGAAGAGGACCGTGAGGGCTTTGCCAATGCCAAAGACGGCACTCCGTGATGGCGGAGATGGCGATTTCGGCGAGGACGACTGGTACGATCTGCAGAAGGCAAAGATGCAGAAGCAGATGGACATCAATCGCGCTGAGTTTGACAACCTCGATGAAGCCACTCGCGCCCGCGCCGAAGGCTACAAGGCCGGTACATATGCCCGCATTGTCCTGGAGAACGTGCCTTACGAGTTTGCGTCCAAGTTCAGTCCTCGATTCCCCCTTCATTGTCGGAGGTCTGGCTCCTACCGAGGATCGCTTTGGATATGTACAGATTCGTATCAAGCGTCACCGTTGGCACAAGAAGATCTTGAAGAGCAACGACCCCTTGATCTTTTCCCTCGGTTGGCGTCGTTTCCAATCCATGCCCATCTACAGCACCTCGGACAGTCGGACACGAAACCGTCTGCTCAAGTACACTCCTGAGCACATGCACTGTTTCGGCGTCTTCTACGGTCCACTTGTGGCCCCCAACACTGGTTTCTGCTGTGTCCAGTCCTTCTCTAACAAGAACCCCGGATTCCGCATTGCCGCGACCGGTGTCGTTCTCACTGTTGATGAGCACACCGAGATCGTCAAGAAGTTGAAGCTTACTGGTGTGCCATACAAGATCTTCAAGAACACTGCTTTCATCAAGGACATGTTCAACTCTGCTCTTGAGATTGCCAAGTTCGAAGGTGCTTCGATCCGCACAGTCTCTGGTATTCGTGGTCAAATCAAGCGAGCTTTCAGCAAGCCCGAAGGCTACTACCGTGCTACGTTCGAAGATAAGATTCTGATGAGTGACATTGTCTTCCTACGTGCCTGGTACCCCATCAAGCCTCACCGATTCTACAACCCCGTTACCAACCTTCTTGACCACAATGAAGGCAGTAACGCCGACGGTGGTTGGCAGGGTATGCGCTTGACCGGTGAGGTCCGCCGCGACCAGGGTATTCCCACCCCCTTGAATAATGACTCGGCCTACCGCAAGATCGAGCGACAGGAGCGTCACTTCAACCCGCTGCGTGTGCCCCGCCAGCTGGCTGCCGACCTTCCTTACAAGTCCCAGATCACCAAGATGAAGGGGCACAAGGACAAGACCTACATGCAGAAGCGTGCTGTCGTTCTTGGTGGTGAGGAGAAGAAGGCCCGCGATCTCATGCAGAAGTTGACCACTATGCGCAACGAGAAGTCTGCTAAGCGTGCGGCTAAACAGGAAGAGCGTCGCCAGGTCTACCGGGCCAAGGTGGCCGATAGCCTGGAGAAGAAGGCTGCCCGCGAGAAGAGAGAGCGCGACGACTACTGGCGTCGTGAGGGCAAGAAGCGCAAGAACGAGGAAGACTGGTGGTGGGTGGCAAGAAGCGCAGATGATCGCAGCTCATACTTTTGTACATGTCATGACAGGCATGGGGATGTTATTCTTAGCATAGATGGCGTTAGAAGACCCCAAAAGTCAATTGTATATCCATTCCCATGATGGACCTCTTCCTTTGTTCCTATGCTATGCATATGTACCGAATAATGGCTGGCAACTCTCGGATTTCCCTTTCCGTTTTAGTGCCCACCTCTTGCCGCTATTTGATTACCGAGTAAAAATCGGCACAGGAGCTACGCAGGACTGATTTACCAGATTTGGCCCCGAGTTTCAGCCCCTAATTGCAGCCTCGCTATGTTGTGATGAGCGGCACAGCCTACATGAAATAAGCTTTACCAAGCTGTGTCTATGGTGAAGGGTCCGTCTCTAATGTTGAAGGCATTAAAGACAGCTAGCGAGGCCTGCGTGGAAGCTTCAACTTCAACTGTTCAAATCGTAATCCCTCTCAGAGATGTTTTGAGCAAGCAGCAGCCGCAGCAGCGGCCTGATAATCTTCTTGTTGCCGCAGTTGATAGATGCAGCGGGCCAATTGATTCGGTGTTTGCCGGAGCAATGGCATCCAGCAAAGACTAGCTCAACGATGGCGCGACTTGACCACTTCCGGCATCACTATCACCGGATTGATTGGCTCGGCCATCGACGATGCCTATGATTACTAGATTCTGTGGGTTCTGACCGTTGCCCAGACCTATCCTTTAGCGGCTTTCCAATCACTGGCGGTGGTAAGACCAGCAGCTGCAATTATCCCTCTAGCGGCTGCCCTTGGGAATAAAAATTGTGGATGTTTTCTCCGCCGGAAGTTAACTAGTGGGGACTCGGTTATGTACTTGTCTTTTTACACTTCTCTTCGATACGGACGACACCATATTGATGCCGTTGAACGACAGATTCTTCACAACTGAATTCGTATTCCATCTCTTTCGATCTAAAAGTAATTTGAGCGTCGTAGAGCAAAAAAGACGAAGTAATTAGTTGCTCCCGCAACTGGTACGTCACCACGTGACCGTGTCGCACGCGTCGCCGCAGAAGGAAAGCCGACGACGCCCTCTCACTGGGAATTACCAGAACTGCTCAAAACTCGGTCTTTCGCTCTTGCTGGTTCTCTTCCGGCTACAAGTCTCGAGAACCCTAAACCCTAAACCCTAAACCCTAAACCCTAAACCCTAAACCCTAAACCCTAAACCCTAAACCCTAAACCCTAAAACCCTAAAACCCAAACCCCTAGGCAGTGCTATTACGTAATTAATCGGAAGATAACGTATTTTACCACTTCACCGCCATTACCCCTTCCCCGCCAACCCAACCACTTAATTCTATATTCATGAAGCATTTAGATAACCACAACGCCTTTATATTCAATTTAAACCCTATCTGGACATCTATTAGCCCTATGGCCAGGCTTTCCGCATACACTGCATTTATATTGCCGTCTGTTGGTGCCAACACCCGTCACCGAAGCCGTCTGTGTGGGTGCTGCGGAGGACACACCACCACCTTCTATACTACCTGGTAGACCAATACCTTGCTCATGGGCTTCATGAACAAACATACCCTCAGTCCTCTCTATCTGTTTCCTAGATAATGACTTCTTTCGCTTCTTCTTATAGTTTTCAGCCCGTAAATCCTTCACCTCTTGCTCTAGTAGAAGCATAGTCTTCATCACTTGCTCGCATGCTTTATAAGCCTGATCAACAACATCTTTGGTAGGCGTAGGTGGACTATCAGACCGGTATTTTAATAGTCTTCTTGCAGAGGTTTTGTGCTTTAATAGTTGCTTAATATTTGCTGGTGTTTCGGGGCAATAAATGCTTGATTGGCTCGATGGTCGTTCAACCACTGGTGTAGGCGTCCGAAGCTGAATATTTAGCTTCTCAAGCACTTGGGTCGGATCCACTGGGACTAGACCGGTTGCTCTAAATGCATTTTGAATAGATCTGGTCTTAAATGCATCTATACGCGCTTGTGGGTAGGCCGCAAGGAAATCAAGCTTATCGATATAGTTGATACCCATACGCGTCTGTTAGTCTACCAAGCGACCATATGATCGCTTTAGAACAGCAAAACAGCCCACATCGAGCGGCTATAAAAGATGTGAGCTATGCGCAGGCATACATATAGGTATAATCTTGTTTTCGGTGCATAAACGGTCAAATTCAGGCGTAAGATGGCTTCCATGTCCATCAAGGATCAATAGTCTATATTGACCACGTATGCGGTTTATAGTCAATGGAATGAATATCGTTTGAAGCCATCGAAGACTGATAGCATCAGTAGTCCACCCATTCGGGCTAACCTCAATTCGCCAGTCTGTAGGCGTATCGTAGAACCATGATTCAATGTATCGTACGCCTTTGAATATGATTAATGGTGGTAATGCCCAGCCTAAAGCATTGACGGTTTCGACTGTAGTCACCCATTCACGATTGCCTGGCTGTAATACTGATCGACGGCCATAATATTCAGCTCTAGTAACTACCTTTGCGGTAGTTACTAAGCCCATTGCGAAGCCTGTTTCATCGAAATTGTAGATATCATCAGGTAGGATACCATAGCGCATAATAGTATCATTGACTAGCTAAAACCACCCACGAAGGACTCGTGGGTCTTCTTACTGCGCCCGTTGATAGTCATAGCGACGTGAAAAGCGTACTTGGATGGCTAGTGTCCGCTTGATATACTTCCTAACCCAATATATGCCGACCTCTTGGGTATTAGTGGCGGCGAGCAATAAATTGGCCATATTACGAACCATAGCCTGCCTAGGCGCTGATCCACGATCATCCATAGATATAATCCACTTCGTAAGCGTATCCTCATCGAGTTGGGTCATTTTAAAGGCCTTGGTGCGCATAGTTACGCGAAAAGGGTGGCCGTTGATACGGTCGCGTAGTGTTGAACGCGGCACGTCGTATGCTCGCGCTGCAGCCGCAATTGAAGGTATTTCTTTTTCTTGAATAGCACGAATTGCAAGCTCGATCCTACCCTCTTGGTGGATAGAATCTTGCTTTGTTTTAGAACGAATTGGTGGCATAGTGGGTGATTCAAAGTGGTGGGGGACACGGAGAGACGCGAAAACATGATGGGGTGGCGGGGAAGGGGTAATGGCGGTGAAGTGGTAAAATACGTTAATTCTTGTCCGACGTCGATTGAGTTGCACGAAATATAAGGGAGCCTAAATTGAGTGTACAAAACCGTCAGCAAGCTCTAATTAAATCAGATGGCTCCTCTGCCATTTCCCGAAAAATCACCGAATGGCTAGGCAACGAAACCTGTAGCCTCCTCAATACCCAGTGGCCGCGATGTATAAAGGGCTCCCGTTGCATTTTGTGGAATGCAAACACCCACTTCATATTTGCTATTGTTGATTTACCTGCGTTTCATACCTCACCGCAAATTCGAGTGACTGACGAGATCGTTGATAAGAGATGAGTTCCACCAAGGAAGCTATGACGCTCCAAGCCCTACTGAACGAGCCCAAGGGCAAGACGGAGTACTATTCGGGACAGGCGTTCTTGCTTCATGTTTTCTGGGAGGCCCCCAATCAAAGCGCCGCTAAGAAAGTACTGAGCTCGCTCCAGCGATGCGCCAATGCTACACACCGCGACACACCGTGTGTTCCAATCTACTTTTTTCGAATCTCTACTCTTGATGACGACTTGGTCAGCCCCAAGCCTATGACAGTGGGTCAGCATTCTCAACTGCGGGACGCGGTAAAAAAATTGCAATTTGGCGTGCCACGTCCTGCCGTTGATGCCGACTTAGTGCGCAGACGCCTCGACCCAAAGCTACTCGATGCCGACCCTGCCACTCCTTTGCCAAAAGAAATGCAAGAAGCGCCTGTCATTCTCGAATTCACCGAGCTTTATTTAGATGAGCGGTCTTTTTACGAGCATGCCGGATCTCTTGATTATCTTGAGGCTTATGGAGAGATGATAGCCCCAGGACTGCTGAACAAACAATCAACAGTCCGGCTCGGCAACCCCACTCCCGAAATCGTCGACAAGATACTGGCGCCTATGCTCAATGAGCAAGTTGAGCCTCTTCAAGAGGCCCACGTGCTCTGGCGACGACCAGCAGTTGAACCACAAGCCGGCATGTTACTCGCTTTCGATATTCTTGGGGATGTTGACCAAGTTATGAGGATGGTTCCCGATAGCCTGCACCAAGCCAGCATGACGCTTGTCACGTTTGCCCATCCGCTGTGTCAGGGTAGAGTTCGAGTGTTGAGCGTTCTGCCTGCTCTTCCAGATCAACAATTGTTACAGGATCTTGCTTGTCTTCCTCTGGAAGGAATCGAAGCACATTGTGATCTGACTTATTGCGACACCATCCATAATGTCATGAGTTCTGTGTCTTTCAAGTGCAAAAGTGTCGTGAAGAAGGTCGAGTGCGGATACCTTATCCACGAAAATGCGAGAGATGTGGCCGAAATATCTGTTCCATGAACGTAATCGAGCTTTATCATAGTCAAAACGCGATGAAGGGATCGGCAAATGTGCTTATTAGTGCTTTCAGCAGTTTAGATACAGTAATCTGCTTTTAAGTTCTACTGTATACTATGTTCAATCGTATCATGGTCTACGGTATGATCAGTCTATATCAGGCTATACAGTATTAAGCAGCCTAGAGTTTTTAGCGAGCGAAATGCCACGAAACCCACCTCAGATATGAGAAAAACTGCTTGATCAACTCAGTAATATTCGCCACCATCCATCTATTAATATGAGACTGGAATGAATTATTCTTGTAAACACAGTCGGTGTCCTCGCGTCTCTGCTCACCCAACGAGATAGCTCCATTACGTGTTCCAATGGCAACCAGACGCCAAAATGCTGGCAGATTTTGGTTCTAGTCAACGTATTAGGGAATTCAGTTGAGATCGGGGGCTGATATGTGAACTGTATAGTACGCAATATTCTCATATTTCTTCGTCGTGATCTTTGATATAGGCGACACTGACCGGTCTTTAGTGGGTGGCTCGTGCAAGGGCCAAACCCTTTGCTGCGAAAACGAGAATGTGAGTCGCGCAATTGTGTCAATGAGGCGAAGCTAACATAAACAATTTTTGATTGATGTTCTGAACCGAGTCTGTGGAGGAAGTGAAAGTGGCGTTAACGGTGGCCATGGTGGTGGTTGATTGTTGACCCTAAGCCCGACACTAAAGTTTAGTATACACATATAAAGTAAATTATAATAATATGTCGGGCTATAAGGGCAGAACTACCACGAAACACTTCGTGGCCCCTTAAGTCCGTAGGATCAACCTTAGTCTGACGGGGTCAGTCAGTGCCAGACAAGGTTAGAAAGGTCAAAGGTCTTAGGATAGGCTATAAGCGGATACAGCCTAGACGAAGACAGAACCACAGTTCTAAGGAATCAACGGAAGAAGAATAGAAGAGTGGAAAGGCTTAATTCTGTCTGCTAGAAATGAAGGACATATTTATAGCCTAGAAACGACGTCTAGAATAATGTCTGAATGACGTATAGACACTAGGCAACAGAATAATTAAGGTGGTAAAAGAGGGGAAGAGAAGAAAAGTGAAAAGAATGATGTCAATGATCAATGGTCTAGGCCACCCCGAAAGGATCAGGCTATGCATGCCCGAAGGTAGACCATTTTCCCCTTAAGGAAAAGTGGTCTGCCTATCCTTAAGGGATTGAGGGCCGAAGTCTGTTCACTGAGGTCCGAAGACCATAGTCAAAGTCCGCGAGCAAGGCATGCCCGAAGACACCCCCGATGGAACGGACTATTAATGTAAAGGATCTATGTGTTCAGGATAGAAAGCCTGTCGGTTAGGTAAGGAAAGATGTTTCGACTAGGTGTAGTATTATAGAAGCAAGACTGATTCTTGCTAGCTCTAAGTTATCTAGAAACCCTCTTCGAATTAAGTACGAAATAGGTCCGAGAATTGCTTATTACGCTACGGGGTAATTCTTCACTGCTAGTCCTTGGTATTCCTTTATAATTAATGCCTAAAGGCGGACCATTTACCCCTAAAGAGAAATGGTCCCGCCTATTATTTAGGGGTCGATGGGCCGTTTCCCAGTCGGTTGAAGGCCATAATCAAAAGTGGTCAAAACCTCATTTTGGTGCAGGAAGGGTCAAGTCATGTGATCGATGTTTTTTTTTCGGTCTTATATGTTGAATACAAGAATAGATCTTTTCTATGTAGCATTTGGTCTATATTCCAATAATAGGGTTTTAGGGTTTTATGTAGCTTATATAAGTCTTTAGTATAAGAATAACTAAGTTTTATCTAACTAGCTAAAGTATGTCTTATTAAGAAAAGAGTCCGATCCTTAAATACCTAGAACTACTTTAACCCTTAGTTATATAAGCTTAAAATTAAAACTAGATATAAAGTAGTCGTTAGTTTAGAACTTCTAAAATCTTTAGTATTATCTAACTAATAATTTAACTAGGATACACTTAAGAAGTCTAACTAATATATACTTACTAGCGCTATTTTTCTCCTATAGTAAAGCTAAAACCCTAACTAGTATATAATGTATCTCACCACCCCCTATTGGGTAGTATTTTGAAACGCCCCTTTCAGTCAGGGTCTGCGAGGTCGTCGCTGTTTAATTGGTACAACTGCTTCCCTAGTTCGCCTTCAACTCGATACTTCTCCCCAACAGTGGTGTCCACCGCAAACTCGTTTGTTTCTGTAAATCCACTGACAATATAGTCAACATCATACTCTTCGGTATCAAACCGAGCCTGGCGAATGATATTGCGAAAGCCATCGAGAAAGACGACTAAAAGACGCCCGGAACGAAAGGCTTCCTCGTCCGCAATGATCATAAATATCTCAGTCATCACATGTTGCATGCTAGTCGCTGCTTCTTCGATGACCGCCTCTCGGTCCTCACGCCACCTGTAAGGATCTCTCTGTTTCTCTCTGTGAAGTGCTTCTTTGAACCAGACACGGAACTCAACGAGGTCATTATCCTCTATATCTAACGCTCGTTTCCGTGTCCGTTCAGTCAAACTCCCGCCACTACCGGGGCCAGCGATCTCTGGAAGAATCTCAAATACGCGTCGCCACTTCGAACCAAAGTCAAACTGAGTCGCGTCATTAAGAGATGCCCACCAAGCCTCATACTCGAATACACCCGATGATGCCCATTGATCCATTAGTTCATCCTCTTTGGTTCGCTTATCTTCCTCGACACTATAGTGAGTCCGAAGAAAGACTGGGGAATCTTTGTAGTGGTGTTCATGGATCTGGCTAGCACGCCGTCTGAGCGCGTCATTCCGATAAGGTCGTAAGATCACGTCGATTTCGTTGGTGGTCGGTGTACGACGCGGCGGAGTTCCCTCGAGATGACAAGCCGGGTCTTCTACCCACTCAATAGGAACTTCTTGAAGGTCAAGATACCTATATATCAGCCGTTGTCGCTGCTGGGCGGGCGTTTCGGTGGACGAAGCATCCCAGTTATTCTATGACGTGATGACCTTATCAGCTCTGCACCATGAAGAGAAAAACAGGGAAAGCGTAGCTCACGATCAAGTACTGTTCAACAGCCAGTGCACCCCACAGAGGGACATTCGAACCATCCATCGTCGACGAGACCAAGAGATCTCAGAAGGGAGGGAAGGAGAGAAAGCGCCAGAGCCGCGTCAAAAGAGGAGGACTACTTTGTAGAACGAGGAAATCGGAGAAAGAGAATGGTGATGCTATTTCGAAGGAAGTAAAACAGAAAGGGAAAACAGGACTGGGGCTGGGGAGCACCTGTATGGCTGCCTCAGGCACCAATCCCAATAATCATACTATGTAGATGAAATTCTGAGGTGAGACGGATGGGGGATCATTCGAGGGTGTTTTGCATTATTTGCGTTCCCGAGGTGCTCGGGGTGCTATGCAGTGGTCGCATATCGTGGTCACATATATTTTGGCTCTTGGCAATGATTTTCAAGCGAATACATCAATATTTTCCAAGGTACTGTTGTAGTTTACATGAACGAGGACGGGCTTCTTGTGAGTTTGGAAGAACTTCGCATCCGGGCTCAAGGTCGACGCTACAGCTTATAATATACGAACGAACAAGATAAAGAATCCCCATATATTCCTCTTCTAGATTAATTAAATCTCCCAGCCCATTGATATAGCATGTTCAGAAGGCAAATCGTTCCGCTAACCTCTTAGTACCTTCAGATAGTTCATCATCTTCTACATATTCAATGCCTAGACATGGATTAGCACTGACTCAAAAGATAATGATTGTTCAGCAGAACGAACTCTCGATTTCCCACTCGTTCCAGGTCTGAGTATCTCGTTTTAATGCACCCGAACTGCTGCTCTGGCTATTTGTAAAACGAACTAAGCACCTAGCTACATTTTATTGGACATTCCAACCATCTGGTTTGATACCGCTGCCACTCGTCGTATAAGGCTTTTGTGCACCTTGGTCCGTTCCATCCGAGTTCATAGCTCTACTAGGGAGTTTACGTATATCTTCCTGGTTGAAATGGTTCACTGCGCAGAGAATTGAGTCTATGACCAGAGGTCTCACGGATGTCAGGGTGTACATTGAAGGCTTATTGGCACCCCATTAGTCTGCGGACGTCAGTGAGCTCTGTGGCTGGATCCATGAAGTTTCATAGTCTCGCTTGAAAGCCCACGAAAGTTGGTTGTTGCCATTTTTTGGAGATCTATGTTAGCGTGGGCCTAAACCCGTGGCTAGGTAATACGTACTTAGTTACCACCATCGGGGGGTGGCATAAGCTCGCCATAGTCCTGCAACTGCTGTTGATACTCCTTCGCGTACGCTGTCCCACTTGGAAAATCGCCTGCGGTTTCCCAATCTGTCAAAGAAGATAGAATTAGAAGGAGACGAACGTCACAAATGAAGAGAATGGGGACTAGGGATTTGGAAACTCATAGGTGGAGCGCCAGGCAACCCAATAGTTTCGCATTTCAGAATCCGAACGCGTCTTAGGATCTAGCTGTTTCTAGTTTGATGTGAATTCACCCATTATCTCTATATCTTATTGGCCAACTTGCGATTTTCGAGTTCAAGCTATAGAGAGGGAAGGGCTATCAGATACTTACTGACGCGATTCCTATGCTAGGCATTCTGGAAAGTAGGGACGCACTCGGTCCGGCGTTAAGCTTGGGGCAGCTAAGTCCCCCCTGCCCGGTCGAGGCCTAGGGGAATTCATCGTATTTTAATTTGAGATTCTTTCTTCGAATGGCTTTGTTTAGCGTATTCGTCTCCTGCATAGAATATTTTGTGTCTGTGCAGTCTATGTATTTGATCCACCCGCGCTAGTCTAGGGGAGACTAGCGTTCAGTCTTTATACCACCCTAATACTATATTGTGCACACGCTCGTGAAGGCTTCTACCTCGCTTGCCCACCCACACTAGAATCTCCTGCGTGGTCTCACAAGATCTGAAAGAAAATTGTGACGCATGACTATCTTGAGGCCTGAGGGAGGCCTGAGGGGGAACGTAATCTGGAAGGAGCCGTGGGTCTAACCCGATTTAGGATCGAAGTGATTTTGTTTCGTAGATGCTCGTTTCTCTCTTTCTGTCTCTTTCTGCTTCACTAGTTTAGTTGCTCTATTGAGGATACACAAATTCTTTTTCGTCTTGGTGGGTAACACCTAGCGTGCGGGAGTCGAACGAACCTTGAGATTTCTGGGTCCCAGTGGGGATTATCCCTCGTGACTGAGTTACGAGACTTTAAGAATGATTTAACGCTGCGAGAAATAGCCAAAGTTCGCGCTTAGCCTCGCTCTTATTAGCGCGACTGCTTGGACACGTACGTGATGCATCCCCGTGGCGCGGCAGCGAAGCCGCTCTATCTGAGTTCTGAGTTATGAGCTTTGAGTTCCGAAAGATTGCTGAAATTTTGGAATGTAAAGTAGGAATGCACGTTATCTGAGGACTGTGGAAAGGGTGCTGTTGTTTTGGCTAATACTGTGGACCGTGTTTTAACACGCGGCTTTTCACCGTTTTCACCCTTTTGGAGTCCTTTGGTTAGAGCCCTGGAATGAAGTCTCAATTGCTATTTTACTGCCGGTTATTATCTTTCACCTCTGAAATTCACGTTAAACTCTCAATTGCAAGGACTGGTGCGTTTAATCCGACCAACTAATACACTTAGTAGTGAAGGTGCTCTATCTTAGCTCTGCAGGACTGCTGAAAAATGCTCCGTACCAACCAGAAATCTCAAGGTTCTCAGTAGCATTTCTTTGCGTCCATTCTCCTCACGATGCGGTCTTGGAGCCACATACTAAGCACAGACTATTATAGTGTCCATGTTCTATAATTATGGAGTATAGTGGACGGGTTTATCAGTTTCCAGGCGGTCGCATGACTAGCACCAAACAACGCCACGTCCCGTTCTAGGCTGCGTAGCCCTTCCACGCTCTTCCCATAATTTCAGTAAGTACACTTGGAGTAAACCAGCCATTCAACTACTTACGTTATGGGGTTTAAACTTTACCCAGACCCCTAAATAGGTACAGAGGGTCAGGGCGGGGTCTATGCGTATATGAAATGCGCAGGTGTAACCTACGGAATCAATGGTACACATGGATCGGCATTTGGTATTCCATTTATGTACCCAACTCACAATTCATCGGGTCAATAATGCAGATCATCCAATACTATTTGTATATATAGCGATGACATATATCCTTCTACGGAAAGGATCATCGCGCACCGGCAGACCTACCTACCTGACGAGCGGGACGAAGGCGGTGGTCTCTCAATTGAAAGGGCTATATAACTATCTCGGGCTTGATACTCGTTCATGCATCATACGCAACTCGATACACCTCAAAATGAATTATATAACCGTTATTGTCGCCATTTTTGCCGTTGTGCAGGCAAAATCAGTGGATGACCTCCCCGCTTGCTCGATTACCTGCATTCGAGATTCTGTTCAGAGGACCACTTCATGCCCTGAGACTGATTTGTCTTGTTTCTGCGGCAATTTCGATAAAATTCGGGCTGACGTCGCCGGCTGTGTGCTCTCAGCATGCGGGTCAGATACAGGTTCGTATACCAATTTACTCTAAAAAGCAAACATACTCCAGTTAACAAGCAACTTGTAGGCAAGGTGCTGGATGCAATCAAAAAACTTTGCAGTAGCTAGTGAGCGATTGAGAGCGCCTAAGAAGCTATCCATTGTCCCAAATGACACCTATATCGTCATAAGATTAAACATTGCCTGCGAACTAGTTGGGTGGTGGTTATGGATGGCACAGACGTCGGAGCGGATATAGGACAAGGGAAACGGGTGGAGGAGAGTCCAAATGGCAGTGACCCGACCCCATAAAGGGTGGTGGAATTCAATGCATTCCAGTTAGGCTGTTAACTCTACTATAGGAGAAAAACGGCGCTAGTGAGTGAATTTTATACTCTATGCTTGAGTGGTATGAGGTTGTCAAGGATAGGTTGGACCGGGTAAGGGACCAGATGATGAGGCACGACATTACCAATTGTACGACCGAATAGAACTGAACTAATCCTTGAGGAAGGAGTATAATCTGAATACATGCATCTTCCTTTTTTGTATCTGTGGGATCATCTGGCGCTCGCTTCTATGCAGATTATCTGCAGGTAATCGGGGGGTTCTCCATGACGTCCCAATGTAGATGTTGAATAGCCTCGTATTGTAGGTTTTACTGCAACAGAGGTGCTCATCCCAATTCTTCGCCCGATCATTGGCCCATCGTACGTACTACAGAGGCACCATATACGTATCCATTAGCGGTATGTATACCTTATAAAAAATCTGAAATTCCGAAGATGTAAATATTACGGACTGCTCCTGTGAACTGGCGAGCTAGTCTCGTAGCGGGTATACTTACCACAGTCTTCCAAGCAGTACTCGCAACCATATCATTTCCCAACGTGTTAGGCTTAATGCGGGCTCGGGTCTGTAAAGTAGTCTTACGAGGTATTCTAGGTAGAGCGCTAAGAAGGTTAGGTCACTAAGGAACTAGTCTAATTATATGATATGTTATTAATAAGTCAAAAAGTGAATAAACTTTCGTATAGTAGGTTCTGAGTAACAACATAAGATTAATCGCGAAGAACTAAATATGAAGTTGGAATAAATATCCTTAATATATCCTTCCTCGTCCTATCGGTGGGTGGGCAGAACCTATCTTTCGATGGGTTCCGGTCTCCTTAACGAGTGTGTTATTCTGTTCTTTAATAGTATTATTTTAAGGGTATGAAGTTGCATATTTTATAACCTAGGGAAAGAAGTTCAACTATTCTGGACTTTAAATTTTCATGTTGGCAAAAGCGGTCGCAGTGTCCACCAGACCAGTTATACCCAAATCTTCCTTTGTCAAGATAACATCTTCTCCGGAATAACTCTCCTCTTTGGCGGTCTCCCAGTATTTGTGCGACTTGTCCATTATCTCTCCCCATTTCGGCCATAAGTCGTAATAGGTCTCTTCATCAACCTGTACAAACTCCGCCCGGATACCATGAGTCGATGCCCACGTCAGGAGCATTTCGCCTGTCGTCATGGCATCAGTCGCACCAAGCACGAACCTCCCTGGGAGCGATATCGCAGGTTGCTCTATAATTGACCGAAAGAAGAGACCGATATTGATTTTTGCGTCGCCAATGACCTGGATTGGAACCGAGGCAGGGCTTGCCTGCAATTGGATATACCTATTCTCTCCCGCAGTCGGGATGCTGAATGGCCTATAAAACGGGTATTGCATGTTTGATGCATAGAAAGTAACCCAAAGAAAAGTCGTTTTTTGCAAAAGAGCCGGGACAGACTTAATATAGTCATCGACTCGGTTCTTTCCAATGTAGTGAGGGATCACATCCCTGCCATTGCTGATCCGTTCAGCATTGGGGAGCGTCGACCAGACAAAATGTTCCAGTGTCAGAGTTGCTGCTGCTGCTTTGGCTAGGTTCATCCCCCTCCTGGTCTCAATTTCAATGGCCTCTTCTTCGCTTAGCATAGCAAATGGCTCGAAGAAATTGGTGACAGCAAACGCAGCGGAAGACCCAGCGAGTGCCGCCTTAAGAGACGATATGTCATCGAGGTCAGCCTCAACAATCCGGGCGCCTTTTGAAGCAAGCTCCTTGGCCGCTTCACTCTGGCTGTTTCTGGTAATGGCCGTCACGGTATAGGCTTCATTGTTGATAAGGGCCCTCACCACGGAGCCGCCCTGTATTCCGGTGGCACCAACAACTGCAACAGACCTGGCCATAGTTTCAAGGCTAAGAAATGACTATCGATGTTTAGGGCTTCAAATTCACCAGAGATTTAAATGGGCAGTCAATGGTTCGGGGGAACCAGAAGTATTTATAGTATGTCTGCTGTCTATCTACTATGCTGATTAGCCTCATAAATTACCTCCCCTGCGCTAGAATTTACTCGTATTTCTGCCCATTGTAACAACTAGATGATCATACAGTAGCCGTTTATCATTATTTCGAACACGGTACTTCCGCTCCGCCCACTAGCAGAAAGACAAGTGGCGTCGGTACATGTTGTAGGTACTAATGTACGCTCGCTGTAAAACTCCGCACTGCGGAAGTCAAATGTGTTTTATAAGGCCTCTGAGCCATGATGGACCCACAAATGACCCTGTCTTCCGAAGTAGACGCCTATGATACTCGACTCATCTAGGACCCGATGCTCTGAATCTCTACGGCTCTGCGGAGTTTCGTGCGGAGTCTTGTGCGGAGTTTCGGGTGGATTACGCAAGACTACAGCCGATACTTGTACCAAACGCACTTCAAAATCATATAGCCCACCATGCGGAATGTAACGATTACCTCGGGTAGGAGACCGTAGAGCGTGAGTACGACCTCAGAGTAAATCAAGTCGCGTGATATAGTTCGCGAAATTCCTCCATCCTAGCTTTCATAGCGTGGTATGCCTAAGGCTTAATCAAGTTATTTTCATCTTGCAAGCGATTTTTTTGCGGGCTAAGACGGGCCTGTGCTTGCTCCAAATCTGTTAGTTTGAGCCCTCTATGCGAGATACATAGCGGTAAGGCTTAGTAGCGATTTCTCGAGGATCTCCAAGCTTCGATAAATGATGGCCAGGATAATCAGTACCTATTAGAAAGATAGACACTTACTCTGCTTGAATTTTACGCTGTCGCGATGATATGTCTCATAGGGACGACTTTAAATGAATTATCCTTATGGCTATAGGGCAGGCTAGGAAGACGCTATGTATTTACTACTAAATAATCGGACTCGACTTAAACAACTAAGTAAATACTAATTCACTGTATATCGTAATTGATTAAGGACCGAAGTACGTAGAGTGCTCCCCAATAAAGGGAATAGAGCGAGAAGGGAAGAGAGGCGGGATTATACGATGGGAATGAGGAGATATAGAAGAAGAGGAATATTATAGGTATTTTCTACTAGCTTTAACTTCTATATAGTTCAATTATATACAGGATTTAGATCTGTGAATACTCTTCTTATACTAGCCTCTTACAGAGGCCAGTTTTCCTTCTATATTGCTATATATGATAAGCTACGAGTCTAGAATTAAGGACACGAATTCTACTTCGGATTTAGACGGAACGCCTCTAGAGCCTTGATGAAATTACTTAGGCTCGATTAGGTTAATAGAATTTTATTTGATTTAACTTGATAGGGGATAGCTCCGATACTAACTTTGCGGTCGGGGGTGTTCCCATGCGGCCCTCCGAGTCTGACATTATAAGATATTTTTATTCGTAGCTCTTGAGTAGAGGCTATATTTCTTAGGTTCTGTCACCTGGCTACGCAAAACGTACTCCAGCAGTCTTGTGCCCAACAGGCCTCGAGCACATTATGTCCACTCAACTCGACGCTGCCTTCATCGCCCATGCTTCCCTACACGACCCCACACACTTCAGCATCCAGCATTCCCAAACTTTGCACCGACTGGTGCTCTTACAGCACTGGAATATCCCCACTGACTCCAAGGTGCTAGAACTAGGATGCGGGCAGGGGGACTGCACGACTGTCCTTGCCTATGCAGTGGGCGAGCAGGGGAGGGTGGTAGCGGTTGATCCGGCGGAATTGAATTATGGTGAGTGAGTCTTCTCACTTTTCTTACCCTGCTGCCTGCCCTGGCGGTGCGCCGGAAAGCAACCGACTGATGGCACCTGTAGGTGCCCCGTATACTCTTGGCCAAGCACAGGGTCACATCTCGCAAAGCCTGCTGGGTAGGCGGATTACTTGGGTCAAACAGACCCCGCTGGACTACCTCTCCTCTCTCCCCTCCCCCTCTTCCACCGCCAGCGAAAGTAAGGCCTTTGACGCAACAGTGCTCGCCCACTGCCTATGGTACTTCGCCTCCCCCTCGCTCATCCTTTCCACCTTCCATGCCCTTAAGCAGCACAGCAAGCGTCTCCTCCTTGCTGAGTGGTCCTTGGTAGCGACACACCCCTCTGCCCAGCCTCACGTACTAGCTGCACTCGCTCAGGCAGCGCTGGAGTGCCGCAAGCCCGAGAGCAGCGTCTCGAATGTTCGCACGGTGCTAGGACCAAAGCGACTCACCGAGCTAGCCCTGGCTGCCGGGTGGCAGCTGGAGAGTGAGAGCTGCGTGCAAGGTGTGGAGGGGTTGTTAGACGGGCAATGGGAAGTCTCTGCTTGTCTTTCTTCCTCTTTCGAAAGAGAAGTAAAGGAGCAAGTGAGTGATGAGAGGGAGCGAGCGGTTGTTCTTGCGTCACGCGATGCCTGTGAGGCGAGCTTAAAAAGTATACAGGGAGGTCGGAAAGGAGTTAGGGCTATGGATATTTGGGTTGCTAGTTTCGTCTGACTAGGCGAGCTGAGTTTGTCCTAGCCCTCTTCTAAGCCCAAGCTTTGACTCTGCATTACTCAATGAGTCATCATTATAAGTCTACCGAGCTCACCATAGTACCCTTTGATTCAACAATCAATGGGCCTACAGCTTTTTATTGAGTCATAAACACGATTCTTATAGATTAAATGGACTATTTTTGTCATAGTGCTGATAGATGATCTTCTAGACTGTAGCAGATATAAATAGGAATATAAGAAATAAGTACAGGATCATCCTGCTCGGTAAAAGAGCTTGCGGAGTGAATCACTCGTCCCACTAGGTCAAAGTACGCACAGGCGAGGACCACTTGATGTGCATGAGTGGCCGATCATCATCAGTTACCGCCTATAACAATAGCACGCGCAGACATTATCATACCAAAGGCGCTGGCGTAGGACTCTTATCAGTTTCACGTCCCCGCAAATGACGCTAGACCAGATTCTAGCCGAGAGAGAATAACCCTGGAAACTTACCAGCACGGCACCATAATGACGGCCTGGCTTCTGAGGATTGCATCTCTTACGTTATCAACTTGTCCCATTCGCAATAAATTGTTCCCATTGCCACCGTCCAATGCACACTTACCCGACACAGCCACGGACAGCAAAAAGGCATCGTTACCCCGACTCCACTAACTATTCGTCCAAATCGACCTCCTCACGGAAAAAAAAGGCTAGGGCGGCAAAACTCGGAAAAAAAGGCGACGATTGCCGAGCCGACGACATTGACGAGACGATACGAGCACTCGTAATTCGCGATGCTGAGCTGGCCAACGTCACACATGACGCACACCGAGCTCCCCGTCAGCAGGTCTCGGGTCATGCGAAAGTAGCCGGCTTTGTACTCAACCCCGACAGAGTAGAATATCACTAACGACATGACTACGGAGAGGACGAATAACGTTCCGGTGAAGGTGGCTTTATACAGTTAGATCCTCATGTTCTCTGTTACCGAGCATAATGGCTCGGTTACCGATAAAGTGCATGGACCAGATTCCATTGCCGCCCATCGTGGTCGCCGCGGTGACAAGCAAGCACCTTTCGTCATGGAGTGTCAGTCATCCTCACTATGGTCGAATCAAAGAGGCTATGCCACACCAATTGAAGAATCCCGACCTCCACATTTTTCGATGCAGCAATTCGTGAGTAGTGGCGCACCCCATCGAAGTAACCACGTAGGAGAGGAAGATTTTTCCTAGCAGATAAGAGACCTGCATAAGGGCTACATCTGGAGGGCCTGCACTCGCCAGTGTGGAAAACAATTAGGGGGAATAAACCACGGGGCAATCATTGTCTAGGCCCTTCTACTCTGCGATCCGACTGAGAAGGAGGAAGGTTCGCAATCGTCTCAAAACAGCGAGGATAACGAGGAGTGCTGGTGCTGCCGCTAAATCAAAAGGGGGGCGAAGGAGAGCAAGCTAGGACGAGAATTCTATGTCCCCAAAAAGAGTATCAAGGAGTGACGAATAGGGTTCAGAAGACCGGGTACAGGATTCAGTTTCGGTAGACAGCCTGAAGCGTAGTTATGTCTTACAACACAGCAATATGTCACTTAAGACCAGCAGCAGGTATAAGAGATTAACTAGGTCTTTCTCGCGTCTCATGACTCGGTAAGGGCTACCTTATTGGACGGTACGGACCCCAAGCACATCGGTCAGTTGGTGCGCATAGGTCAGTCGAAGGTTTTGTAGTTGAACGACATCCAATTAAAGCGAGAGGCCCGGAATTGCAATCGCGCGAATCATGATTAGGTCGTCATCTGTGCTCCTTATTCCAGCAATTCGTTAGGCTTAAGATTATTTGTCCATTGCTCGTCAATTTCATCTTCGACCTTTGCATCAGGGCAGCGGTCTTGTGCTCAGATATAGTGTTCTCTATTCTGTGAAAGCAGGGGCCCTTTGAAGGTAAGACCATCTTTTCATTTTCATGATATGTTGAATCGCGGGGATGGGATCGATGACGTGTAATTACTCGGGTGAGGCCGATAAACTTCCGAGCCATGAAGAGTGTAAAAAGCTGGGAGTGATTTACAAATGGAAACAATGAAAGTAGCGGTGCTCTTGAATCTTTACATGTGCGATTCTACCACGCCTTGATCTTGCGACCGATAGCCCCGTACAAGCCGGCCAGATGACCAATTTATGTTGATGAACCATGTAAGATGCATTCGCCGTTCATCCAAGTTCGGTATTCTGCAGATGGATGCGTTCATATTTTTCCCAGAGCTGGCGTTTTGCAGGTGAGTGTGTAACGTCGCTTATATTACATCGGGTGTCTGTGCTGTCACTATACTTTCTCCATCAATTTCATCTTATTTATACTACACTTGCACACGTCTTCTGACATAGATACTAGAATTTTTTAACAAAATGAATCAAACAAACGAGACTTTTCTTGAGAGCCTCCGGGCTACAGACATCCAACTTGTCCCTGAAGGTCACGTGGCATACGAAGAAGTATGCGCGACGTGGAACGTTCGATCCCAATATCGACCATTCGCAGTTGTGCAGCCGAAGACAGCTAAGGAGGTCAGCACTGTGATAATACTTGCCAATAATGCCGGCGTCCGCCAGGCAGCCGTCCGTGGAGGCGGCCATTCCTTTGAAGGGCTTTGTTTGGGAGGTCAAGACGGTGCCCTCGTCATTGATATGGTTAACATGAAGAAGGTTTCTTCTGTTCCAGATAAAAATGAGCTTACGGCACAGGGTGGTGTACTGCTCGCAGACATTCATACACATGCTTTTGAGAACGGAAGGAAGATGGTTCCTATGGGTACATGCCCTTCTGTTGGCGTTGGCGGCCAAGTTCAGTGTGGCGGGTACGGGTTTCATTCGCGCACCTATGGCCCACTTGTCGATCGGGCGATATCTTTCGAGGTTGTCACAGCAGATGGCGAGATTAGGGTGACTGACGCTGACCATGATGCGGAATTGTTCTACGCGCTGAGAGGTTCGGGCATGGGCTCGTTTGGGGTCATCACGTCAGTGACGTTGCGAACTAATGATGTCCCGAACACCATTGCGAACTTCTCTGTCGTGTGGAATCTTGAAAATTCCGACGTTCATGAATTGCTGGCTAGAGCGCAGACTGCCTGTCTTGATTCGCCTCTGTTCTTTAACCCCATGGTCATGGCATGGGTAGGCAAATTTGAGATATTCGGCACCATCCTCGCTTCACATGAGGCGGTCCGGGAAGCAAGTTGGAAGAGGTTCCTCTCCCTTCTGCCTCTACCAAGTTTTGCCAAAATGCAACCAATGGAATACCTCGAGTCATTGATCGATATATCCAAGCACCAGACTTCAGCCCCGTGGTACAATGATCTACAAAATATCGAGCGCGAGAAACGAGATCATCTTCGGTTCATGAAAATCAAATCTGGATTCATTCCTGAGCCACTGGACCCCGGATCATTGCAAGCTATCGGCGGCTTTTTAGCAACACAGCCGTTAACGGGTGTAAGAGTACAGCTACTTGCGCTGGACCCAATCGATGAAGGAATGTCAGACACGTCATTAAGAGCACGTCGATGTACTTGGCTGATGGGAATGTCCGTTTATATCACTAATTGCGATCATGACGAGCACGCCCTGATAGCCAAGGGCAACGAGCGATTACCGTGGTTGAACCAGGCATACGATTTGTTTCGCCCGTTGAGCGTGGGTGCATACCTGGGAGATGATGACTTAGAGGAAGGGAAGACCTCTGATACGCTGATGGAAAGTTTCTATGGGCATCATCTTCCTCGTTTGCAAATGGTAAAGGCGAAATATGATCCCAGAAATCTTTTCAATCACCCACTTAGTATTCCACTACCATGATTGACTGACTTCCAGCCACAAGTGCCTCGTTGAGTGTCGAACCAGAAGGGAGGGGGAAATAACGCGGATTCACTACACTCATTGGCTTTCTTGGTTACTCAGCATCCGTTGGCATTGTATGGTATCTCGGTCTTTGTTGGAAGGATTTTTTCGAAACATTGAGTATATAACACCGAGATTATCTTCATATATCATGGGATAGCATGCATTCAATCAATCACCCTGTCAGGCGAGACTGATGGCATTCTCAACCGTCAAGTTGTCACTAACCTACTTTACAGTTCTGGTCTTGGAGGTATTGTGATATGAGAACAGTGCAGATTAGGAACAAAGCCGCAAGGTAAAAAACGATTCTTGCACTGCCTATATGAAGGACTAGGTTCATTGGAAAGTAATTTAGGATTCATGTTAGATATTATAGTGGGAGGACTACTGACTGCACTCTTCCACTTCAACCCTATGTTTTCCGCCGCCGCCCCCCCCCCAACCCTATTTACTCCTTATGTGTGTGTGTGTGTGTGTGCGTGTGTGTGTGTGTGTGTGTGTGTGCGTGTGTGCGTGTGTGTTTGTGTGTGTGGCGCCCCGTCTACATTGCCAGACAGCCGCCGAGCCATCCCCATATCAATATAAAGTAAGTAAGGAATCGAAACAACGTCCGACTGCTTTCTGCTGTTTGAATGAGCCCTATCTCCTAAGCCTTCCGCTCGTAAATATAGGAGGATTACGGTAAGTCCCAACAAAACAAACGAAAAATGTAGAATATACCGTATACCTAGCACTAGATAATTATATGCAATATGTACTACGCCGCTGAAGGAATCAAAGAGCAGTGCAGATAAAAGGCGTACTTGGCAATAATTGACTTGAACATTCGATTCCAAATTACTATCAGAGCCTTAGCTCATCCCTAGACATACACGATCTTCGCGAAGGGAATCTTTGCCACTTCCCCCGCTAACATTATTCAGTATGACCGAACTTGATACTTCTGGGACTTTTAGTAAATGGTATATGCGTTGGAGATCACATTACCTAAAATTGAGGAAACGTCAGCAAAAAGAAACAATCCCAAACCTTACGTTTGAAAAAAAAAATGTCAAAAATTGTAAGACTTCGAATTGCCTTGCCTAAGAGGTATTTCATCCCGATGCATTGGATCACATACCAGGCGTAGACGGCCCATACGGCGTTCCCACTCCACACGTCAACAATTGCTTGAGCCTTTCTGACACCAGCAGCGTCACTAGCTATGGTAGGATCTGTTTTGGTGCTCTCATGCGTTCGGCTTTTACATGAGTGTTGCAGTCGGACGTGGCCGAAGGCATTGTCAAGACTTCATATAACTAAAGTGGAAGGCCTACCCACGCAGTCATATTGACTTTAATTCCTTCGATCCATACGTGATTAGGTCTGAATTGTACCTAGACATGGTTACCTTTACTCCCGGACGGGTCCGTTTTTAACCTTGCTCATTCTTACGTCATAATCAACACTAAGATCATGTGAAGGAGCACTCAATGAACTATGATCAATCACAATAGTCACGTCGCTAGAATAGCCAAGATTGGCGATTAATGAGATCAATTCCTTCTTATACTAGCCACCAAACGATAGGATTATAGTTTTGGAATAAATTGTTGAACATAAAAAAAACCTTCAGCTTTCTATCAGTCTTGTGAAAGATGTAGGACCTTATCGTTCGAGTCCCTCGTGATCTTCATGTCTTCTCTAACATGGTGACATAGAGGTATCTCTAATCTGTAAAATTTGTTGGCAATATGGAAATATAATCCAAAGGAGCAAGCTCGCTGCCATCAGGCTGACCAACAATCTTGAGCAGATCACCCCTTGCAACTTTGACGCCCCGGAAAGTAATTCTTGTTGCAGAATGCCCGTCCAGATACTCGGAAAAATCATGCCCTAACTTGTCTTCAAGGTCACCTGTCCAAGCACCGATAAGTTTCTCTTCCAGGAAGATTTCATACTTGGCCCGTCCACCAAGATGATCGTAATAGTTGATTGCAATGTCATATATCCCGGAGGGGAATTGAAGTTTTCTCAAGGCAGTGCCAGATGCATTGTTCGTCTCGGTGATAACGGCTTTCCCCTGTGATGCAGCTTCGGCAGGAGTGACGGTGACAATCGTATAGCCAAAGAGCTGCATGTCCTGGGCTTCTATGCGCCAAGGATGATTCCCGACGCGATTCTTCTCGTCCCGAATTCCACATTTATTGAAATAAAAAGAGTTCACGACGTCTCTCCAGACGATAGCATGACCAGCTTGGTATTGCAGCTTGAACATAACGTGTTCGAAGCGATGGTCGTCAATGAGGCCCTTCAACTTGGCCCATTCCACTGGGAAAGTTTGTGCATCCGCAGCACCCTCGTAATGTGCATCGTAAAAGTGCTGAATGACCGTCTTGCCAGATTTCAGGCGGTGAGTGTAAGGCACATGGTGAAACCAGAGGAGAAGATCATCAGGAGTAGTCTCAATATTCTCAAATACAGCGGCCACCTCCGATGGATATTGTCCAGTATTCTCCGACCCAGTAGCCACAGTCCGATCCATACCAATTGAATGCGCGTTGGCGCGAGTCCACTGACCCCATCCATTGCCATCCTGTGAGCCAGGATTGGGACCATAGTGGGTGTAGATGATGTCACAGAGTGTTTGAATCCCCAAATTTCCGCTGTACCTTTCGTAGGTGGGCCATGATTCCATAGATATTTTGGCAATTGTGTCAACAACAGTCTTATTTGGGCCAAATGTGAGACGTGCCCAATCTTGGATAATAGCAAGCGGGGACAAGAGGGAGTCCCATGCAATCCGACCGTAGGCGTACATATTGGACATGGAGAGGTGGTGCCCAATCCAGGTCGGATCGCCACCGATATTCAGGACCGCGGTGTACCCGCTCCGGCTCCAGCCAAGACGTTCGCCAGAGAGAATGTCCCGGATTTTGGAGGGTTTCCCATCAATCCTCATATCAAAATCGAGAATTTCCCTCCAGAGCGGCGCCATATAAACATAGTGTGATTGTTGGCCGAGATACTCCTGAGCAACCTGGAACTCAATGGCGGCTTTGGTTTTTCTCAGGTTGGCCAACAAGGGAGATGGGGGCTCGCGGACCTGGAAATCGATTGGTCCCCACTTGATTTGGACAATCACATTGTCTTCAAAATCACGGTCCAAGTGTTTGAAGAAGTCGACTGCTGCATTGGCCCGATCGTGTTTCCAGACAGACTCGTCGAGGTGGTGGTCGTAAACGAAGGCACGGTACATAACAACACCATCACCGTGAAGTTTCAATGCTCGAGCAAACATGTTGGCCCCATCAGCGAGGGTGCGTTTATAGGTCAGTGGGCCGGGTTGACCCTCGGAGTTAGCCTTTATCGTGTATCCGACGAGGTCGGGAACCTTCTCGTACACCTTCGCTGTGATGTCCCTCCACCAGTCATTGACAGCGGGGTCCAAGGGGTCAGAGGTACATAGCCCACCAAACTCCTTGGGCGAATCAAAGTAAAGTGAGATTCCGATACGAACGCCCCAAGGACGCATAGCGTCTGCGACGCGGCCGAGACCATTTAGATTTGTCTCCATGAAAAGCCGGGGGCTTGCATTTACATTGTTCACGACAACAGCATTGATTCGGATCGACGAGAGAAGGCGAGCGAACTGAGAAATTCGGGTCATGTCTGAAACAACTTCACCGTCTTTGAAAAAAATAGAGGGGCCCCCATAACCCCGTTCAATGGTTCCATCCAGGTTATCCCACTGATTCACCCAACGAATAGACGAACTCGGGTTGTTCGCAGATGCGATAGGAGCGAAATTGCCTTGTGCCAAGCGCATAAGATATTCGAATGCACCATAGAGAGCACCGCGCTCATTTTGACCGACGATATGGGTGCAATCATTATCGGCGCTGGTTTTCAGCCAAAACCCGTCCTCCTTGAGCTCTGGAATTTCTTCAATGTTGCCACCGGCCGATGAGAAAGATCTCAGGGTGCCAACGACAATGGAAGAAGAAGTTGCATCAGTCAAATCAAAAAGAAGATCGACATGTTGATTCAGTACGCGTTGAAGACCATCCTGTAACTCCTTCCCGGCCGTGAAAACAGGGCTCGCCTTATCCTTGTCAAGTACGACGATATTTAAATAGCGTCGCTGACCACTTCTGAGTACGGCTGGAAGTGCTGCGTACCGCAGCCATCCATCGAGGCCACTGTCCATCTTTGTGTTAGGCGTTAGGCATAGATCGAGTGAAAATGTCAGTTCTGAGATGGAGGGTTCACGTTTTACCCCACTTACACGTTACAGGCATGCCTTTAGTAGATTCTAGTCAATTATGAATTTATCCGCGCCAGCCTAAATTCATGACTTCTGTCCCGTTTCTACCACGGGACGCCTGAAGAATGTATGGAAACCGAAATATACTCGCCGATCAGGAGATGTTTGCACGAGAGTGACTTATACACGAAGTCTTCTCACGAATTTACTCTGATCTACAAGTCCCTCAAGATGACAAATTATTCAATGTACAAGAGAACAGACAACGTTCCCAGTATTGTGTGCTGATTAAGTGACTTTAATTCCTCAATTCGCAGGAAGAATTTCCGCATAGCATTCAACTCCCCATTGGATTGACATGGATTCGCTAGACTGGGCACACTTGAAATCGATCACGTTTGGAGACTCACATGTGAGCCAAAGAAAAACCGATAATAAGGAGAAGGCATATCAACCGTGCTTTGTAATATTCTCTGCAGCATCATTTTCAATTTGCGTACCTTTGAACTCCCACGCTTTCAAATTTTTCGAGAACAATATATCCAGTTCCTCATATGTTCGTCCTTGAGACTCGGGCATACGGAAATAAGCCCATATCGTAAGTAACACGGTAAAGCCAGCTGCCAGGAACGCGGTCTTGCCTTTCCAATTGCCTTCGGTGGGATTGAGAGTATAAGGGGCAACGGTGGAGCTGAAGACGTTTGCAACATTGTAAACATTTCGCGCAAGAGAGATACTCTTGGAACGCAGTCGAGTCGAAGAGATCTCTCCAACGATGATGAATGCAAGAGGGCCGATAGTGAGCTCGTAAAACACATACCAAAGGAGATACATGGCAGATTCTCCGTAGCCTAGGCCTGTGGTTTGCTGGACACAAGCCATGATACCCAATATCAACATGGATGTGCCCATGCCAATATAGCCAAGAAAAAGGACTGGTCGACGACCAAAGTTCCCTGTGATAAATACAGACAGTATCGTGCAGAGAAAATGAAGACCACTCTGACCGACACTCATTTTGTAAGCATCGGCGGTGGCCAAGCCGGCTTGTTCGTAGAAGTATGTGGCATAAGATGTAATGGCAAAGCCGCTGAGCACTTGGGAGGTCCAGACAATGCAGCCAATTTCTGTACGCCAGGCGTTATTACCACGAAAGCAGTCGATGAATGAAGCACCCTTGGTAATGGTCATCTCTAGTTTCGTAGTCTCAATCATCAGGGCCACAGCCTTCTTAGCATGTTCTGGATCGCGAGAGGAGAGGCGCTTGACAGATCTCTCCGCCTCCGAGATGCGACCCTTACGGACCAACCACCACGGAGACTCAGGCGCAAAGATGAGAACTGGGATAATGATGACAGGCCAGACCCACTGCACTGCAAGAGGAATCCGCCAAGCCCATTCGTCAGTACGATGGTCGAGACTATCCAAGATACCAGTGGCAACAAATTGGCCAATACCCCAGCAAAGCACAACGTATGTTTCAAGATAGGAACGGAGTACAACAGGCGCTACCTCAGAGGCGTAGGCCGGGGCCAACGTAGTAAACACACCCCATGCCAGCCCACACAACAACTCACCAACAAAGAGGACCTGGATATTCTTGGCAAAAAAGGGAACGAACAGGACACCAGTGAGGAAGCCCAATGTACCTAAACACGTTTTTTTGTGGCCCCATCTCTCAGTGAGGAAGGCGTTGATATAAATGCCAACAATGTTGCCCAATGGACTGGCAAGGCCGAGGGCAGTCTGCCACTTGGCTTCAAGCTGATATGATCCTTTCTTGCTGGTCTCATAGCCGAAGTGCTGCTGAAATGCCGGGAAACCAAACAGAGAACCGATCAAGGCCGTGTCGTAGCCGTCCAGAATCACGACCAAGGAGACTACCATTGTCCATAGACATGCCTTAGGATAAAGCTTGATAGCATCCAGGAAACCCAATCTGTGCTCCTCAGCCGTCGCAATTCGAGCATCTTCGGCCAACCCTACCCAGCCCTGAAGCTCGTAGTCCGGCCCGACGACTTCGGCGTGGATAACATTGTGACTATTATCCTCTTTAGGATCTTGTGTGACAGGCATTGAACAGATTTTGACTGAGCTCTCAGGAAAAGGCAGCGGGGAGACAATTCAAGGACTCTTTGTGAAGACTGCATGGACGTCCCTTATAATGAACAATGATCCATGCAACTGGCGGTGACAGAAAAATTCTGAATGGACTAGATAGGACATCTAACTTTACCCGTGGCCCCGAGTGCAGTCGAAAGGCCTCGTTCTCACTTCATGCCTAGCTAGTAAGAGCGTAAGCGTAACATCCTTTCTTGGCACGGGATTGGAAGCGGAAAGGTGGGGTTACATGAAGTGGTGATTGGTGGTCTTCATGTCAAGCCTAAGCGTGGGGATAAGCTAAACACCTCAGCTTGTGCGAGTTTACTTATGATACCGGGAGTCAGGTGTGCTCGCATACAATATGGGCAATATACCTATCCTCGCTTAAATATTGAAATAATATGTCCTTTTCCTGAACCCGTGACATTATTCCTAAATTCAACTGTACAGCGGAAGCATTCCCGGCCTCTGCACAGTTGTGAATGCGCGAGGCAGAGCTCAATAAAATCTATGTCGAGCCAAGGACGGGGAAGCTTCCGGTGTCCCCACCCCCGCTTTTCCCCGGACTAACTAAAAGATGGGGTAAAAAGGGGACTGCGCGAGAGGTGACGAAGAAACTCGGAATAGAATCGGCTTTTCGGCTACCACCGTGCAATTTATTTTAGGCAAAATAACAAGGACCCATGTGAATAGCAGAGAGTTTAGGCTATACTACGGAGGAGTCAAGGGTGGCCTACGACGAAAACCCCTGCTAGCGCGTGGGGGTTGGAATCAAAGTGCTTCTTATCCGGAAATAGAAGATCGAGGTGACAAATCGTTCTGCCTTGATTCTGTGCAACGAGCTCAGCTACGTGAACTTCGAGCCATATTCTCAAACACAAACATCTCGAATGGAATTCACTTAAACGCATAATTCTCGCCTTTGAAATTGACTTTGAAGATGAAGTTCTCCGTCATTGGAAAGCTCTGGCTTTTTCATTCTCTGATCACTACAGGCGCAGCAAGGTCTGAAAATGCAGATGCAGCGCAAGTCTCCATATTTGTCAATCCAAGAATTCAGTTCCAGGAGATAGATGGCTTCGGGGCCTCTCAGGCCTTTCAGCGTGCTGAAGATATTTTTGGCAAGTATGGATTGCCCGCTGTGAATCAGACCTTGGTTCTTAATCTGCTCTATGATGAGGACCTGGGCGCTGGTTTCACGATTCTGCGCAATGGAATTGGATCTAGCAACACCTCTGATGGCAACTTTATGAACTCTATTGAGCCCAGGAACCCTGGTGGGCCCAAAGCCAAACCCGACTATCTTTGGGATCGTTACAATAGCGGTCAATTTCCACTCGCCAAAAAAGCTTATAATTATGGTCTCAAGACACTGTACGCCAATGCATGGTCTGCTCCTGGGTACATGAAGACCAATGACGACGAAAACAATGGTGGATACCTTTGTGGTGTGAACAATGAATCATGTGTCAGCGGAAACTGGATGGAGGCGTATGCCAGATATCTCGTGGAGTACGCGCGCTTCTACAAAGATTCCGGAGTAGAAGTGACCCATTTAGGCTTCTTGAATGAGCCTCAGTTTGCTGCGACCTATGCCGGCATGCTATCAAATGGCACACAAGCTGCCGATTTCATTCGCGTGCTGGCCAGGACGATCAAGATCACCGGCCTAAATCTCAAGATAACCTGCTGTGATAGCATCGGCTGGGATGATCAAGAAGCTATGATGTCTGATTTGGAATTGGGTCCTGATCCGGCTATCAACTACCTCGACATCGTGACAGGCCATGGTTATGACTCTCCTCCAGCGTATCCTCTCAGTACCACCAAGAAAACCTGGTTGACGGAGTGGGCTGATCTGACTGGCGATTTCACTCCTTACACGTTCTATGAGAATGGCGGTCCTGGAGAGGGCCTTACCTGGGCCAACCATATTCAGGTGGCCCTGAGAGATGCCGGAACTAGTGGATTCCTCTATTGGATCGGTGCTGAGAATTCAACCACTAATAGCGCCCTGATCAACCTCGTCAATAACGAGGTAATCCCCTCCAAGAGGTTCTGGGCATTCGCGCAATTTAGCAAATTCGTGCGTCCCGGTGCTCGTCGCATCGATGCAGTTAGCTCCCATTCAAACATCACCGCCAGCTCTTTCAAGAATCAAAATGGACGCATCGCTATTCAGTTGCTGAACCAGGGTGGATCAGATGTTTTGGTTCAAGTCTTGATAGCTGGCCTCCAATCGGGAGTGTCTGTCGTGCCCTATGTTACAAGTAACGATCACGATATGGAGCCTCTAGCCCCTGTTTTTTCGGAAAGTGGTGGTTCGTTCAAGGCTACAATTCCGCGTTGGTCCATGATTACGTATATGGCTATGTGATTGGCCGAATCGCATAGTAGTGCAGTGTCGCGTTCATCGCATGATCACGTATAGCGCCCTAACTCGTCTACTCATTACTTTTTCACTACGTGTAAATTACCCAATAATAGAAAATTGACAAGAGGAAAGCATCAAAAATTCTACAATTCAATATCGCTCAAAAAGATCCAATGGGAAAGCATCTGCCATAGCTTTGAAGGCTTGCGTATTGGGATGCAGACGATCGCCCGAGTCGAACTCTCGCTTTAAAGCCCCGTTATCCGAACTGTCTTCCAAGACCTGAGAAAAGTCGAGGACGGCATCAAATATGCCGCTGTCATAAATCCACCTGTTGACTCGTTTTCTCGTCCGGTCTCGGATGGGATGTGAATATCCCGAGAGACCCTCGGCCGCTATTTCAGCCGCAGTGTCCTCCTTTGTCCGGCCAAAAGGGGTAATTGTCGCGGCAAACACAGTTATTCCATGCGCATGAAGTCTCGTTGCGACCTGTCTATATGCGGCAATCAACCGATCACCAATTATAGTCTGGCTCTCGTCATCGAGCTCAGCGGTTCCAATATCATTCACACCTTCAAACACCATAACATATCTGACACCAGAGTGCGAAAGAATGTCTCGATCTAGACGGCTGAGAAGATTGGGCCCTAGGCCGTCTGCTAGGATGCGGTTGCCACCGGCTGCTTGATTGAGAACAGCGATGGATGTAGTGAGCGGCTTAAATTGCAGACGAGAAAATAGAAGATCAGGCCATCTAGAACTGACGTTAGAGACATTTCTTTGATCTATAACAAAAACGCGTTGGATTAAAGCGAAAGAGTTCCATTCACCGATCGTTTCCGTTGCTTGTACTGCATCTTCCATCAGTGATACTGTCACCAATAATTGCCAATGCGCACGATTCACGCGGAACCAATACTTCGACTCCAGAGATATAAAACCTGATTCAAGTGATAAGAAATCGATATTTCCAACACAGTACGGTGACTAACCAATGTTCGATCTCCTGAACAGAAGGACATGTCAAATCTGTTGCCGAGACACAATTTCCCACGGAACAGAACGATGATGTCCGGCTACCTGGGTGGCAAGTAACTCCTTTCTGGCTGTCTTGTCCATCATTTAAAAAGATACTAATGCTCAGCACTGAATTCGCTGGCAAAGGGTATCCGAACCCAACAGCATCGGAGACGGCTTGCGCGCCGCTCACAATCGTCGTGTTCTCCAATCCATCGTCAAAGGTAACTTTCCGGAGTGTATGAGCTTCAATTGCGCTTTTACCTGACGCATTGTCTCGAGCCTGAGCTACGGTAGCTTGTGTGATAGTTAAATTACTGGTGCCAAAAGCATTAGATAAGCGCAAGCGGAAGTATTTCTCAGCACCCAATGTGACCTTGACAGTTTGCCGGATCGTTGTGTTGGGGAAGAGAGTCGTGTCTTGAGTCTGAAAATTTAATGGTGAGAATCATTCACTGGAGCTCCCTGGTGACTAGATAGATACCCACAAAAGGTGGAGGGGGAAGTTGTCTTGTTCAGTGCGCATCGGCATCGCGGTCCAAGTATGGACCCAGTGCATCTTGGGATCCATTTACTGGAGTGAAATTGGAAAGGAAGCAAACATTTATCAAGCGGCTTGCGCTGGAAATTCTCCATAAAGTGACTTGTAGCATGTTGGACGGATAATATAGTCGAATGCAGCCCGGGTAATAGGCTGTCAGCGAGATAGCGCCTAAATTGTCGAAATTTGGTGAAGGGGATAGAATCGTGTTTTGCGACTGAACCCGTCTGAGATTTTTCCCGCTTTGTTACTCTCTTTGTCAAAGCTTCAAGCCAACATCGCTCAACTCTGGAAGAAGTTTTTGGTAAATGTCCTGGTTATGTGTCTTGGTCAGCGTATGCCGAGCAGGACCTGGCTGTCATGATCGGTAAGGTCAAGCCGGCGCATCTACTCTGACAATGTGCAGCGGTGGCAATCTTGAGCTCGTCTACGTGTAAAACAGCAACACAGCCTTCAATTACGTCGAGGTCCTTGTCGGCTTGTAAACATGTTACTCTGTTTAGCCAACCTGAATCAAGTTTCTCTGTCAGCAACAGCAATGGCACTTGTTTCCCGGTTGACTGAGAATTGAGTGGATCCTGTGAATTGTCCTACATCGGCAAACTCTATAGACTCCCGATTCAAACTTCACGAGCGAAGAGGCTCCACTACTTGTTCACTGGCAAATTGCGGCTGCATGGGCCCAAGGTCATAATTACTTGTCGCACCTGGGTCCCAGGATCATTGGAGACAGGCCCAACCCAGCTCTCCTGTAAGCTTGCACATGAGATTTCGTTTCATAGCAATAGCAAGGGTTGTTGTCAGCATTTATTCAGGCTGGACTCTCCCGGCAGATGCAGCCTTCGTGGACCTGCCCAGCCAAGTCCACGTCACATCATCTTTCATGTTGGAAATCCTCCGAGTTGGAAGTATCTAAGGTGACAAGATACCTCAATCATTCTCTCCAAATCTTGAACGGAATGAACCTGGTCTTGAGTTTATCGTTTCGTGGACGAGGCTCTGTTCGGAAGTTTTTTGAGGATATTTTTATATACAGCGAAAACATAGAATATATCAAGGTGAGACTTTTAAATTCAGTGATAAAAATCACTCGCACCATTTCTGAAAGTGACTATGACTGATACGTCGTACACTTCTCATCTGAAAGGTACAAAGGCGTATATTTTATGGAATTTCCTCTCGGTGGTGTGAAGACTGCAAACTTCGGGCGAGCTGATACGTTGGTCCTAGGCAAAATTTTGAATGCACGTTTGTGAGTGACTGTCGGCCTTGGAATCATACATCAAGGCCCGTCTGGTGGTTCGTCGATCCCCAGTGCATCTCGAAGGCTGTTACTATCCAATTGTCAGTTTTGCGCTGTGGCACAGCAATGCACTCGATTTCCATGTCGGTATTCAGCGGCGATGTTTTGACTGCAACACATCTGCAAAATACCTTACATTAGCTACCGCTTTCAATCTGCAAAGAACGCGTTGCCCGCATCCATAGAGCAAATAGATCGCCAGGCGTGGGTAGATAGGCAAGATAATAATTCACGTCCGACAGAGCTTCACATCCCCCCAGTACTGCATAGGAGCCGAGTTCATCGCGGCAACATCATCCGTCTGATAAGAAGATGTTGACTTTCAGGACTTTGTTGATATTGGTGCCGGCTTCCTCCAGAATGTGGCTCAAGTTCTTGATTGATTGGTGTTATTCATGAAGGGCATTATAAGCTTCCACGCGGTACAAAAAGGAGTGCGGCTGACGAACCGTGTCGGCCTGGAAGTCGCCATCAATAATTGTCCCTGTGATAGGATTCATGGCGATAACACCAGAACAGTATACAACATCCACGATCACCTGAGAGTAAACGCCCGGCAGAGTTTTGGCGGCTTGACGGTGAGTGCGGGGGCCCTAGTAGTCATCTCGGTGGGGGTGAAAGGATACAAAGAGAAGAATGGAAGGAGAAGCCTCGCTAAGGTCCAATTTTACAAGTGGATGAAGCCGTCCTCAAAATGTCACCAAGACCGAAGATGTGGTCTCAAGGAGAGAACTTCCTCGTCACACAAAGGCGGCGCCCACACGCCGAGACGATCCTTACTCTAGGTGGCCTCGTGCAGGGTGATCGTGAGGATTGTTGTATCTCGTTATGTTCCCCCGCACTTCGTATCCCACTCGTTGCGTGGGGGTGACTCTGGCCCTCTCCGCAGGATTTCGAAACATTTATTGTGGTGCTCCCCTGGCGCTTGCAGTTGCTGTATCCTTCTTTTTTCTTTTTCTTTTCTGGCTCAATCCTCACGATGTCTACCTCCCCACCACAACCCCCCTACCCCCTTCACGAGTCGGTGCGGGACCTGCTGGACCCAGAGTATGTCGCCTTCTACAACAAACATGTTATCAACAATCAACAGGTTCACTTGCAACCCGTCGCAGCCTCCCGGACCAGTGGTATTTTGATCCCCGGTGCGGGACCGATGCTCGAGGTGGGCAAAACCCAGGATCTTCGCATTCAACGACGAGCCACTGATGGCCCTTCTGTGCCCATTCGCTGCTTTACCCCGAAGGGAGAGACCCCCGCCGGGGGGTGGCCGGTGATGCTCTATTTCCATGGCGGAGGGTGGGTTTTGGGTAACATTGACACGGAGAACGTGGTCTGTTCGAACCTCTGTGTGCGCGGGAACTGCGTGGTGGTGACGGTGGACTACCGGTGAGGGTATCCCTTGCTTCTGACGTCTACCTCGGACTCACAATCCCTAGACTGGCGCCCGAGAACCCGTTCCCCGCTGCGGTCCACGATTGCTGGGAAGCCCTGCTTTGGCTGGTCGCTGAGGGTCCGGCCACGCTATCAGTCGATATGTCCAAGATCGCGACAGGCGGGTCTTCGGCGGGTGGTAACCTTGCTGCTGTCATGACCCACAAAGGGTTGACACTCTCGCCCCCGGTGCATTTCCGTGCCCAGCTCCTCTCCGTGCCCGTCACCGACAATACCGCCACGGTGGAGACCAACGAGTCCTATCGCCGATACGAACATACTCCAGCATTGCCCGCCCCCAAGATGATCTGGTACCGGGACCATTATCTGCCCAAAGCGGCGGATCGGACTAATCCCGAGGCTAGTCCCCTCTTTTACAGTGGTGACTGGTCTTCCTTGCCACCTGCTCTGATCATGGTCGGCGAATTGGATGTACTTCGAACCGAGGGTGAACAGTACGCTCATAAGCTACAGAAGGCGGGTGTGAAGGTAGATCTCCAGGTGATGAAGGGAATGCCCCACCCTTTCCTTGCCATGGACGGTGCATTGTCCGAAGGTAGGCGGTGTATCACGTTGATGTGTGATGCACTGCAGAAAGCGTTTTGGAGCTCATAAACGGCTCGCGATTGGAGAGGTAGACTATACTCGACCGACTAGACTTTGAGGACCAGGTCCTCCCACACATATATACATAGAAAGATAAGAATAAGAACCATGGCATTACAATAAAAAACAGCAAAGTTCCAGCAATTCAGAACGAACCTGATGATTCCACATAGAACCGTTTCCATACGAAATCCTTTGCTGGCACGTCAAACCCCTATTTTTGATGGAGTCGGAGGAAAGGGACGAGGAGCCCGATGGCCATCTTTGAGATGGGCGCCCCCTACGAGATGGTGAATAGATATCTACATGACCAGGAAGTCTATCGAGGTCGTCTCTGACAGTTATATGTAGCGGCTGGAGGCATGGATCTGAAGGAAGCAAGAGACCTGGCAACATTCGAGATGATTATGAATGAGTGACCTTCTACCATGTTGATAGTCACAAATCTTGACCCCTTGTTTGGGACATTGGGCCTGGGCTCATACAGTTCAGTCTAGGCCTTTGAAAACCTCCTCGAATCGCATCTCATTCCATCTCACATTGGGTTTCAGGCCCGCAAACTTCCACACGCCATTGACTTTGCGGTAGTAGTGCTCATTGGTCGCATGCGAGTGGCCGCGCAACTTGACCTCTTGGAGATCAGCCGTCTCATACACCTGATGCGCAGCACGGAGCTGGTGATGACCGATGACCTCGGTCTCGGAGATCTTCTCCCACCAGGTTTGACCCAGTAAATGTTGAGTCTTGATGGTGGGATCACCCAGGAATCCAGGGTGGGTCACCATCGCCATGTAGTCATCGGCGGACATATCATCCCATCTTCGGAGTCCGATCTTGGTATAGTCCACCTGTTGGAGTCAACGGACCGTCTCATGGACCATGGGAAATAACAGCCCGCGAGGCGTAACTTACGGTCAGTGTTGGGGCGATGATGCTGCGGAGGCGGTCCCAGTCCTGGATAGGGATCATCAGCAAGGAGTTTCTCAATGTCGAGGTCCGATCATCTCACCTTAGCATCATAGCTATCTGCCCAGTCGAAGACCAACTTGGAGAGAATCAGGTAGTCTATCACCATCAATCATCATCAATCATCAATCATCAGGATTTCAACAAAAGGTTTGCTCCGCGCTCACCTTGAAAGCTGATGTCCAAATTTGGTTCCGGGACTTTGATTGCGGGAGACATATTGACATAGGATGTAGAAAATATTTGTTGGAGCAAGCCAGCCAAGGAGACTAGTAGTATATCATGGGGCAAGGAGGTCCTCGTTCATTATGCTCATCCGACCCCGACCAAGGCGTGCCGAATGCGGACTACATACCTCCCTTCGCCATGTGCAGGAACGAATGCAACCGAAACCTGTTGATGCGACGCCGAGCAGACACCGCCCTTTTCCTCTGCGGGGGGAGCTTTCCGCATGCGGTAATTTATGAGTTATCACATTACTAGAACCAGCGATCTGGGACCTACAGCAGTACCAGACCGTGGTCTGGCCACTCAATGCGAGATCTGATCGGAATTGGCTCGATCAAAAGAGATACCAAGACTACTGATTTCAGCCAGAGGCCATTCCATTGTTCTATTTCTGTGGTACCCTTTTTTTGGTTTAAACCGTGTATTTCCCCCCTTCTACCATCTAGTCAAATCATCTACTCGCCGATCTCACACCCTCACTGCGATTCATTTCAAAAAAGAGCGCAAAGATGGTTGCTACTAATCCCAACGTCGGTCCTGCGGAGCTTGCGGGCAAAGTCGCCCTTGTGACGGGCGGCAGTCGCGGTATCGGGTCTGGCATTGCCCTCGAACTGGCCAAGAAGGGCGCATCCGTGGCCATCAATTTCGCTCGGGACCCCAAGTCCGCAGACAAGATGGTCCAGGAGCTGGAATCGCACGGCGTCCACGCCGCGGCCTTTCAGGCCGATTTGACCAAGGTCGAGGCAATCGAGAACCTGTTCCAACAGGTGGTGGCACACTTTGGCCAACTCGATATCGTCGTCTCCAACTCGGGCACGGAGAAATTCGTCTCTCTTCAAGACACGACGCTGGATGACTTCAACGAGGTCTTCGACCTGAACACAAGGGCCCAATTCTTTGTCGCCAAGAACGCCTACGAACACATCCAGCCCGGTGGGCGAGTCGTGCTCATGTCTTCCATCGCTGCGGGTGTCGGTGTTCCCGGACACTCGCTGTACGCGGGCAGCAAGAGCGCCGTCGAGGGCTTCACCCGCTGCTTCGCGGCCGACTTTGGCAAGAAGCGATGCACAGTGAATGCGATCGCCCCTGCGGGAGTGAAAAGCGACATGTGGCTGAAGAACTCATGGCGATATGCACCGGGTTGCGACCAAAACTCGTCGATCGAAGAGATCGAGCAGGCTCTGGCCAATGGCAGCCCCTTGAAGCGCTGCGGAGTGCCCGCGGACATTGGCCGTGTTGTGGCCTTTTTGGCCAGTCCGGCTGGAGAATGGATCAACGGTGAGTGGAATGTCATGACGGCCTTCGGGATCTAGCTAACTGATTTCAGGTCAAATTTTGCCTTTGAACGGCGGTGCCAATATTTAATATGCAGTACTGAACCTTTTTTTATTTTTTTTGTTGCTGAGTTTATGAGGGAATCCAAAGATTGATGCAATACTGCGAGTGATCGTGGTCACTCTTCTGTACAAACCCTACCCAGGCGGTTTGAGAATCACAAATGAGTACGTTGAGCCGAAGATATTGCGTTCTTATCATGGGATGTGCTGCGCAATTTAAGAAAGTTTATTTTGGTGTAATGGAATGGTTTGAGATTTGTAACTGGCTTCGACAGCGTCTGCAGTGGCGTTTGTATTTTGTTGAAACCAGGTCTCAAGATAGATTCCTGATAACATACTCCTCACGGCGTTCACACATGAATGACGCTTGAGCCTCGCCATTTCCGTTCACATTGCAGTGGACTATATTTTCAGTTCATCGGCGCAATATTCGTTGTATTAGGGAGGCAGGGTTCATGTCTATCTCGATGATAATCGCAACAGTAATGATCAAGGTCACCAGAATGATCTAAATCGTATTAGTTGCTTTGATGAGACTGCCCATCATTCGCGTTTTCACCTACCGCGAAGAGTAATATTCCCACCCAATTCAGCTCCCACCCGCCGACATGAATTTTGCCTCGTGACATTGCACTTTGCTGCCTCCAGAACCGAAAAGCCCCGATCAAGGCCACGAGTACAGCAACGCAGTGGCAAGTCACGGCGAGGGGGATACCAAAGTCGTAAAATCGTAGTCGGTCCTCGGAAGTGGGTGAGCGCTGGAGACGGAAGAGCTGCGCGATCAGGACCCCTTGCATTGCGATGACCACCGATGTGCGGATGTAGGCGAGAAATGTCCTTTCCAATGCTAGTGGCTCGTCAGTCTAGATGGTACCAGCACCTCTGCTTCGAATCGCTTCTCACCGAAATGGTCGCGGTTGCTCTTCTGGGGCACCGTCAGAGTGACATGATGCGTCCAAAAGCGACAGATCTTCAGCCACACTCCTTTTCGCTCGGCGCTGGGGCGTCGCACACTGCGGCGAGAGGTTGTCCGTCGAGTCACCCGATATTCTTCGCCCGAGGATGCTGATGGGGAGGAGTAATCCAGCTCATGATCTTCCTGAGTTTGAATTTCGCGCAGCTCGAGAGCTTCCCGATCGTCCCGATCGCGCGGAGAAGACGGTCGGGTCTCCCTCAAGACTGCGTCGGCAGGTCGTTCAGGCTCTTGAGACTGGAGTGGTTCTGGTTCGGGCTCGGTCATGGTGAAGGGTAGACCACGGTCTGAATCATCCTGCGATCCTCGATCATGGTTGGGGAAGGTCTAAGCCGGATTTTGTGTTTGGGGTGTGTTCAGGTCCCCGGATCGGTTGGAGCCGCCGTCATGGCTTTCCCCCACAGATCGAAGTCTGGGGCCGCGGGGTCCTGGAACATGGTCCAGATGAGGATCAATGGGGTTTCAGGTGAGTCTTTGAAGGTGAAGAATTCGAATTCAAGTTGAAATTGGCTTTCAACATCGCCGACTAGTGCCGAGTCAACGCTTTGGGGAAATACCGCACTCGATCTCCCTCGTGGCCAATCACCATTCCCAAATTCCGAATTGCATCATTTCAAGGGTCGATGTTGACATCTTAAGGATCCCGGGCACAGAGGTACACTCGACTGTGAGAACCGTTCACAATTTCAAGGCTGGTATCTGAATGTGTATGATCATGACTCGTACTTGGTCTCGCACTGGGAGAGGACGGTCATGGGGATGAGGCTCGGTTACTATGGTGAGCAGGCCCTCTGCTCCCATGCGATATCACCTGTGATCCTCCGAGGGTGCCTAAGAGATAGCATACCCGATCGCAGGGTGTCAATAACGGGACTTCGCTGCAATGACTAGGAATCCCATTGAGATATTGCTAGCTCATCCATTTCAGGGCTGGGGACACTATTTTGAAAGCTTGATCATTTTCTGATTAGAGCTATATTCTAAATCGTCCCGACACAAAGATACTGCAGCCGTCAATCCCACACGATGAGATGGAGCGGATAGTGCTTGGTCCAGACCGTACACAACACGTGAGAAAAAAAATGCAAAGATGCAAAAAAAAAAAAAAAAGAAACAACCCGTGTGAAGATTGAGGGAGATGCACAAGAAAAGACAAGCACAGAGAAGACAAGCCCTAGAGTAAGAGTGGAAAAAATTTGAGTGTCACTTAGGACTAGATGGGATTTTCTCATTCGCGGAGTTAAAATCGATATGGCGGCCTGATAACGCAGGCCACATTTAGCGTAGCTTCTTCATTTTCCACCAAATCATTCCCTCTTCATCCACTCCCTGCCTATTCTTCCTAACACTCCTCGCTTTGCCAGTTGCAATGAAAGCTTGGCAATCCTATCAACTCCTTCATCGTCCCGCCTACGCGCCCATCACTACCACACTGACCTTGCAATGGTCAATCTGAAACTGGAGGTTAGGGTCTTCCCAAGGCCGCAGATCACGAGCCGGAGTCAGTTTCCCGCTGTGAATGGGAGCGACGAGCGCGGTCCGACAGATGCCTCCCCGTGGAAGGAATACATCTCGTTCTGGCTACCGCTCAAGGATCCAGAGGGTACAAGCTTGGGTGAGCTTTGTTCAATCATCACAGACAAGTGGAGAATCGTCAAGCCCGATGAAGGGTGAGTGCCGAGTCAACTGCACCTGTTCGTATAGGCGCCAAGTCTCTAACCGTTACATCCTGGCAGTCCTTTAGCAATTCAGAAATTGGCCGACGATGCGAAGCCCTGGGTCTATCTGGAGCCCGATCTGTCAGTCGCTAGCATCTTTGTCGACGAGGGTAAAGCCCGTGCAGACGGCTATGATCAATATGGTATCGTGCGCGTGATCCAGAAGCCTTCTCACCACCGTGCCCAACGATTTGGATCTGTGGTCCATGACTGGGACAGCACTGCGACAGAAGCAAAGCGGAGACTGTCTCAGAAGATGGAAGTCGTTCGCGAACAATTTTCTCCAATTGAAGAAGAAAGAGAGTCCCAAGATGTTTCCATCAAGCCCCGACATCGCGACCTCCCTCTCTCCTCAGTCGAAGACGCCGCAATTCCGGAAACTCCTCCTTTCAACCACCAACGCAGCGAAGCGCTCGGTGGTGATCCTTCAGCGGCGCCGAAGCCACACCCAGACTTTGTCTCCCGCAAACGAAGGCAAAGTCCAGAGTCAGATTTGCCGGTCAAAGAGCCTCGACTGGGAAACACCCCACGAGCTCAGCCCGCACCCGAGATGTCAGCCACCTCGGCCGGTTCCCCCAGTCCAGCTCGACAGCGACGAATGTCAGCATTTGCCAGTCCTCAGCAGCGGAGACCTAGTGTTCAAACCTCTAATCCTGTGAAACGGGGTCTAGGAGTTGGTATCGCCAAAGGCCCGTCAGCGATGCCTCATCCGGAGTCTAATCAGATCTCTCCCAATGTTCTACCCATACCCAGCAGTGGGCCCTCTCCATCCCTGAAGAGTGGCTCTGTGATGGAAAGATCGCAATCCCTACAGTCATCGGCTCTACGTCAGAACTCATTCTCCAACAAGGACAAGCACCAGCATGTTTCATTTACGGAGGCGAATACCTCTCCTAGAAGACATGAAGCAATGTCGACTCCTCAAAATACCACGAAGAATTCTTCCAAGTCATCTGTCACACCATCAAGCAGTCAAATCATCTACCCATCCACATTCTCAGCCGAGAAGATTCAAAGGATGAAGGACGATGCGGAGAAGAAGTTCGGCTCTACCAAAGAACAGGATCAGAAAGAAGACGCTGTGACCAAGATACATATCGAGAAGGGACGGAAGACTAAGGATGAGGCTCCAAAGAAAGAAGACCCAAAGATGAAAACGGACCAATCCTTAGCCAGCTGCGGCCAGCAAGACGATAAGGAAGCTCGGAAAATTCAGGAAAAATTGGAGGATCTCGATGCCGACTCGCCAGCCCGGGAGATCTTGATCAAATTGTTGAACAACTATGGCATCCTCGAGAAAGCAAAAGCTGCGAACAAGAGTTTGGAAAAGAAGAATTGCCTTAGAAGAATTCAGCGCCTTGAAAACAAGTTGAAACAATTAGAGACTGCGAGCCCTTCTCCGACCGAGCACCCTTTACCCCAATCAGCATCCAAGGTGACGCGGTCGATCCCACCTACTGCGCCTGCGACATCACAAGACGTCGTTACGACCCCATCTGGCAAAAAGAAATCCTATGCTGCCTCTACACCTGTGCCATCCGTCGTGATTCCGATTGCATCGCCCGGCAAAAAGACGCCGGATGTCAACACTGGTCCCAAGTCTCACGACTCACCCACCGGAAAACCAGGCGCGGAAGTGATACTTGTATCCAGTTCATCGTCTGATTATGACGATACCCATCAGCATGCGGGCGATAAGCAAGACACAGACAGAGAAGATTCAGATGAGTCTGAAAATGCTTTGAATGGGAGTGATGGTGTGGAACAGGAGGCCCAAAGGCAGGTCCAGGCTGAAATGCAGCTCAGCAGTTCCAAAGGGTACTCTGCGGAAGAATCCCAAGACCAGGAGGCACAGCAGCAAGTTCAGACTGAAATGCAGCTTGATAGCCCCGAGGATTATTCTACGGAAAGATCCGGGGAACCATCCGACGAACAACCCACGAAGGACGTTCCGGTAAAAATGTATATAGACGACGAGGCTGAATCGGAGTCAGGTGAGGAGTCGGAATCAGATGCGGAATCGGGGTCAGACCCGGAGAAACAGACCGAGTCTGAATCTGATAATTCCGGGAAAGAGCAGAATCCCAAGTGAGTGCAAGTCTTGCTCCAATTATACAAGATACTAATATAGTCAGTTTTGCTGTTCCTAGTCAGTCGTCAAACGCGAGGCATGCTTCTGCGACACGCCTTGCCGATCAACCTTCATCGAGGCAACGACAGAATGTGTATCCCAGTTTCAAAGAAGTACTGGATCGCAAAAAAGAAGAGATAGCCGCGGAAATAGCCCGAACCCGGCCTCCAACGACCACTGCTCCCCCTCCACCAAGACCCAGTATATTTGATCTGGGCGATGACACCTCTGATTCGAGCAGTGACAGCGACGACGAAAGCAGCTCCTAGAGTATTCTTCGGCTAGACATGAATTTTAGCAATCCACGCAAGTTCTGTTGTGCAAATGCATACAGTCCCATGTTGAATCCGACTGTGGAAGGTTCCATTTTGATCCCTGGCAGGGTTTTTTTTTTTTTTTTTTTTTTTCTGTCGTCGTACTTGTCAGCGATACATTTCTACGATCTTTCTCCCGAGCCCTTTCCCTAATCTGGTCTTTCTTTGTGATATTTTCATAGAATAATCATGTATCATATGTTTTCACTAAGTTTGAATCGGTGGCATCAATTCAAGATCCCTAGCTACAAAGCTTGTTTCAACGACACTATGGAACGTTGGCTCCGCTCTCATCTCGCTCCGCAGTGCCTTCTTCTAGCCAATCCTTTGGCGGCGCTTGAATTTCCATATTCCAGCCCCAAGTATCCCTGATGGTGCCTGATTGAATACCACGTAGGGTCTGCAGTAACTTGACGCACACTTCCCCACCCTGATTCTGATCGCCACACCGGTATTGGAACTTATCACCTTTGGAGCGCATTGTGATACTTCGCACAGGTACTAGTGCTGCTGCAGTGCCTGCAGCGATGACCTCGTCGAAGTGACCTAATTCTGCATAGTCAACACGTCTCTTTTCAACCGAGTATCCGAGGCTACGTGCAATTTCGCCCACCGAGGCCGCCGTTACCGAGTCGATAGCGTTGCGACTATCAGGATGCACGATGGTGACCTGGTCCCCATCCCGTTTCACCCCAATAAAGGCGGATGTTGAAAACTCGTCCACCTCACTTCGAGTGGCGCTGTCCAGGTGCAATGTAATGCCGAATCCTTCGCGCCGTGCCTTATCACTGTGCCGAAGAACAGGAGCATAATTCCCTCCAACCTTGGCATGGCCCGTTCCGTGTGGTGCCGATCGGTCAAAGTCCTCGAGAATCAAAGCGTCCACGGCATGGGCTCCATGGTAAACCCCAGTCGGCATGACAAATACCACCAGCGTGTAGCCGTCCGGTGGGCTCAGGCCTAGTTGCGCCGAGGATCCAAAAAGAAGCGGACGCACGTACATTGCTGCGCCAGACTCGTGAGGAGGGACGTATTCGGCATTGGCGCCCACTGCCAGGCGAATGCACTGGAGAAAGAGGTCCTCCGGAACGGGCGGGATGGACACGACCTCGGCAGAGTGCTGCATCCGCTTGGCATTGCGATCGGGCCGGAAGACGGTGATCTTGCTATTGTGTGCATGTCGGAAGGCCTTGAGGCCTTCGTAAACCTGTTGCCCGTAGTTCAACCCCGGAGCCATGCCATGGATGGACAAGAAGGGGCTGGCCACGAAGCGCGGGGCAGACCATTGACCGGAGCCGGAGGAGGAGTAATGGCACTCGACATGGCCGTTGACTAGGAATTTAATGAGCACTTAATTGATCTTGGAAAGATGGAAACACATACCATCGCGGACTTTGAAGCCGATATCGTTCCAGTCGAGGGCTGCGGGGGCGCGGGGGAAACGACATGAAGTTGGTGGGGATTTGGAGTGGGCAGCGTATAGTTTGTGTGGGGGAGAAAAAGCAGAAAAAGCGGGGGAAAAGCAGAACGTTTTATAGAAGAACGGAGTCAGATTCGGAGTCATGCAAGATGCACAGTGTGTGGACTCCAACACGCGCAATACGAGGACGGCAAGTCGATGATGTGCAACTCTCTACTCAACCCTTGGGAGTTTTGGAACCGGTGGAACCGCGGTTCCACCGTGTAAGCTTCTCTCAATGTTGGTTTCGAAAGATTCTGTCTACCCAAAGAAATACTTGCATCGAGGCCTGCCCAGATATTGGTGACCTACCACATACTCTACCATTGTACGGATATACAGATCATCTTTCACAAGAAGTCTTTCCACATTACTCCCACAATTCAAGTTGACAAACGGTCCGTAATATGATTAATCTATGTATTCGAAACTTAAACAGTGTGCTTCAACTCTTGATACTGGTCAATACGGCGCAAGGTATTCCTGCCGTCATTGTTTCACGTAGACTTTTGGCCCTTGCCGACCTTGGCCTTGGAGGTCCTCACGCGGAACACATAGTACAACAGAATGGCCCCGAAGATATTGAAGATAAAGTAACACCAGAAGATACCATAGTTTCGCCAGCGCTGATCAAAGTAGATCTCGCGACCAGCCAGGTACTCGTCCGCTGAAGTCATAGCACACCACTCGCAGCTTGAGGTGGAATTCTGACTGGCATCGGTAAGAGCACCGGTGTGATTCACCGAGTACTTCTCCATGTACTCTCCGCAGGTTTGTCCCGCCGGCGGAGAGAACACACTGAGCTCTGCCGCGCTGCACGTCACTGATCGGCCGTGGAGGGCTGTACTCGCGATGCCGCCGATGTAGTAAGTGAAGGGGGAGACCCGATACATGAAAATCCAGAATCGAGGCAGAGCCGAAGGTGGCTGCATGACCCCGTTGAAGATGAACGACAGACCGAACATCAAAGTGGCAAGCATCGCACCCAGCGTTGGCTCAGGGATGGAGCAAACGACAAACTGGGCCATAGAGGCGGCGTAGATGAAGAATTGAACGATAAACAGCATGACCAGACCGCGTTGTTCGGCGTTCTGGTCGGTGCCAAAAACGGACCAGTAGAATGAAGCCCACGAGCATACACCGAGAGCGACTTGCCAGGGAACTTCCACCAGGATTTGAGAGAGGATAAAGACTTTCCAGGAGTAGATCCGAGACGGACGTTCCCGCACCTCGTAGAGCGAGCGCTGAGTGACGAAGCGAGGCATGATCTGGTTCACGAGGGTGTTGAAGATAGTACACAGGAGGAAAATACTGAAGAGGACGTTTTGAAAGCCCTGCTCGGAGTTGTCGGCTTTCCAGAATGAGAAACCAATAAAGAGGCCCGATGCAATACCGAGAATGAACTTGGCGTAGATGTAATCGGGCTGTCGGTAATAGCCCTGGAAACATCTTTCAAGAACGATCCACAATTGGGTGTGCAAGGGCATGGCGAATTCGGCATTACTATCGTCTTCAAAGGGTTCGTGGGTTGACCCATGTCGAATGGTATGAAGTCGATCCACCTCGGCCAGCACCTCGTCGTATTCCGGACTTTTGTTCCAGACCTGAGCCCAGTCTACGCCAGGACATCCGTCTCCTGCGACCATATCAAGGATGTATTCGGCGGGGTTCTCCAGTTCTTCGCACTCGCGGGCTCCATTACGCTCGAAATACTCCAGAAGGGTGGAAGATTCCTCACCAATGTCACCAAAGTATACAGTTTTTCCACCTTTGGCCAAAAACAGCAAGCGATCGAAGGACTGGAACAAGGTTGCGCTGGGTTGATGAATGGTAGCTAGTACGGCTTGGCCATGATCTGCAAGGCGCCTCAGGAACTGACAAATGGTCCATGAACTCTGGGAGTCGAGACCGCTGGTGGGCTCATCCAGAAAAATCAATAGAGTGGGCTTCGCAGCTAGCTCAACACCGATGCTCAGCAATTTTCGCTGTTCCACATTCAAACCCTCACCAAGAGAGCCGACAACGGCTTCGGCAAAGTCTTCCATGCCCAGAACCTTGATGACGGATTCCACATACTCGTGCTTCTCCTGCTTCGACACGCTCTGGGGCTGACGCAGCATAGCGCTGAATCGGAGTGCCTCTCGCACGGTGGTAGTGTCAAGATGAAGATCCTGCTGCTGCACGTAGCCAGTGCGACGTGGAAAGTTCGGCAAGAGTGGCTGTCCATTCACAAGAATGTCTCCAGACACGACACCAATAGACACTCTCTGCGCGAGTACATCCAGCAGAGTCGTTTTACCGGCTCCTGAAACACCCATCAAAGCAGTCAGAGTACCAGGCTTCACCCACCCAGAGACATTGTCCAGCAGTCGACGAGTGCCTTCTTTGACGGGAATATCATAGTTGACTAATTTCCAGGAGAACACATCTTTCTGCTGAGGCAGCCCGATGGTGTCGTTTGTTTTTTGAACTTCGAGAGTCTCGGGGTTCGAGATTCCTCTTTCGGTGTCATTGCCAGGCTGCAGATACTTGGGTGCATGACCGGGACGGAACACAAGAGCTTCCGCCTTGGATTTGTCGACGCCAAGGTATTCAGTAGCGGCTAGATAGACGGAGTTGAAGAAGATCATGAACGCAATCAGAATCCCCAGATTTCTCCAAATGTGTGCGTATGTGTACTCGTAGTTCTGCTCAATGAAAGCATCGCCAGATACTGTTCGCTGTCCAGCCACTGCACCAACCGCAGAACAAATGAACGACGTGCCAGTCCCGTAGCTTGGAATGAATGCGGAACAGTCATACTCGCGACCATGGAACTCATTCGCAATCAGTGCCTCAAATGTGTAATATATGGGATTAATCCATCGAATCCAGGACAACCAGGGATGCATGTAAGGTTGCGGAAGCGTAAAGCCAGTGTAGACAACGATGCAGAGAACCATGATACCAGCAAAAGCCATGGCCTGGCCAATGGATTTCGTAAGAGCTGCCAGGCTGCGAAAAATACCAGACATTGTCAAAACGGCAAAGACCAAGAACAGGTAGAAGATGAAGAATTGGGAAGGTTCGCGACGTAGATTGGCCATGAAGTAAAGGACAATGCTGAAAATGGAGATGCGAACGAGTTTGATGGGCAGATCCACCACAATACTGGCTAAAGCCTCGGTGAAGGGATGGACGAAGGCATACCCATGTTGCTTCTCTACCACGGGTCGCTGGCTATACAGCTGCATGATTTCGTTCATGGTCAACAATGCGTTCATGAGGACTGCAAAGTACAGGACAGCTCCCTTTTGGAAAAAGTAACTTGAAGTGTCGGGGGTGTTGTAAAAGACGGATCCAATGATGAGCGACAAAATCAACTGAACAATCAGCGGCGCCAGCGCGGTTGGAAGGTCATTGAGCATTCTCTGGTAGGCTCTTGTCATGCACAGTCGAACTTGCATGGGGATGGAGAGAAGATAAGGGCTACGAGACCGAGTGTGACGCGCCTGCTGCTCTTGGTGGCTGGCCTGAAGCCTTTGAGCATCATGACCATTTGGGGGATGTTCTCGCTCGAAAGTCGCAATTTGATTGCGCAGGGCCTGATAATCTGGGCTTTTCCTCCAGTATTCTGCAAATTCTGTCGCGGTGCGAGGCACTTTTTCTTCCATGCCCGTCATGGCCTTGCGCTCAGTTGGATTGGTGATTGCGGTCAAATAATCGCTGCTGACTTGTCGTTCCGGTCTCACCCACCCCATCTCTTGGAAATAGGAGACTGCTCGATCGCGAGGGCCGTAATAGATCTCATGGCCCTCGTAGAGAAGCAACACTTTGTCGAACAGATCGAACATGGACTGCGATGCCTGGTAAGCCGCAATTGCATGGCAAGAGTCTCCCATGTCAGCTGCAAGGCGCAGAGCCCGGACGAATTTCAGGGCTGAGGCGGCGTCCAAACCGCGAGTGCTATTATCCCAAGCTCCGATGCGGCAACGAGAGATGAACATTTCCGCGATTGAGACGCGCTTTCGCTCACCACCGCTCACGCCCCGTACGAACTCACTGCCTACTTTGGTATTCGCAGTATGAGAAAGACCAAAAACCGACATGACGACCTGGGTGATGGCATCGACGTATTCGTTGCGCGTCATGTCCTGAATGCGCTGGTGCGGAGCACGGGCGTGGGCAGCGAAGGAAAGTGTCTGGCCCACAGTCAAGTGAGGGAAGTGAAGGTCGACCTCCTTATTATACGCGATTTCTCCACGGTGGTGCTTGATCATTTGTTCGTATTCGACGCCTTCGAAATGGATTTTGCTGTTGGGATCCATCGAAAGACCCCCCAGATGTCCGCAGATCGTTTTGAGGAACGTCGTGCATCCACTCCCTGGTCGGCCCAAGACAAGCAAGAGCTCTCCTCCCTGCAGAAGACCATCCAAGCTATGAAGTATCTGGCGGCGGGGCGCACGGGTTCCGGAAAGAGCTCTGGTCGCAAGGCGAAAGGGCAGCGTGAGAGTGGAGATCAATGTTTCCTGGAATCGCAAGGCAGAACCAGAGCCGCTGATGGAAAGCTCTGAAAAGACCACGCTCTGGTGAGGGATATCAATACCCGCTTCATGTACCTGAGTGAGTACGCTCTGAGCCCATCGATGATGATCGAATTCCGGGCTGCTGGGATCTAATCGAGGATCTCTGCTTTCTCGTCGGCTCGCGGTGAGCGAAAGCTTTTGCCCAAGCTTACTTGAAGCAATGCGATTCAAGGTTTCGACTTCTCGCTCATCGAGTGCGGTCAAAGTTCGTTCCGTAATGGGAGCGAACTCCATCTCGTTTTCCTTGTCCATGACCACGAGTCTATGCCGGCCATGAGGGAAGGGTGGAGGGATGCTCGAACCGCATCCGGGACGCGATCAACAGAAATACCACGCATTGCAGAGATTTCTGACGGGCACGGGGGAGGTAAACGCCGATGATCTTCAATTTTATGCCACAACGTCCGGAGATAAACCATCCCGAGCCACATCTACCCTCGAAACTCGGTAACGCGGAGCTCCGGTCGCCGACTTTCCCAGTGGTGGGAGGCGAATCCCGGGCCTTAATGTGGGGGCATCGGTAGTGCTCTCAGGGGAATCGTAGCGTAAGACAGGTCGCGTCACCGATGTCTCCATATCGGCATAAATAATACGATTATCCAAGCACTAAGAGTGTAATTGGCATTTTTGGTCGAGTGGTCTTCGTTTCGACACTCGATTATTATCACATGACCTGCAGGTCGCGTCAGCAGAGCCCACAACAATCAATTTCCTCCACTCTGCTCGGAGTTTGTTCGAAAACCTCACTGCTTCACCTTGCTACAACATTGGTTCAATATGACCGGCATTAACCATTTTGAATGGATCGAGACCGATATACAGATCATTAACGATCTAATTCGTTTTGATCCTCACCATACCAGCTCAGAGATAGATCTACTGAAGAGCTAATGTCTCAACTTGATAATAATGTATTGTGTAAGCGGAATATTACTCTCCTAAGCTAAGATACTCCCGTAAGTATCTAGCTTCATACTACAAGAACTAGCAATTAAGCAGTTCCAGCTACTACCGATCCCAATGCCTCTTACTATCGGTAAGGGTAGTGTCTTCGCATTTTATTTTGAATATTTATAGTGGCTACCGAAGTATCCTAAACCCTGCGATTAAGAATATACCTACTGAAGTGGGGACGGCTCGATGGCTGTCTGGCGGTGCAGACTGGACAACACACACACGCACACACTGCCTGTCCAGTGTAGAGGACGGTCTGGATGAGGCCGTACTGATGCCCTGATGCGGCAGTACGGGAGAGCCCTAGTACTGCATCATGGATAGAGGAAGATGGGGTGAAAACCTGAATGATTTGGGTAGATGACTTGTCTTTCTCCAACTCTGTCTTGAAGATGCATAATGCACTGCAGGCAGTAGATCATGCCTAAGGCCACCAATATGTGTCGGAATGTTTTCGAGGAACCAGGTGATCGCAAGTAGGTGCAGAGGTCGCTGCAAGGGTCACGTGACTTTTTCGGCAGATTTGGCCCGTGCTCATCGCAAGTATGTAATATTGTAGGGTATGCCCTAGTAACCCGGTAATTTACCCACATAAATTATTAGTCTCTTTCTATCATCACCCTAATTACCATGGAACGCGTGATAGATTTAACCTGGCGGGCCTATGAGGATCGTACCCTCACTGAGCTTATACAGATTAATCCTGAACCTAATACGGAATCAGCGAGCGAGTATGTCGATGAGTTTGAAGACTGGCAAGAATTCCAAGCAGCAATTCCTGACCCGGATGAGGTGAATATATATTGATAACAACTAGATCCAAACTAGTTTCAAACTAATTTATTCATAGCCAGTTCAGATTCCAACACCATTAACTTTTCATCCGACCCACCCTATATCAGCTACCGTCATTGAGCATGTGCCTTTACTTCCAGAGTATCCAGAAACTCATGAGGAAGGGTTTGCCTATATCGTGAATATCGAGAAGGCTAGACCGGATGAGCTACGAGCTGTGATGAAATCTGTTAGTGAATAACTAGTTATTAACTATTAATAAACTACTTACTAACTAGTTATTAGACACAGTACGCTATGGGTGGGTATGGGCCGAGAGAATTCGTGCATTCCGCATTCCTTGGCTGCCAAACAGAGCGAAAACGCTTTAAGTGTAATGGCGTTAAGTGCTGCGAGTTTCTTGATCCTAGACTCTCATATCTAGCCCATACAAAGGCTAATAAAGATCTATGGACTCTGATCACAAATATACGCGGAGAGATAGCGGAGTCCTCGCTTGTAGAGGGCCATGGAGACCTACAACGTGCCAGTATTGGGTAAGCTTATCAATTCTAAACTAGTTCTGAACTAATTATAAACTAATAAGAAATCTCTACATAGGTTATATAACGCAACCAAAAAAAAATTCATTCGGGGTATCGCTTGTAAATCCGCTCGCCAAGGTTGTCGACCTATATTTCGCCAGCATAATCATGAAGTAAGTCTTATTCCTACTAGTTTCTAACTAGTTACTAACTAGCTATTAGAATATAGCTGGAGTGCCTAGCTATTATATAGGCTGCGCGAATTCAACACAAGAGAACTATCAGGAACACTTCTATACTTCTCTTATTTCGAAAGAGAGATCACTTGATATAGAACTTCTACAGAAGCTTCTAGCCTCTACTTATCAGCCTAGACCACTAACATGCGGAGTGATTGAACCGGCGAATTCAAGAAGGCCACTATGCGGTAAGATTTACTTCTTAACTAGTAATTATCTAATTACTAACTAATTCTAGGTGTCGTCCATCCTCAGGGTCAGGGTAACATCCAGCACCATGGTGTTTGTAATGTGATATTCCAGACTTTTATCCCGCTTCTCCCTGAGCGATACCCATATGCTATCTTCTACTCTCGCGGAACGCATTCTCATCCACCACCGCCACCAACGAAAGCTCCATGGATAATTGCTAGCGAGGTCCTTAATCTGATCTGCAAGAATCTAGACCCGGACCTTAAACTAAGTAAGTTACAATAAGAACTAGTTACTAACTACTTACTAATTAGTTATAGGCACATTTCTACGCAGTCCTGCGCTTCGCGAATTCTGCAAGCAGCATCAATGCAATACGCTATCACAGATCCACTCTAGCTTTGCTAAGATTGATAAGGTTTCAGCATTACTCTGGAAACAACGAGCGCTTAGCTACCCCTTTGGTAAGGGTATAGCTGGCCTACGCTATCAAATGGAAGTTAAACCTGAATTGAAGGTAAATTAACTAGTACAAAACTAGTTCTTTACTAGTCACTAACTAGTTATCTCTAGGAATATGTTCGCGAGATCTATGAAACTTCGGAAGGGACCTTTGTCTTCTGTGCTTTTGCGAAGCAGCTCCAATTTATGGCAACGCTTGATGCTATTGAGGTTGATATGTCCTATAAGCGAGTGAAGGGGGATATTAATGAGGTGATCTTCGCTACAATGCTCACGAACCATGGTAAAAGTAAGTAAGGTTACTATTAACTAATTTATGATTAGTTACTTACTAGTTCGAACTAGTTATAACGCTCTGTCGTGTTTTTACTGACCAAGAGAACTCTGCGGGGTATAAATTTATCTTCCGAATGGTCTTTGAACTTATGTCAAGGTCAATAGGGAGACCTATTAGGTTTCACTACCTACATGGTGAAGGTATTAAGGCAATTGTTGGCGATATGTGTCCAAAGCAGATCCTCGGTAAGTTAACTAATTAGTCTTTAGTTACGAACTAGTTACTAACTAGTATAAAGGCTTAGGTGCATTCCTTCAGGACCAAGATACCGAGCACCATAGGCGATCTCCAGCTTGGCACCTTACGCGGATTATGATCTTTTGCGCTATTCACTTTATGCGAACAGTATCAAAGATCTACCCGAATCGACCTGATGGCTCCCATATAGAACGCCGTGAGCGGCTAAATGGGCTACTGCTATGTAAGACCGAACGTGATTACTATAAGCTACTAGATCTTATTGAAGGTAAATGACTCGCCTAAATTAGTTTATAATTAATTGCTAATTAGTTACTAGAGCACGAGCCAGACCTCAAATTTTGGGTTCGACATAAGAGACACCCAGTTATTGCAGCAGGGCTATGCCAGGCATGCTCAGGTGTTAGCCCTGAATTCTTTTCAAGGTTCCGGCCACATACGAATGCTGTCGAGCAAAGCCATAATAAGTCTTATGCCCTTGGAACTTACGATTCGTTACTCGGTGCTGTGACAAAGTATGTATTAGTTTTAAACTAATTCTAAACTAGTTACTAACTAAATATTATAGGTCATTATACCTTGATCAACAGGATTTAGACCAACTCGAGACTCGAGAGAAGTTTGGTATTCATCACCGCTATCAAGCTGATGATGTCGAAGCCCGCTTTGGAAGGAATCTCCAGCGCGAAGCTAGAAAAAGAGAAAAAGCGGAAAACCAGGCCAGTCAACATAGAGAAGCACAGATACAGTTTGATATTGACGATCAAATCCTCCTTGAGGCCTCATCTTCAGGCCACGTGGTAGATATTGGACGTCGGTCAAGGTCATCTACGCCACGGCGATCAAGCTCTAGAGCGACTACACGGAGCCGTTCTCGGTACGTATTAAACTAGATTAAAACTAGCTTGAAACTATTTACTAACTAATTTTATAGAATATCTGCAAGCCCTAGTCTCCGGCGTACAGCTGTGATAAACTCACAGAATCAAGACCATCTAAATGACCTTCGAGAGCTCGAAATTAAGCAGAAACGCCAAGAGATTGAGGATGCTCAAGAAGAAAGACGACTAAGGCGCCAACAGTTAGAGCTTGAGACTAAAGAACGAGAAATTAGGCTTGCGAAGATAGAACTAGAAAGGCAGCTAGTTGAGGCACAGCTAGCCCAGATTAAAGGAGGAAACTAGTTTGGAATTAGTTACGCTTTACGAACCTTGATTAAAGAAAAATTCGATTTGGAACTAGTTCTAAACTAGTATCATCAACCTTGTATCCTTAGCCTAAGCTCACTTCCGCTAGAACTAGTTTAAGACTAGTTCTTCTACTTGGCTATAGGAGTTCCCTATGCCTCATCTTCTTCATCTTCATCTTCTTCCTCGATATCGGTAAAGTATTCAAAGAAATCACAGCCCGAACGCCGGGTCTCATGACAACAAACTAAAGGTAAAAAGTTAGTTTTAAACTAGTTTGAAGATAGATAAGAGGATCAAAACTCACATTTAACGGCCTTCTCAGCTTTACAAGATTCACATGAGCCAGTTTTGCCCATTTCATGAAGCATCTCGCGCATTCTAGTCATATTGACCTATTCTTAGTGTTAGAAACTAGTTCCATATTAGTTCATAAGGGACTCACTTTGCCATCACGCTTAAGGGGAAGAGAAGGACGATGCTCGATATCACCAGCATGCTGTTGTTCGTAACGAATATGCAGAGGCTGGTAGAAGTCATCTAAAAAAAAATTAGTTTAGAACTAGTTTAGAATCAAACTAGTTTAGAATTAGATGACTTACTGATAGCTTTGAGCATTGCGGTAGCAGAAGTTCGACCACCTCGACCACCAGCCATCGAATCATTACTACCCATATGTTTTTGGGTAATATGATGCTTCAATTTGTTGGTGTTTTGGAAGACAACCTAGAAACTAATTAGAAACTAGTTTCAACGTCCCTTATTTCAACTTACAGGATGGAGGCAGCCCGGGAAGCGACACTAAAGCTCTCCGGGGAAGACAATCCAGTGACCATCTGCCTAGAAAAGAGTTAGAACTAGTTATAAACTAGTAAATATAACACTCACATCCTTAGTCATGTCACGCCAGGCACCAGAAACATCAAGCTTAGTCTTGCTCAGGTAGAATTTGTAGGCAGGCTAGACAGCGTCAGTTTCTATCACTTTTCCATCACTTTTCCATCATTTCTCATCGGGATTTGACCACTTACATCATCTTTAAGGGTTTCCATATTGAATATGGGCTTTAAAAGTAGAAATTTAGTTGTAAACCAGTTAGAATGAAGGTTATGTGGGTAGATGAAGTAGTATAGAATGAGTTGAAGGTGAAGAAGTGGTATGGTAAGGTAAGGGATGCGGATGGATTTATGTTTTTCCGCAAAGTGGGGGCCGAAGTCATGTGACACTTGCAGTCACCTAGACACTTCCTTGCGGTCACCTATATGCACAATGTTTTCTATGCAACCAATCAATGATGTCTGAAGCTCCGTTTCTGTATTACCCCTGATTCTGCTAAATTCTAGGGGGATTCTAGATTATATAAGAAATAAATATGAAGGATAATTGTATATCCGGTCCACCGCGGTATTCGTACTGACACATCCCCTTAGCGGTGTCAGTTATCCTGATATCGCTGGAATATGTCCAATTCGTGCGAATCCGTGGTTAATGCGAAGTGCGGCCTCATCTGGTCCATCCTCATCGTTAGGCAGTATATATGTGTGTATTGTCCGGTCTGCGCCGTCAGACAGCCATCGAGCCCTTCCCATTTCAGTAGGTATATATTAATAAGAACCTCGTTATATATAAGATATTGTAGTGGGAGAACTACGGACTGCATGACGGAGCGGCATGTCGGCTGACTAAGGCTTTTATGTTATATACAAAACTTGCCATATGCGGGATAAGCAAGGCAGACACTCTTTCTCTTCTAAACCACCTTTATGTGTTCTCCTAACCTATAGTCCTCCCGACCAGGGAGTGTTATGTGTGTGTGTGTGCCCAGTCTACATTGTGAGACAGCCATCGAGCCGTCCCCATTTCAATATTGACTTACTCTATATTTAGGTAGGGTTTTAAAGAATCCCGGACTGAAGGAATTCCTCAAATATGATGGGGCTGTGTGGTTGATCATCTTGGTAAGTGGGCAGATACTACAGTGTCCTACAGCTAACGTAGTCATAAGATGTCGGTCTGCAAGCAAAGATCTCGCGCACACGCACATTCACAATTTTCATGGTCATGGTACTCACCACACCCTTCCTGGCGACTCTCTTGACCACGGTAGCCTGGCCCATCCGGTATCAGGTCAACATTATGCGATGGCGAGCGGGTAGACCAACTGTGACGGCAGAAAAGGTCGTACGGACACCATTGCCTTAGTCAAAAGACAAAGAGGAGCTGAAGACGGTCCCGGTTCGAAAGCTCCTAATTTACGCTAGGATATTCCTGGTGGGATCTGCCTATTATCGACTCTGCAAAGCCAGAGCAGCCGAGATGCCTCATCCACCCCTCTCGGTGCATCCTGCCAAAAAGATGAAAGAGTTGGAGCAGAACTTGGAGAACCCGATCATGGTGAATCTGGCGAACTTAATATTAAATAAGCGAAATGAGATTTTGCTGCTTGTTTGGTAACTATTCAGTATGAAAATATAATTTCATGGTAAAATTTCGTCATCGGTGTGTGCGTATGCAAACATCTGCTACTCTCGGACCGCCGAGGACACCGAGATAGATTGTTGCGAAGTCTCCCAAAACCACGGCGGGCTATATTGCCCCCGTAGATGACGATGAGAGGATGGCGGAGGCTCCGTGGAGGAGGTATACGAAGCGATTGTGATTTCCCCCCAGGCGCTCGAAGGTAGCTCACCTTCACTGTATCCACCTCGAGCAACGGCCACCAACTTGCCTAGAATCGCGTATTCCAGTTTAAGTTTGATGCTGTACGCGACTGGCTTGAACATGACCTGTATGGAGTAGTAGCCCACGAACTCAATGACTACCACAGCCACGTCGAGGACGAGAATAATGATGTTGATGATGAGAAGCTGGTTCAGGATGCCCTGCGGTCGACCCTGGGGGCGTAGGCGTAGCAATTTTGTCGTTTCCCACACATATAGACCGGAGATGATCAGCTCCTGTATACAGAACCCAATGAGCTGGATGCGCTCCATGACGTTGTAGCCCTTGAACCACTTGCTGTCCGGCGCCGCGACCGCGCCATATAGTAGCACGGTCGTGGGGATTAGGAACAGAAAGGCATCGATGATGATCATCCACAAGACTCCCCACAGCACCTTGGTATTCTGCAGAACGAGATGCAAACGAGACCAGAGCACGACAGACTGGCCGGTTACCATGGCATACCAACCCAAGATGATCAGGGTGACACAGAAGTAGGGCGTGACCCCGGTTGAAAAGAACAGAAGGACGTAGCCGAGGCAGTTGGGAATGATGCTGATCGAAGAGACGAGGAGACTCCAGAAGTAGCAACCGCGGTGACGCTTGAAGGAGACGAAGCAGAGGACGATCAGTTCAATGGCATTATACCATGAGATGGCAGCGAATGCCGCGATGACCTGACTACGAATTTCGTTCCCAGCGCCATAATGGTGCATCAGCGCAGTCGAGACATTGGAGGCACTGGACGACATGAAAGAAAAGACATTGGGCCAAGGAGTATTTGAGGAAGAAGTTTCAAGATCCTGCGTTGGAATAGTGTCTGAGGGAACATCTTCCTTTTTCCCCTTGAATGGTCTGAGCGCCACAAGAAGCAGGACCGAGGCAGACAGACTAGGCTCGGGGGGAAGTAGGTTTGGGTCCTCGACAGCTTTGAAGAGCTGCAATCCATGGATCCGGGGTTACAGTGCCACCATGAACCCCAACTTCAAGGTTTGCTTCCGCATTCTCGACGCTATTGAATTGTGCGAAAGCATAGATCGGGGCCCATGGTTCACCCTAGTGGAACCGGGGCATTTTGTACCCTGCTAGTCCGTGGGTTTGGCTCGTTGCCAACTCTTAAAATTGAGACTTGTTTTGGAAACGCTTTCACTGGTCGTGGGATCGACGATGATTCACAGACTATCGACTACAGGATCTTCCTCATAGAATGTAGCGTCCTGATTCGACTCTCCACTGGTCCCTGTCCTGTTGGACTCCTCCTGCATGGGACAGACCCCCTTGGAGTCTAGAATCTGGAGTCTGGCCTAGCGCCGATCGGCGGGGGTCCTGCGGGAAATGCCGATCTGGGGAGCCGGGAATCGGAAACAAGGGAGATCTGAGGAGATCTTGGGAAACCGGGTGCGAGTGGCGTTCCTTGGTCCAGGTGTTCACAGATTTGGGTGCCTTGGAGCCGGACACTTGGCGAGGGCCCATGAATCTAGAACCGTCAGGAGATGAACTCGCTCAATGAAAATGAAACTAAGAACATCCACTTAAATGAGATGGGTATGCTCTCGATGACTCGTTCGCGCGAAGTGTCATGCAAATCACGTCCAAGTGCGCCAAGCTCGCCGAGCTGGACCACCCGAGCTGGACCATCGGCGTACCCTGCTCCCTGAACTCATCTCAACACGATCTCTTTGGGACCGTACCGTCAAGTCCTGCGCCTACCAGCGCGTCGCTACTGGCCAAAATATCCTATCGATCATGGAACCCCCCTGGCAACCATTTTGCTGTGGGCTTCCAGATCGGGGTGACGTCAGGAATCTCGATCGCTCGATCGATGACATCGCGTCGCGCGAGTTGAAATACGTGTCGCATCCCCTATCCAGCGCCATGCAATGCGTTTCTTGACCCTCGCCTTACGAGCTCGACCTCTCTTGTCTTCCCAACGGATTTTGACTGTCACAAACTCAAGTCTGCCCCGTGCTCTCTCCCAGATGCCCAAACGAAAGACGCCTGACGCGGATGGCAAGCCGCAGAATGGCCACACCAGCAAGCGAAGCCGGGAGGACCTACGGAAACCGCATCCCAATGCGAAGCAGACCGAAGATTTTGGGATTGTCTTGCGCGAATTCTATCCTCCGGAGATGAGTAACGAGCGATGCCAAGCCTACAGCGACGGGACTATCGAAAGACCCATGGAACAGCTGGAGGCGGCGTGTCGCGACACCTCGGACAAACGTCGTGCGATCGACCCCGGGAAAGCTGTGGTCCATTGGTTCAAGAATGACTTGCGTCTCCATGACAATCGTGCGCTCCATGCGGCCTCCCAGCTGGCGCGCGATCACAAGCTTCCACTGATCGGTCTCTACATCTTGTCTCCGGAGGACTGGACCGCACATTCCACCAGCCCGGCACGAGTCGACTTTACTCTGCGCTCGCTGGAGCGGCTGCAACGTGATCTGGCAGAGCTCGATATTCCCCTTTACATGGAGACCCAGGAGAAACGAAAAGCCATTCCGGGTCGCATCGTGGGATTGTGCCAGCAGTGGGAAGCCAAGCACCTCTATGCTAATATCGAGTACGAGGTAGATGAACTACGTCGTGAGGCGAAACTTGTCCGTCTCTGTGCTGCCAAGGACATCGACTTTGCTCTTTCCCACGACACTTGCGTCGTGACCCCCGGTTGCGTCAGCAGCCAACAGGGCAAACAGTATGCAGTATACACCCCGTGGTTCCGTTCCTGGCTCGCGTTTCTTAAAGAGAACCCGGATTATCTGGAGCTGTCTGAGGAGCCGGGATCCAATCCGGGTGATGCGCGGAAGAAGCTATCGGAGCTTTTTAACTGTAAGATCCCGACTGCCCCTAGCAACAAACAATTGTCAGAAGAGGAAAAGAAACGATTTGAAGAATTGTATCCGGTGGGCGAGCACGAGGCCTCTCAACGACTGGACAAGTTCCTCGAGAAGAAAGGTCGCGAGTACGACAAGATGCGCAGTATGGTCTCAGGGGAGCACACCTCCATTCTAAGTCCGTATTTCGCGTCCGGGGTCCTGAGCGCCCGCACTGCTGTGGTAACCGCGAAGAAAGCGAATCGAAACTTCTTGGACCGGGACAACAGTGGCTACATGACCTGGATCAGTGAGGTAGCTTGGCGCGATTTCTACAAGCATGTGCTGGTGAATTGGCCTTTCATCTGGTAGGTGATGTGTCATGACCGAATGAAGGTTCGAGGACTGACCAAGAGTGCAGTATGAATAAATGCTTCAAACCGGAACATACTAATATCGAGTGGGAATATGACTTGGATCTTTTCCAGGCCTGGTGTGATGGCAAAACCGGGTTCCCCATCGTCGATGCGGCGATGCGCCAGCTGAAGCACTCGGCCTGGATGCATAACCGCACACGCATGGTGGTCTCGTCCTTTTTGACCAAAGATCTGCTGCTTGATTGGCGTCGGGGTGAGCGCTATTTCATGGAACATCTCATTGATGGGGACTTTGCCTCCAACCATGGAGGCTGGGGCTTTGGGTCTAGCACGGGTGTAGATCCGCAACCCTATTTCCGCGTCTTCAATCCCCTTCGACAAAGTGAGCGATTTGACCCGGATGGAGAATATATCCGCCACTGGGTGCCGGAGCTGCGCGACATCAAGGGCAATGCTATCCACGAGCCCTATAAACGGGGTGCCGGTCCGATCGCAAAGAAAAACGGATACCCCGAGCCGATCGTCGAGCACTCGGAGATGCGAAATCAAGCACTAGAGCGTTTCAAGCGAGCTTTGCAGGGGTGAAATGGGTCTTGGAGAGATGAGTTGGGAAGGGGGGAGCTTTGTGGGACATCGGTAGAAGGACAATATTTTGATTTGTACGAGTACTCTTTCGGTGGTTATTTTTGGCGGTTAGAACAGGCGAACGAATGGAACGAATTGAAGTTGAGGGTCCCACGGGTGATCTTGTCTTGTCCGACCGAGTCCACCTTTCCCCGCAGGCTTTTTCTGCTTTCCCCATATCCCACTTAGGGAGATCCCAGCATTCCATCCGTAGATCCCCATGTCGTCTTGAAACACCCTCATGGAAACCCAGTCCGGGGATTTACCCTCAACCTCCCCCGGCCCCGTCGACCTCCCCAATGGCAAACGACGCTGGCGGCGCAATCGAGTCGCCTGTGATTCGTGTCACACTCGCCGCGTGCGCTGCGATCGCGCCTTTCCCTGCTCGCGCTGTCTGCGTAGCGACACCCACTGCGAATTCACGCGCGAGCGTCGGAAGCGAGGACGCATTGCGCGCTCCAAGATGGAGACCGGGCCGACCGAGGCAACCGACGCGACTCTGACCTACGGAAAGGAATCCAATGGAGACCACAAGGTCACCCAGCCAGCGTTGTCCCCATTGCAGCAGTGTTCGCCTGGATCTGCTTTCCATCATCGCTCGCCCATAACCAACGAAATCACCGTGTCGGTGCCTAGTGCTAGCCCGCATTCGCTCGGGGATGGCTCGGGCTCTCGCCCGCAGCGAGTCGGTCCTGAAGGTAATGCGACAGAGGAGTGGTTATCGGCGGCGCATCTCTCCCCGGAGTCGCATGAGATACTAGGAGGGCTGAATGGATCTCACGATCCAATGCCACGATTGGCGGATATCTGGAATCCAGTTGACCTTGCTGGGCAACATCAACGGACCCCACAAATCACCTCATCGATCTCCACACATCAATTACCAGGTCAAAGGCAAGCGTCGGCGGCACGCGCAGGCTTGAAATACCCTGTACTGGAGCCCATTATGCCCTTTTTGGAGACCAATTTACCGCGCCGCCTGGTATGCGATCTGCTTGAGCTCTATTTCACCAGTGCGTTTTCCACACACATGCACCCTGTCTGCCACCACATCCATTGCTACGTCTTACGAAAAGCTTCATTTCTGAGCACGGACTCCCCGAGACCCAGTAGCCCTGCATTGCTGGCCAGTATGTTGTGGGTGGCTGCGGTGGATGACAGAGCCTTTTCACTCTCCATCTCACCGCTGCAGCGCCGGAAGATTTGTCAATTTCTATGCGCATTGACCATTCGCCTACTCCGACCGCTAATCCACGTTTCCTTCAAAGATCAGGAGCAGGCCGAAGGCACTGGGGCGCCACAGGACTTTACCGCAGCCGCGGCCCACCATCCCTTTGAAGGCGTGGGTGACGACAAAGGGTTGGTAGGCCCCGCTGGATCCCTCGATGATATCATTACATACATTCACGTTGCCTCTATTATCTCGTCAAGTGAGCAAAAGGCTGCCAGTATGCGATGGTCAGTCGGCAATTCCTTATATCCCCTTTTGTCTGTCAACTGACACGAGTCTAGGTGGCACGCAGCCTTCACCCTGGCCCGAGAGCTCAAACTGAACCAGGAAATCGAAGTAACCACGAATATCAATGCACAGTCAGATGGGTCAAGCCCGGCGTTTGGTTACTTGGCCGGTTGGGCAAGCTCACCCGATGAGACTGCCTTTGACTACTCGAATCCATCCCGGCCGAGCTTGAACTGTGTCTGTGAAGAAAAACCCAGCTCACATAATAGTCTCGCTGTGACGGAGGAGCACAGGGAAGAGCGTCGCCGAACGTGGTGGCTATTGTATATCATGGATCGTCATCTCGCTCTATGCTACAACCGACCACTCGCGCTTCTCGACGCCGAGAGTGAAGACCTACTCCTTCCGCTAGATGAGAGCTCCTGGCAATCTGGGAACATTCATAGCAACAGCCCCCGGGTTGATGGTCCGCAGTGTTTACGGTCTGGTGATCGGAATAAGCGACGTGTGTTTCCCAACTTTGTCTGTCACGATCACTCGATTTTGGGGTTCTTCTTGCCGCTCATGACCATCACTGGAGAATTGATTGATCTCAACCAGGCGCGCAATCACCCGACGCTGGGTATTCGACTACAAGGAAAGGAGGTTTGGGAAGTGCACGTGGCCGAGGTGTTACGACAGCTCGAGGTGTACAAAGCAAGTCTTGCAACATTTGCTGCAGCTACAGCCGCGGATCCGGAAGCTTCGCTCTCGACGGCGTATGCCGTGAAACCAGACCAGCCCGTCGATGCACAGACCTCCGAAGCCTACTCGTGGCATACGCAAACTGTTATTGCCTATTCTTCTTACCTAGTTCATGTACTCCACATTCTCCTTGTCGGTAAATGGGATCCGGTCTCGTTGATCGAGGACAAGGACTTTTGGACGTCCTCCCCGGCTTTCGCATCCACCATCTCGCACGCACTCGAGGCGGCCGACTCGGTGCAGCAAATACTCCGATTTGACCCCGACATCAGTTTCATGCCCTACTTCTTTGGTATCCAGTTACTGCAGGGCAGCTTCCTCCTCCTTCTCATCGTCGAACGCCTCCAAAAAGAAGCGGGCGAGGGGATCCTTAACGCTTGTGAGACCATGATCCGAGCGACCGAGTCCTGCGTAGTGACCCTCAACACGGAGTATCAGCGAAGTTTCCGTCAGGTGATGCGCAGTGCCGTCGCTCAGGCTCGAGGTCGCCCGGTGAACCCTAGTGAGATTCGACATCGGCGCAAAGCCGTCCTGGCACTCTATCGATGGACGCGGAAGGGGACTGGCTTGGCTCTGTGAGGAGCGGGCGACCGATAGATCTTGCGTCTTTGTGATCTGTCTATTTATCTTTGTACATGATTCTGGGCTTGTATAGCGATCGGGACGGAGTTGTGCTGCGTCGGCCAGGTTCGCGCCTGTATAGTCTTATTTTCTATCATGGTAGCGAGACACTCTTGATTGGAAAATCAATTTGATTCAGTGTCTAATTCCAGGCTTGGCCGTTCCATAGCCTAGATCCCGCTAGAGATGACCCGGTTAGAGACACCGCCAACAACGAGATCGGCTTACCCGAATTCCAAGGGGCGAACGGGAATGACTGGCTGAGACTTCGCTGGCAAATGATAAATGTTCACCGACGGTGTTCTCATCAACGGCGTAAATCACGCCATTCAAATGTGGATCCGACCGAGGAAGGACCATTGAATGTTCAATATTGTCAGGAAATCGTTTACCTGTAAATGCTATCTCAGAATTGAATTGCCAAACCAGGTGTGATGCCCCTGGATACATTTAATAATAAGCATAGAATATGTAGAATAGCTGGGGGAATGATTGTGCCACCGCGGACGGGACCCTTCCCCTTATGATTGATATCTATATCTATTCCTTCTGATGGGGAGTTGAAAAATCGCCATCTGCGTCACGGATGGCATCATGCGGCTCTCCATTAGCCGCAGATAATCCGCATTGCCGAGCAGGCAAGCCGAACTTCACGTTGATTCAACCTCCCCTCCACATGCATCATGAAGCTTCTCGCCGCTGCTGTGAGCTTGATCATAGCCGCTGAAGGCGCGAGCGTTGGAACCCACGTTCAATCCCTTCTACAGCAGGTCGTTGGGATCGACGAGAGATCCAAGCCTAACATTTTGTTCGTTATTACCGACGATCAAGATCTTGAACTTGACTCGATCGCATATACTCCGCTCATTCAAAAACACCTGCGCGACAAGGGCACCTTTTTCCGCAATCATTTTGTCACGACGTCGCTCTGCTGCCCCTCGCGGGTCAGCCTGTGGACAGGGCGCCAAGCACATAATACCAATGTGACCGACGTCCACCCGCCCTACGGTAAGTTCGCCAGGGTTGAGCTGTTGAAGCAACGCTGACAAAAAGATCAGGCGGGTATCCGAAGTTTGTCGAACGCGGATTCAATGACAACTTCTTGCCGGTTTGGCTGCAGGAGGCCGGCTACGACACGTATTATACCGGCAAACTCTTCAATGCTCATACAGTCGATAATTATGACAGTCCCCATGTGAATGGTTACAACGGATCCGACTTCCTTCTGGATCCGTACACCTACTCCTACCTCAATTCGACCTATCAGCGTAATCGCGACCCCCCTGTGAGCTACGAGGGCCAGCACACCATGGAAGTCATCACGGAGAAAGCCCTAGGCTTCCTGGATGATGCATTGGAGGGTGACCGGCCCTTCTTTGTTACAATCGCGCCTATAGCGCCACATTCGAATGTCGATCCCCGTGCTATTGTAACCGGCAACATCACTATGAGCGCCCCGATCGCCTTAGACAGGCACCAGCATCTATTTGAGAATGTCAAGGTGCCCCGCACCAAGCACTTCAACCCCGACGAGGTACGTTAATTTCCAGACATGGATATACGTCGTGATACTAATAATGCGATAGCCGAGCGGCGTCAGTTGGGTTCACAACTTGCCCCAGCAGAACCAGACCGTGGTGGATTACAATGACTACTTCTATCGCTCTCGCTTACGTGCTTTGCAGGGAGTGGATGAGCTCGTGGACAACCTGGTCAAGCGACTGGAAGAAAGCGACAAGTTGAGCAATACATATATCATCTATACCTCTGACAATGGATTCCACATCGGCCAGCACCGATTGCCACCGGGCAAGACCTGCGGCTTTGAAGAGGACATCAGAGTGCCTTTGTTCATTCGAGGCCCTGGGATTCCGGAAGGCCATGTGCAGGATTCGGTAACGACTCACATCGATCTGGCTCCCACTATCTTCAACCTGGCCGGCATCCCATCACGCCCGGATTTTGATGGCACTGGAATCCCATTGACGCTCGAATTCGACGGATTACGCCATGAGCACGTTACAGTCGAATTCTGGGGAAAGGCTGTCATGGAAGGTACCTTTGGCGGTATCGGTAAGTTCTCGTCGACAAAAAGTGCTTCTGTCTGTGTGTTGATCTTGTAGCAGGCCCCGCTGGCGACGCGATGGTTCCCAACAACACCTACAAGTCGCTTCGCCTCTTGGGAGAAGGATATAACTTGTACTATTCTGTCTGGTGTAACAATGAGCATGAACTCTATGACCTTTCGGTATGAATGATTTCTTTGGCTCCGTTTCGACGTGCTGACCCCTTCTCGACAGACGGACCCTTATCAACTGCACAACCTCTATCCAATTGGTGCTCAAATGGATGATGGAGAGCCCAAAATTCTTGGTCGCAGTCTTTTCCAGACCATCAACAGGCTGGACGCGCTTCTTCTCGTGCTAAAGTCCTGCCAGGGGGTGACCTGCATTAAGCCATGGAACGTTCTCCAGTCCGAGAACTCAGTCAGTAGCCTTCAGGATGCTCTTGACAAGCGATATGATGCTTTCTACCAATCACAGCCCCGGGTCTCTTTCGACTGGTGTGCTGCAGGCCATATTATCGAAGCCGAAGGTCCTCAAGTGCCGTTGACCACTCGGTATGGTATTTCTTGGGATAATTGGGTGTAGATATGAAATCAAAATAGAGTCTTGCCGTACAAAGCATTTTCGTACTTGCATTTTTAAAGAAAAAATATAGCATGAGATGGAAATGGCGGCATTGCCAAGATTGCAAGGTGGACGGCATCAAAAAGATCCCAGCGCCCAATCGCACATGCTTCACGCGGAATTCTCTGCGGGAATGTAAACGCGGACGGCCACGTTTGCACACATACAAGGAGGTCAACCTTGAGCTAAACACCAACTGGATCCTAGCTCGTCGGCAAACGTGAAAACCGGGTCCATGTCAGTTTAGGGCTGATTGCGCCATACCTCCCCGCCGTGTCGCGACACTGACTGGAACCAATTTGGAGGAATTTCGTTGGATCTGGTTTCATGTCTATGCGAGATCTACGCAATACAGGATAAGCCACTGCGCCGGTGGATTTTATATAAAAAAAAGCTCCCCTCGCCTCGTCTGGGCCATATTCTTGAAAAGTATTCCAGCTTTTGGTTCACGATGAGGGACCCCCGAAAACAGTCCGAAATGGACATCTTTGTTGAAAAACGTGCCCTTCAAAAAGTGGTCGACTCGCCTCCTAGTGAGTCGGAAGGCATCGTCAAGGACTGGGATGGCGAAGAGGCTGCCGTGAGACGCAAGTAAGTAGCCATGAAAGAAGAATAGTTCCATCATGTACTCTGCTGACCAGAAGATCAGGGTCGACTTTATTCTCCTCCCTGTCCTCGCTCTGGCCTTTTTCTCCATGCAGATGGATCGAGGCAATATCAGCGCGGTGTTGACCTCGACCATCACTCAAGACCTACATATCACAACAAATCAAGTCAACATTGGAACACAGCTTCTTTCGGCAGGAATTGTGCTCTCAGAAATCCCGTCCAATATTATCATGCAGCGCATTGGACCCCGTATCTGGCTCTCGGGTCAATTGTTTGCCTGGGGCCTCGTTGCGACCTTTCAGGCATTCGTCCAGTCCTACCCGGCATACTTGGTGACTCGAATTCTGCTAGGATTCTGCGAGGGTGGTTTTATTCCAGGTAGAGATATGACATTCGTTAGGCACTGAAGACCCCACTGATCCCTTCTAGGTGCTCTCTACTACCTTTCAACCTGGTACAAGAAGGATGAGACCAGTCTTCGGACTAGTCTCTTCTTTTACGGTCAGATGTTTGCCTCTGCTACGTCCAGCTTGATTTCCGCCGGTTTGCTCAAGCTTGCGGGTACTCACGGACTAGCGGGATGGCGATGGATCTTCCTCGGTATGTGTTACCCTTTTTTCTCATAGTAAAACTTCTTTCTAACGAGCAGGATCAGTCGAGGGTCTCATGACGCTCTTCATCGGGATTGTCTTTACCTTGTTTGTTCCGCCCAAGGCGGGCGATGGCCGTGCCTTGATAGGGTTCGGTCGCTGGAACTATTTCACGGAGAGGGAATCCCAGATCATCTGTAATCGTGTCTTGCTGGATGATCCTCGGAAGGCCCGCGGTCACATCCAAATCTCCCGATCTGATATCTGGAACACCGTGAAGCAGCCTCGCATTCTGCAGCACGCCCTTTTGACTCTCGTCTCCATGTCCGGCTTCCAAGGGCTGACTCAATACACCCCTACCATGATCAAGTCCTTGGGATTCAGTGCCATCCGGGCTAATGCCCTGGCATCCGTTCCGGTGTACTGCAGTATCGTGTGGCTGACCGCGTTGTCCCTTGCGGCGTAGGTTTTGACCAATATCTTGGGATGTAGAGTTGCTAACACCATAATAGAGATTGGACCGGTCACCGCGGACCGTTCGTACTGATCGCCATTACCTGGAACGTCATCTCCTATGTTTGCCTGCGAACAACCCCGTACGCCACTGGGAAGTGGCACCGATACGCTGTTATCGCCATAGCCAATGTCTCTTATTGCAGCATGCAGTATGTCCGGACAAATTTTAATCTACTATGAAGGAAAGCTGACACAAGACTAGCATTCTGAACGTGGGCTGGCTTTCAGTTTACTGCAAATCGCCTCAAGAGCGAAGCGTGGCCATGGCGTGAGTTGAGCCCCCCACTTGGATCTATCGAATGGAAATTTGTTGTACTAATTCGACGCTAGTCTGGTTGTCATGGCTGCAAATTGCGCTGGAATCTCCGGCTCCCAGATCTTCCGCACCGAAGATGCGCCCAAGTATGTCCAAGGACTCACGGCCATTTGCGCTCTAGCGGGGGCTTCATGGGCCTTAGCGGCGGTGCTTGGTGCCCAGTATTATCTTCGTCGACGCAAGACACGCTCCGATGATCAAGAGTCAAGGCCAGTCGCAACATGATCCGGGTGGGCTTCTTTAATGATGAACGACATTAGTCTTGACTTTAATTGTTAGATCGACCTAGACCATGAGATGCCAATATTAGCCTCTTCTTCTTCATCCGTTGGCCCTGCTTTTAAGGACGTTGAACCACGGCATTCCACATAAGTGAAATTACTCATCCCAAGTGAACCGAGGACCCTGAACTGAATCCCCCCGGATATCCCGCCCAATCGTGCGTTCAAGCATAGCTTGCAATTCTTGCCGACTCGGGTCGCTTGAATGCCAGGCAACGAATTACCGGTCACGGTGAATATGGGGAATGCGTTGGTCTGCAGAATCCACCACGTTATTGGCTACCGCGATTGGATCTTGGGGGTCCCAGTTTCAAGACTGCGGGGGAAGCTTGAGCGGTATTGTGAACAAATTAAACGCTCAGCCATCATGAGCTTTGTCGGCAGGAAGATTTAACCGAAATTCCGGGGTCATTTACCGACTTTATTGCCCCAGCCCATCGTGTCTCTCAGAAACAGAACTTAGATCAGCAAGGTTCTTCGCATCGAGCTCGGCTCGTGCGAAACGAACTCAGAACTGTCTCGATGAGGTGAATGAACCTATATAAGTCTTGTCCCTGCTGACTGCTAGAGCGACCACTCGCGCGGTGGTATCAACCGAATCCTTTCATTTGGACAATTTCGCATAGGATGTGACGACGCCACCTGTCGCCGAGTGATTCTAGCTACGGCGATCAACATCGGGGAAAAGCAGCTAAACCACGTGCATTCCCCGCGTGGCTCGTACCTTGCGCAATGTTTCTCATCTTGTGTAGCGTCGCGATCAGGTGAATCTGCGGGGCTCGGTTAAAAAAAAGAAAAGAAAGAAAAAGGATAGAAAGGCCGAGTCGAAAGCACCGATTGGCGTATTTCCCTCGGTCCGAACCGCTCACTGGCCACAATCCGGGGAAGGATTCGGTTAAATGGGGTTTTAGTCTAGGGAATTCGGCGCATTTGGTGAAATGGCCGGGATCATGAGATCGGGGCTTGATCCCGGTCTTTTTTTTTTTCTTTTGGAAAATACCTGCAGCTTCGCTTCGGAGCTTTAATGTCGCCTGGTGTCTTCTCCGCAATCTCTTTTTTAAGGCGGGATTTCCCCAGTTTTGCGGGGATCGAGTTTTCTATCCCAATGGGTATGACGTTTGAGTTTCATTACATCCTATCTGCCTGTCTGAGCTTCGATAAATAATTGAGCGCTTGCTATCTATGAGGATTCGAGAATTGTCCAAAGCAAGAAGCCAAGATGACCGCAAATTTCTTCCACGATGCGCCCCACTGGGGGATGGCAAGTTCCCAGAGTATACACACTGGAGAGCCGGTACCAAGCATGAGGACCGAAGACTTGGACCAGATTACATTCCTGGCAGCGAATTTTCCTCTGGTCACCAATGGCGACTTTGATCCATGGACCATGCAACACTTTGGCTGGAATGGTGACATTGACCTTATCCCAATGTCAAAACACATTACAGAGGAATGGAATCCGGCCGACGTTGGCATGGAATTCAAGAAAGAGGAAAACATTGGGCTAGCGATGTAAGAGATTCGACTATTTTTCTTCATACTCTCGCTGACAACAACATCAAGCGGCGCGCATGCGCAGACAGACCTTGGCAGCACGATACCACAGTGGGATAGTTCAATAGACACCATGTCACAACTAGCGACCGAGCGAGCCTTGTTCATGACTCCCTCCGCCTACCCGCCATCTTTCTCGACATTTCCCGGGTCTCCGATATCCGATCTGTCCAGCACCCCCGATATGAGCCGTGCCGCGGGCTTCTGGGAGACGGAATATGACAGAGCATCTCTCCCTGCGACCACCGAGACCCATGTACAAGCTTCGGAGAGTGAGAGTCAGGGAACAGCCCCTGATCATCTCATTAGAGAAGATGAGGATGGCTATCCTACAACTTTGGAAATGCCGGATGGTAGCACTCGCAGGACCTCGAATTGGCTGCCGGTAGATCCCCAAGCCGGTTTCACCATAAATTCCCATGCCATTACAAGCTTTTCACAATTCGAATCCATGGAAGACTTTCAAAATGCTTTCATATCACCAAACACTGCTGGGTGGACATATGACAGATGAACGGGAACTCTCTGGGAAAAAAAAGAAAAGAAAAAGGACTGAATCAGCAAGTGAATGGCACAGATACGAGAAATCTGTGCTATGGAATTGAACACCTCAAGAAGGTGACCATTGCTCTGCTTTGAACCTGAAATATTCAAGTATCGGGGCCTAGCATGGTGGCAGGGGGGTCACAGTCGCTCCAGCAGTCCCCAAAACGCGAGCCTGATCACACGTCACCGCTAGAGTTCTTCTATCGACACATTGTCGAGGAGCGAGTGACAGAAACTTTCCAAAGCTAGCACGAAAAGACAGGGGATGTTCTTACACATTGCTCTTTGATGACACTTATATCGTCAAGGCTAGTCCATGGAGGTGGCCCCTTCGAGAACCACACCAAATTACCATGACACTTGGATGTCAACGGTCTACAGTCATCGTGACATGTAGAATCGGGTCTAAAGAACAAAAGTGAACTTGAGCTGGCAGTCGGAGGAATCCGGCACGCGTGTACATCAGTGGAATCGTGGTATCTACAGATAAATACAGAACCTGGCTCGCCAGAATCAACATAAAAACCAGTAGCGGTTGAATTCCAGTTTGGGCGAGCGAACGGAAGTGTGGTGGAACTAGTTCCCGGTGAATGTCACCTCGTCATTCTGACCATATCCGAGTCTGTTGTGAGAACATCTGGTCAGGACCACTCGAACACTTCAGCGGATCAAACTCAACACGGCTCAGTAGTGATGGCCGTCACAGCTGGCAGACCAACCGATCTGACCATCGAATTCGCACTTCGAGATGGTCATATCACCACCTGAAATCAAGTCAAAACACGTCTCATTCGAAGAGTTTCGGAGTACATACTGGCTTCATATCCCGCGACAAACATCTGACGACCGATCAGGGAGATCTTGGCATGATCAATCCCAATCTTGTTAGTGCCGTCCAAGATGATAGCATCGCTAGCCCAAATGCATTGCGGATTGAGTTCAGTGATATGGATGTTCTGGATCATGACATTGCTGACACTGTTGACCACACGCAGACCCTGGCCACGAATGACTTCAGCACTGCCAGTGCCGACAATAGACTTGTTGGAGGCCACTTTGATGCCCTCAATAGCCGCCTTGTCGTAGGTACAGGTCGTGGTCGGATAATTACCGCACCAGCTGGACGAATCCAAGTCGACAGCATTCTGGTCAGAGCTGCCGCAGGTGTTGGTATCGGGAATGCGGCACTTGCACTCACTGCACTTGCCCCCTCAAGCAACCTGTGCATACGATCTACGAACTTGGTAAATGGCGCCCAAACCAGTCATCATATACATGGAGCTGGAACCATGAACATTTGCAAGATCATTGATTTCGAGTCATGAGGAGAAATTTTTTCAAGAAAAATTACAGCGCTTCTTCATCCCCTATTGAGCGTTCTTCATGATCCCAGGCCGCACACCTTCCAAAATAGTCGATAGCTCGTTCCAAAGCTTTACCCGAGTCTGACTGCCTTCGTCGCTGCGAACAAATGGCGACAAGGACATGTTATCCACCTGGCTATCGGTCATGTAGGCGCCATGTCCTTCAAGACCTGTGGATGCACCGGCAACCAGGGTACGGGATCCCACTTCAGTGGAGCGCGCCATGACGATCTTCATGAGCATGAACCCCAACCCAAACTCACGACCCAGGGCAGAGTGACAGAGGCCTGGATTGAGCATATTGATAATCACTTCGGAGCCACGCACCCGACTGGCCAGCTCCTGCACCAAGAGGACCTCGAGCAGTTTGGACATCATGTAGCGGCCCGACATGTTAGCCTTGGATGGATCGGAAATGGCCTGGAGTATGCGATCGCCTGCGTCTGCCAGTTCGGTCGTATCAGCCCACGCATGGACTTCGCTCACTACAAAGGTGAGACGAGGATGTTTCGAAGGGAAGTTTTGTCTGGTCGCTTTCATGTTGGGGAGAATGAGAAGACCGAGAAGGAGGGTGTTGATCACATTGACGGTGAGGGTGCGCTCGTAGCCCTCTGCAAGTTCAAAGTTGCTCGTTGCCAGGGCTGCATTGAGGATGGCCGCGTCCAGCCGCGGTAGCTGGGCGATGCGATCGCCAAAGGCCAAGACCGAATCGTAGGAAGCCAGATCGACCTTCCACACTTCGCATACTCCTGATCGTCCAGTGGATGTCTCGATGTCCTTTTTGGCCGCTTCGCCTGCCTCAACATTGCGCACACCTATAATGACCCGGGCAGCACCCAGGCGCACGATGTGTCGTGTCGCTTCCAGGCCGAGACCCACGTTGGCGCCAGTGACGAGAACTGTTTCACCTTCGAAGGAGCGAGTAGGATAGCTCGGGCGGACGAGAAACTGCGAATATAGGAAACCCATGATGGCGGTGATTACTTGAGTCCGTCCTCACTGGGGGAATCGGCGAGGTATTTATCGCGATTTGATCGATCACAAATCCCGAAACTCATGAAATCATAAAATTCCGGAGATCGAGCGGCGATAACAAGTCCGTCAAATGCCTATCTCCTATGGGTTTAAGACGGAGATGGACGCACTTCCGGACTTTACGGGATCTAACGTGGAAGTTACGGCTGTAGCTGGACATCGTCGCATCGCAGAGAATCCCAGAGGAAAGAACAGTAACAAGGGTTAAACAGGTTGAAAGAGTCCCTCAAGGCTCGAGTGAGGAGCTGGATGAGCTACAAAGATACGACCGGGTGTTAGCTGCTTTTCAACGTGACTGGGCGCGTTCAATTGTTTTTTCTCTTTCGATGGAAAATTCCTCATCCTCCTTCTAGAAGCTGAAGCTGATGCTGACGCTGTATCTGTGAAGTGCCTGCCGTTTGATTTAAGACACAGATTCAGATTTGGCTCAGCTTAAGTCAGCGCCATGACGTCAATAGCGCGAGCTATCGGTTGACGTCCCTTTGATCCTCCTCTGGTCTCCTTTTCCTATTTTCAATCATGCCTGGACACCTGGGTCAAAAAGTTCTCAATGCGCTGACTGGAGGCCACTCCAGCCATCCTCCCGATCGGAACCTCCCCGGTCGCGCTCAGATCAACGAGGATGAGCGCCCGTTATCGTCGCCCCCCAATGGAGGCACCTATCCCCGCCTGGCCCGCCTCTCAGATGGCTCCATCCTAGCCTCCTTCACTCGATTCCCCGAGGGCCAGCGAGCACTCTGTGTCGCGCGGAGCACGGATAATGGAAGAACTTTTGAAATGTTGTCCGAGGTCACTCGAGCGGCAGGAGATGTGGATAACATGTTCCTGTTGGAAGTGGCTCCGGGTGTGGTCCTCGCAGCGTTTCGTAACCATGATATCGGTCCGGATGGCCCATCCCATTTCCGTATCACCGTCTGTAGATCGATGGATAGCGGCCGGACGTGGAAGTTTGCCTCTCAGGCCGCTGAAAAGAAGCCCCCCTTCGGCATTTGGGAGCCCTTCATGCGCTTAGGGCGCCGGGGAGAGGTTCAACTTACCTACTCTCAAGAGTTCGCGCACAACAACCAATGCACTATGCTTGTGGTCTCGCAAGATCAGGGAAGTACGTGGACCCAGCCGGCCTGTCTCCACGGCAATAACGATCCCCTTCGGGACGGTATGAACGGTATTGCGAAAACCATCGACAATGGCCGCGAGGCTCTGGTCATGGTCTTTGAAACTACTCGGTACGGTCCTTTCAATATTGAAGCCCTCATTTCCTACGACGATGGTGCGACTTGGCACAATCGCCATGAAGTCTTCCGCCCGAAACATGGACACAACGCGGGGTCTCCGCAGATTGCCTCCTTCGCAGATGGCTCTCTCGTAGTCGCCTTCATGACCGATGAGGACTCTTCTCAAGTGGAATGGGTCAAGCACGCTGCCATCAAGGTCGTATTTGCCGGCCCACCTCAGAACGGGCAAATCCAGTGGAGTGCTCCTTCGGTGGTTTCACCAGCTTCGAGTTTTTGGCCTGGCGTTATGGCTCTAGATCATCATACCGCACTGGTCACCTATGATCGCGGTGGACCTCTAGCCAAATCGATCACTTGGCAGCCTCAATAGACCTCCAGATACTTGGTTACAGGGTTTGCGACTATTATCGAGAATAGGGCCACTCTGAACGGCATTTTTGCAGGAGCCTTTGACTAAGGGTTCTCGCAATTTGTAGTTTAAAACAACAATACTCTCAGTAACAACCATGTATCAAGGGGATGCTGGTCAACACCGCTGTCATTAATGTACCATACACACGAAATGGGAATGATGATAGGGTACAATTTGGTTCGAGGTCAAGTAAACAATAATTTTGCCGCAAATTTCAGTACTTTTCTTGTCTCTCAATCGATTGAACTGATTGAACATTCTCGCGACTTGCCCCTTATGTCCGCAACCAACTACAACAATCCTCTGCACCGAATCACTTGAAAGGGTGCTCTTGGCTCGAAATAGCAAATGGCCATCCTACAAGAATGAGGCGCAGACTTAACACTAAGCACCCAGGACTGTCACTTGAATTTCATACTATGCATCATCGCCAGACAAATAGCGCTCCACAGGGTCGGGGTCGCCAGAACCGCATTGTGATACTCTTCGTCCGGCCTTCTTCCTGTCTGAAGCCAAGACTTGGGCAAATGGAGACCTCTCCCGGATCTTTGGTCCATACCAATAGAAGACGTAGATTGGAATGGTGAACAAAATAGCCATGAACCCAAGGAAAGTCGAGGGCCATTCCAGCGTATCCGTCGTCCCCATATGCTTATACACTATAATTTATCAACGAAGCTTTCGGGGACAAAGTTCTGATATGAAATGACTTACTAGGGACAGAGTACATGGCAGCGATACCAGCGAGGAAGTCGCGTGCGAAGCCATTCCCGCCTGTTGCTGAGGCCGCGTATGGCCCGTATGCAGCGATCATGTAGTCGATCGTGGCCATGTAGATTGAGAACTAAATCCAAGACTGAGTCAGTAAAAGCTCGATTTGTAAAGTGAGACTGGGGCCGACTCGCGTTGGCTATGGCAATTAACGCGGAAAATATCATCGGAGCGATCCAATGCACATGAGGTGGACCCAAACTGGTCCAGGCGAAACCAAACAGACCGATCGAAAGGAGTGGTGCCACTATCGAAGTCAGCTGTGGAATAAAACACGGCGTGAATCAAACACGCACCCCATAGCAGCCAGTAAAGACGAACTTCCGGCTGTAACGCGTCCGGATCTCGCTCCCTCACCCTGCAATGCCGATGGATCCAAGGCAGGAATGACGCATATGCAATGAGATAACCCACGAGAATTCTAAGACAAAGGGGAGAAGCATGGTCAGCACGGTCATTTTCTATTTCGCGAAAGAGTGGACACTCACGGAATGAAAGCAAGTCCGATATCGACGGTGTTGAATTTCCATTGCTTATATACGAGAGTATATGACTGCAGGAAGGTGAAGATCAGAGCGTCACTGAATCCACTGAGCAGTGACAAGCACAAGACGATTGGCTCCCGAACGAACATGATGAACGGTCGTATCCAGACCATGAACAGATATTTGAAGGAAATGCGGGTGCCTTTGAGCTCATCACCACTCCAGACGATATCCCCATTCTTGCGTCTCCGACGGGCCTCCCTCGTGAGGAGAACGGCACATCGAGTCTCTGGCACCGGCAAATGACACACCTGCACAAAGCCTCCGAGAATAAGCTGGATCCAAAAATTCCAGTGCCAGTCGAGGTATGTCGCCACAAACCCTCCAACTATTGGGGCTAAGACGGAGCCTGCTACCGATGATAACACGATGTAAGCAACAGCCCATTGTTGACTTTCTGGCTCCCACATGTCGGCGACCATTCCGAGTGTGACCGAGCCACCAGCAGACGAAAGTCCACCCAAGATGCGACACACGACAATGGTGCCGAAGTTTGGGGCCAGGGCACAGGGAATTTGCCAAATGTTGACAAGGAAGAGACTGAGCTGGAGGATAGGCCATCGACCAAACTCTTCGCTGAAGGGAGCCCAGAGCTCGCAGCCGAAGGCATAGGCAACGAGGAAACTCATCTGGCCCACACGCGCAGCCTGCTCGGAAATGTGAAAATGCTTTGAATACAAGGTGATGCTGCTGGCGTAGAAACTAGCATTCCAATTCATCGATACTTGGATAGCAAAGATGACCGTGATGATCCACCACTTCTTCCACGCCGGGAAACTATAGCCAAGCTTTTCGTAGCATTGCCACTCCTTGAGCTCCGGTTTTTCATTTCCATCAGCATATCCATTTGCTCCATCAATTCCTTCTTTCTCCTCGTGACTAGGCTTTGGCGTGCCTCCGGGCGAATGGACTCGGCCGTCGGTCTCATTGTTTTCATTTGAGCCGTTGGCTTCATCCATATCATTGGGTTGATTGTCTTGAGACATCAGGTATTGAACAATCGATATAGGTCGTAGACGTCTGAATTAGGATGAAAGTATCTGACAAGAGAAAGGCCAACATTCTGCCCCAATGGTTCTCCCCTCCCCCATCATAGCGTGACTCTGAACGGGGTTAAGTAGTCACTCGCGAGCTGACGAGGAAAAGCACAGTGTTACCTTCAATCAGAGTGGTTAGGGCTCCGATTGGTCTTGTAAGCATACGACCATAGGATGAAATAGGCTTTACCAAGCTTGAAATGTCTCTCCTGGTGTGGAGTAAACATCCGGGGACGATGATCCGACTCGGCGTCACTGATCGTCACTCCAGTAACGGGCCCGGCCATTCTTCCTCTCCTCATTGAGGGTATTAAAGTGGTTGAAGGGGATTTCGCCAGTGGAACTCAACGCCGGGGAAATGGCAAAATCAATGGCACTCCTCAGGGATATACTGGTTCTCGAATCGGTGCAATCCTACTCAAAAAAGGTCTGGAACTTGCTTCCTAGTCTAGAGGGCTCTGGTTTCCAGTGTTTCCTTAGAAATGGCAAATGGGTCATTGTTCCACCTATGCCGATCATCTTGGATCATCAGTGCCAACTATTCCATCACTGAATGAACGGTGATCAATTCCACCTATGCAAGAATCAGGTATTTTCATTTGATGAACTATGTGACTCTACAGATCGTAGATGCTGGGGCCATTATAGCATGGGGAAAGCTAATCCGTCACCTCTGGGGTCACTACCCGCGCTATAAACTTGCTGCCCTTCGTCGTAGTGCAGGCGAATGACCTGGCCGCGACCAAACATGGATCGTTTCCAGCCGGTAAGCACCTCAATCTGATGGCCCAGACGACGAAGACCTTCTACAGCTTCCTCGCTGATTCCTTCCTCCACGCAAATGGTACGATCGGTGCTCTCCGATGTGGGTGCGGCAATACAGATGCGCGGGGAATCTAGCGCTGCCTGAGGGTGATAACCGAAGGCAAGCATGTTGAGCAGGACTTGGACATGGCCCTGAGGCTGCATGAAGCCCCCCATGACACCATAGACGGAGTGAAGAGATCCATCAGCGACATTGGTAATGAGCGCAGGGATGATAGTGTGATAGGGCCGTTTCCGAGGTGCCAATGCATTGGGGTGGTCTGGCTGAAGCGAGAAGTTGGCCCCGCGGTTCTGCAGACTGAAGCCACAGCCTGCAGGGATGATAGCCGTTCCAAAGCCGGCGTAATTGCTGTTGATGAAGGATATACCGTTGCCTTCGCGATCAGTCACAGCAAAATAGACGGTATCGCAGTGGTTGTGGGCCGGGCTGCCGCGATCCAAAAGATCAGCCGCACGCTCGGGGTCGAACAACTTGGCTCGCTCGGCCAGATACTCGCGCGCCAGTAAACCTTGCGAGGGCACTTGCTCCACGTCGGGGTCGGTTACCCACCAGGCAGCATCGGCAAAAGCAATCCGTAGACTCTCAATCACCGCATGAAGATACTCGGCCGAGTTGTGCTGCGCTTCGCTAAACCGCGGAATCTTCCCACTTCTCTCGAGCTCTTCCATAATCCCCAGAGCCATCAATGCGACGATGCCCTGACCATTTGGCGGGTGCTCCCAAACCTCGACACCCTGATTAGGGCCATCCGTACCCGCTCCTTGCTTCGACGCGATATCTTGGCCCGTGAATTTCAAGGAGATAGCATCGACCTCCTGAGTGCCAACCTCGGCGTGGTAGGCCAGGTCATCCAATGCCATATAACCACCCAGGTCATTGATTACCTTGACGATCTCCTGAGCAATTCGACCTTGGTAGAAACCCTTCTTTCCTTCCGCGGCAAGAGTGCGGAATGTCTTTGCCAGCGTAGGGTTCTTCATAATCTCCCCCGGGCGGGGGCTACGTACACCATCCTTCGCCGCGGGGTCTTTCTTGAGCATCTCATGAAAGTTGGGAGATGCGTTGCGAATGTCATTCTCAGCCTCATGCCACTATGCAATGGTTAGCACGTGTGAGACGTGATTTCTTTCCAAATAGAGATCCGTACTCCATGGGACGAAAGTTCCGACACCGGGAATCCCTCCTCACCCAGTTCAATGGCTGGCTTAAGGATCTGCTCCATCGACAACTTACCACTACCAAATTTCTCTACAGTGTCGATCCAGCCCGCAGCTGCTCCAGGTGTAGTCGAGGCCAAGGCGCTCAACATCGGTATACTCCCTTGTTCGCCAGGGGCGATCTTCAAGTCTTTGCGCACCTGCTCTAGGCTTGCAGCACCTGGGTATCGACCAGATCCATTCAGTGCGTGGACTTTCTTCGTCTTCGAATTGTAAAAGAGGCAGAACATGTCTCCTCCGATTCCAGTTGAGCATGGCTCCGTCATATTCATCGCAGCAGCTATCATCGACGAATATCGTAAGCATTGTTGTTCTTTCTTTGATCAATAATATCGAGTGTCCTAAGACATACCGACGGCCACGGCTGCATCTGCTGCGTTTCCGCCTTGGCTCAGAATTCGCTGGCCCGCTGCGGCGGCCAGGGGCTGAGTGCATGATACGATGCCATTTCGACTGTGAACGGTGCTTCGTCGACTGGCGAAAGGGGCCACTTCCGCGTCGGATCTGGCATAGACAGCTTTGGCGTTGAGCGGCATCTTGTGTTCTGTAGTTGTAGGTCGGTTATGAGTCAGGCGTGCCCTTTTAATACACGGCAATCTCACTATCACCGAAACGAGCGGCTGAGCACCTTCTAAAAAGGGAAAAAGAGGGGGTGGAAGACCCCGCCGTTGGAGAAGTTGGGGTTGACGGTTTATCTTATCACGAGCTGACGGAGAAAGTGACGAGTTCCCCGATGGAGGAGATGGGGGGGGGGGTTCCAGATGTGATTCGAGAAAAGGCAGTGCGATGAAGCCGTGGATCAACTTCCTCATGGCCTAATGTGTCACCTACACACCTAAGTACCTCGGGACTTTGGGCTTAATGAAGATACCCGTGTTCAGTAAGTATATAGCGACATCCCTGGCCCAGTGTTTTCGGGGCTTGGTATAGTCCAGTCTTTAATCATTACCCCTAAACAACCATTGCCTCCGAAGGGTGTACATATGCAATGCACAATTCTCATATGATTCTTGCTCTCCAAATTCGTCTCCCAGTGAAGTTGTAACACGGGCTGGGCTCTCGGTCCAAGCCGCCGAACCTCGGAAAGACCTCCCGATAGCAGAATTGGTCGTGCTTGGATGAGATGGCTGGATGAGCTCTCACATGATTGTGTATCAAATGAAGTATCTATATCAAAAGTTCTCAAGTATCCAAATAATCAATCCCGGCTTCTGCGTTGCCCATCGCAACCTGGGGATAGCTCTTTTGAAGACATGGGTAAAAATATAAGCGGGCCCCGCCGGTCATTTCTCCGCATCGCCGGAGCTCGTCCGACAACTGGACTGTCCAGCATTTCGCATTTCTCACCTCCCCTTCCACACTCCACGCCCAACTATACGCTCAATCATCTCACTCCGCCTCGCCCACTATGGCCTCAATCCGTGCTAATTGCCGCAAAATTATGTGTATCGGCCGTAACTACGCGTGCGTACCTTCCCCGCGCTCCCGTCAACTCTCAATGCTAATGCGAACATGACTTGATAGCGATCACATCACAGAGCTGAACAACACGAAGCCCAAGCAACCCTTTTTCTTCCTCAAGCCCCCCTCCTCCATTCTCGTCCCCGGCGCTGGGCCCGTCCTCCGCCCCAAGGGCGTCAGCGTGCACTACGAAGTCGAATTGGGTCTGGTCATTGGCAAGACCGTGCGGGACCTTGACCCCCAGGATGAACAGGGTGCATTGGATGCCATCCAGAGTGAGTCGGACTCCCCCAATTGGAACCAGGCACCACTAAAGCTTCTCTCCAGGCTACATTCTCGCTATCGACATGACCGGCCGTAACGTGCAGGAGGAAGCCAAGAAGAAGGGTCTTCCATGGTCCATCGCCAAGGGTTTTGACACCTTCCTGCCTATCTCCCAGGAGATTGCCAAATCGCGAATTCCTAACCCCCACGATGCCTTTCTGCGTCTCCATGTCGGAAAGAATGAGCGACAAGCGGACTCGACAAGTCTGATGCTTTACCGGATTCCCCAGCAGCTGGCGCATATTTCCCGGATCATGACACTGGAGAAGGGTGATATTGTGCTGACGGGAACGCCTAAGGGAGTTGGCCAGGTCCATGCAGGAGATGTCATGCGAGCCACCATCGAGGTGGATGGCAAGGAGATTGAGGAAGGACGCATTGAGGTAGAAGTCCAAGACCGAGAGGGCCCGTATGAGTTCAAGGAGACTTAGTTGTGTCTGTGTAGAGCGCCGACAGCATGTACAGCAAGTCACATACTTCCAATAACTATTCCTGATACCAAACCAGTCCAGCTACTCGATGCAGTATGACTCTATATCCTATGCACTTGCCAGGTTGGCTTCAGAGTTGAGCTCGGTACCTACTAGCTTCGCGATCACTCGATCACTCAGTGTTTCAATGTCTCCACACAGTCAGCGCTGGCTAAGGCTTTTGCCGAACAGCAAATCAAACTGCGCGATAAGACGATCCGCGGGCCCCACACCGCCCTCCGGCATCCGGGGAAAGATGCACTTGCCCACTCTCCCAATTTCTTTAACCCGTCGCCTTTCCTCGACGGCGATTGCGAGTGCCACTCGACCTCCCCCCTACTCTCTACTGTCTCTTCAATCTCGCGCCATGACTCTTACCCCCTAGTACCTTTCATCATGCTCGACTGCCATTCCCGCATGCGCGACACCGAGCCCACCTCGCCCTCTCAATCGAATGACTTCTCCATCATGCATCCTCCAGCCGCTGCACCTCGAACCTTCAGGCCCGATGCTTCACTCGTCTTGGTTGGCATCAGGGGTTGTGGTAAGCGCTCGCTAGGATTCGTCGCGGCCACGGCCCTTAAACGGCGGTTTATCACTGAAGACCATTACTTCAAGGAAATCACGGGCATGGCACGATCGGAATATCTCAAGCTCCATGGGAGCCAGGAATTTCAACGTCGCGATATTGAAGTCCTTAAACTCATGCTCGACAATCACCAATCCGGGTGTGTAATTGAGTGTGGGCTGGGAAGTCTTACACGACCCGTGCAAGATCACTTGCGACGCTATTCCACCACGAACCCAGTGGTCCACATTGTCCGTGACATCGATCGGATTCAACAACTCTTGGGGCTCGAAGACCAGGCAGTACGTCTTCTGCGGGACGGGGATCCCCTCCACCGCACATGCTCCAACTTCGAATTCTATAACGTCGAGGACCGCACTCGCATCATATCGGATGACGGGAGTCCCGATCCGCGATCCGCTGCCTATTCTTTCAAATTACAGGAGGTCAAGGAGGATCTCACCCGATTTGTTCGATTCATCACTGGGGTTGATGTCAATTATTCAAGCTACGACTCACCATTCGTCCTGCTGGAAACACCTCCCGAGCTTCGTTCCTTCACACATGCCATCCTCGTCCGCTCCTCTGACATGATTGATGACAACATCAGTTTACCGGAACTAGAATCTGGCGGCGATGCCATTGAACTGTGCGTCGACCGTTGGGGGCCCGACATGGCCAATGTGGTCAGCAAGCAGGTGTCGCAATTGCGCCGCAATGCGCGAACTCCCGTGATCCTTTCAATCGACACATCAACTTCTGGAATCAGTGAGCAGGATCAACTTGCATCTTACTTTAATATTCTCGAGCATGGTCTTCGTCTCGCAGTGGAATATTTGGTTGTGGATCTTGGCAAGAACGAATCTCAATTGGCCAATATTATTCGCGCCCGGGGTAAGACCAAGATCATCGGCCAGCATATCTTTGAATCATCCTCAAACGTGAAGTGGGAAGATGAAAGTGCCGTTGCCCTCTACCATGAAGCGGAGACGCTTGGATGCCAACTGGTTCGCCTCCTCCGAGTAGCAACCAACCGCGAGGAAAACGCGACAGTTGTCGAGTTTGCCAACAAAATCCGATCGCTCTCGGGAGAGCACCCCCCACTGATCGCATATAATATCGGTCGCCTTGGGCGGACATCACAAGTGTTCAATTCAATTTTGACTGGGGTCACACACCCTGCCATCACCCGAAAGATAGAGAACGAGCGGGACCCCCAAATTATGTCGCGAGACGCTGTGCGAGCACTTTTCCAGAGTTATGTGCTTGATCCGTTGAAGTTCTGCATCCTTGGAGCCAGTGTGGCCTACAGTTTGTCTCCTGCCATGCATAATGCAGCCTTTCAACATTGCGGTATGAGCCACGTTTATAGGATACCCGAGACTCCCTCGCTGGCAGTGTTGGATGACTTACGCCGGGATCCGAATTTTGGAGGGTCCAGTGTCGTCCAGCCGTGGCGAGTGGAAGTCTATCATAAACTTGCAGCCAAAAGTCGGCACGCTGAAGCCATTGGCGCAATCAACACAATCATGCCGTTGCGAGGACATCCAGATGGCACAATGTTTACTCTCCAGGAGCAGGCTAGTCGACGCAACCAGGCAGGCCCGGTGCTCGGCTGGTACGGAGAGAATACGGACTGGGTGGGTATCATGACTTGTGTAGCTCGCCATCTGTCGCCTCGCAATGCGATCAGTGCAAAGACCACCGGTCTAGTCATTGGAGCCGGCGGTATGGCCCGGTCTGCCATATACGCAATGCTTCGTCTGGGCTGTCGAAAAATTTTTATTTACAACCGAACCCTTTCACGGGCGGAAGAAGTTGCCCGGCATTTCAACTCGTGGGCATCTTCACAAGTTGCCTCGGCAGAGGTTGTCCGAGTCTTGAGGTCGACTCAGGATGATTGGCCTGACGATGCCAGTCCACCTAGTCTCATCGCATCATGTGTGCCTGCCGACCCAGACCGTAACGAGCCCCCCGCGAACTTTGAGATGCCCCTGCAGTGGCTAGGAAGTCCAACTGGAGGAGTGGTGTTAGAGGTCAGTCTTTTCAAAATCTAGCTTTCTCCCTGCCCCGCTAACCTAACTCACAGCTGGCTTATAAGCCTCTCGACACCCCTCTTCTACAGCAGATGCGTCGTATCCGGAGTGATACCGGACGATCGTGGGTTTTGTCGGATGGTTTGGAAAACGTGATTGAACAAGGAATTGCTCAATTCGAATTGATGACCGGCCGCAAAGCCCCTCGAAGACTAATGGCCCTGGAGGTCTTGCGTCACTATGAGGGTGACAGTGGACGATTTGACGAAAAGACGATTCAAGATCGACTGGACGGCGTTTGCTCGTAGCACTTGAGATGAAGAAGGAAGGCATTTCTTAGGAGTTCAACTAGATCCGGGGGATCCTAGGAGTTTGGGCTGAATGGTATCTACTACATTCATATTCTCGAGAACCAAAATAAGATACTGGTCAAGAGACCGATTGTTGTTTTAAAATAACAATATTCCAGAAGGCTTGCTCATGCAAAAACGCCTCGCCAATATATGCGTAATGTACAAATATTATACAGAAGAGGAGTGGGGGGCACGAGAGATCTTCTAGAGAGCTTCCGCGGTCTCGAATTTTGCTTTGTGAATTTTGAACGCCATTGTGCATGCGGCGTTGTAGAATGCATGGAATGTGTCTTCGACGGACTCTTGGGGCTGATTGGGTTCAAGCTTCGAGGTGGCCTCCGGAAGCTCCATATTCAAAAATAGCTCCGTCGTTCGAGCAGCAAGGAATGGCCCGCTCTCGTAAAAGCGATAGGACAACGGCCTGCCATCAAAGTCATACGATTGAGTCAGTGCCCCCTCAATGTCGCTGAGCGGGGGCAACAAGTACTCGGCAGTGATGTGGTCGTTCGAAATCGGGTCGCCCGACAATTGAAGATCGGCGGGGACCGAGATCTGACAGAAAGGAGGCAGAGGCACGGGGCCAAGGGAGGAGTTTCTAGAGTCAAACACGCCCTGTAAAGAATCCTTGATGCTTTTCACAAGAATTTCGTAATGTGATGATCCCGTCAGGGTCTCATTCGAGACCTTGCGGCCGACGGTGTGGGTAAAGCGCAAGTCCAGGCCATTCTCCGGCAAAAGATAGTCGACGCTGTTGGTGCTCAAGACGGATTTCACACTTTGCACCTTGATTGTGTCTTCTACTCCGGTCATTTCTGCCACGTTGACGAGAATCTCAACGTCCAATGGGGGAAGAGTATCCGAAAAGTGAGCAGACGGAGTCAAGCGAATCTCGTATTTCCGAGCGGCTTCCTTGGACTGAAGAGGGAGTGACTCTAGGAAAGGCGCGATTCGAGGGATCTCTGTCGTGAAAGTTCGAGGAAGGGACAGCGCGCCCAGTTGCGGGGCAGTCAGGACACTTTCCTCGAATGAAGCTTTTCGAGCAAAAAGACATCTTCCAGCGGCAGCGGTCACAGATTCATGCACATGAGAACCGGCTTGTGATTGAGCCTTTGTGGGAAGGCCAGTGCGTAGAAGCTTTAATAAAGCATTCGAGAGCCTGGACTGGTGGGAATCAAAAATAGGACTGGATGGTGCTGCCTCCGCACTCTGAGTACTAGACATGGCCCAGCGGAACCATGACAACTGACTGTCGAACCAAGAGACGTTTTCCCCAGGGTTTATATTATACACGCTTGCCTGTTCGGACGCTGGTAAGTAGGAGGAGAAAGGGAACTGAACGGGCTTGTTCTCGTAGATAGCCAGATTGAGAGTCCTCCGAGCCTCGTCCGCCCCGCGCTCGTTCTCCGCAAGGTAAAGAATTTTATTCGGCACACGAGACGACCCTTTTTCGAAGGCAACTCCATAGGTCTTCCCCACCCATTCTAGGAATTCTGAGCCGAATACCCGAGTCGAGGTCGCCTTGTCCACCTCGATATCCACATCATGATCGCGAATCCTAGCGGTGGCGTCAAGAATGACCTCCCGAATGGATTCACAGGCATTCTTCTTTCCGGTGATTCTGACGAGACCCAGGGAGCTCGTGATGTCAATGCTTGATCCGTGAAGGCTGGCCACTTCGTCAAAGGAAAAGTGCTCTGCATTCAAAAGCAGCACAGCGAACGCCGATGGCAACCTAAGGTCCAGCTGACCCACCTCATTCACAATCGATAGTTGCCAGCAGTTTCGTAGAATCTTCTCTGCCAATAGCGACTTCCCTTTCAAATCCCGGGATGTCGCAACGCGATCTGTGACGTCGTCTCGTGTCTCTTCGGGCATTGCGTGTAAGAACAACGATGTCCCTGGTCTCCATTTGCCAGCGCTCTCATCGGTACCGGACAACTTGCTTCGGGACTCGGCAATGTAGTCGGATAGTTGATTGTAGGTGAACGATGTCACGAGCTTTGATCGCAAGTTTTCCCATTCAACGGGGGTTAACGGATCATTGGGCCGGTGTGTTCCCCGAAAGGTTTCAAAGGCCTGATTAACCGCACTGGCTGTCAGATCCGACGCCTCTTCGTCGAGAGCATCCAACATCGAGCTCAGTGTCATCTGCTCTGCATCCTCGGCCGCATCATTCTGCTTTCGTTGTCTATTTCGGAGATTTCCCCGAGGCAAATCCGATACCACCACAATCTCGCCTGGTTTCCCTAGGGAGTCGACTTCGAGCAGATGTTTTTGCCCTTCTCGTGTCTGCCACTGCCGTCTCGGAGTCCGGCCGAGGTGTGGAGGCGCGTCATGGGAGCTTTGAAACCGGAGAGAGATTGGACGCGAGATAGATAAGGATGATTGAGAGCGCCAAAGCGCAAGCGCGCTCTGTGTATGGCGTCTCATGGTCGACTTGGCGCAATATGTAAAGACGCCGGAGATTGACTTCGGAGATGTCGGTAGGCGCTAGTCCTAAAGGGGGTGTGCTTTTGTGGCCTGGAAAGTCAGGCTAGTCACGAAATTCGCTGCTTTGTGAAATTCACTACATCCACTACTTGTCTTACCTGCCTTTCCTGCACGATCTGCATTTCTGCTTCCTCGTGTTGCACAGGACCTTCACGTTATCTGCGTCTCGTCGTATCGTGGTATCTCTCCCCATCGCGTTGTCGCGGACACCTATAGGCCTTGATGGGACATGGACTTAAACCGAAGTGACTACAAGAGGAGAGTAACTAACGTGACCTCAGACCAATAATCTGCATAGATTTAAATCTGCAGGAAGAAGGGAGTCACTGATCCCAGGGCTATCCTATGCGTCTGTCTGTATGATCAATCAGACTACCTGAGGTGCCGCTGATGTGCCAAATATATCTTGAGTTGACCACTGCAGGTACGACGTCGATCAAGATACGTAAGCAGGCCGTGGCTCTATGAGCACCTTTAACACGTATGATTTCATTGGAGCTTGGAACCCCTACAATGAACCCTCACTATTCGTGGGACTATACTATCAAGGAGGCATCTGAGGAGACATCTGGGGAATCGGAGCTCGGCATATATCGTACAGAGCGGAATCAAATTAAACCGTGGAAGCAGTTTGATGGAAAATCTTAGGACGACTGTGGAGTGATGGCGGATTAGGAATTCCCTTTGGCGCAGTCAGCTCAGCTCCATCTGTTGATCGGCTTTGAAAGTGACAACAAGTGGCAGTCCTGCTGTCTTTAGCGATGCTAGCACTTTTGGTTGCGTCGTCTAAGCGGAGAATCCGGTGGCTATATATAGTAGACTGAGAAAGTCCTGGATTATTGCATTTCCTCAGCACACGACCTAATGAAGGACCATGCATCGAAGTGGAGTAGAAATGCGGGTAAAATTGTGTTGGCCTCGGGCATCTCTCCGTGGTCGTACTTCTTTCCCGGTCGTCTTCTCATTTCCCCGATTTGCCTTTACCTCCCCTGGACACGGCACACTGGACACAGCCCTTGGCCGTTGACCTCTGGGTTTTGTTTAACTGCGCGATCCTCGCAGATATGGAGAAAACCACGCAGCCCGATCTCGAGGCGAGATCTCCGCCGGAGAAGCCCCAGTCCACCCTCACGAGGGGTTGGATGCAGAACGTGGACACCACGAACGCGGACTTGGTTTGTCTGTTACTCTGTTTCCTGACCGGCCTGTGTGACAGCAGCGCCTACAATGCCTGGTCTTGCTTCCTAGGCATGCAAACTGGTATGATTCACGGTGCTGCCTGATACTCGGCTTTCTCGTACTGATCGATGCGTGAACAGGAAACACCATCTTCCTCGGCCTCGGCGCGTCCAATCAGCCTAGCAGCAAGCCCTGGGGCTGGCTGAAGTCGCTCATCTCCATCACCTTCTTTTTCACCGGCGCCATGATCTTCTCCACCATCATGCGGCGCGTGGGGGGCTCTTCGTCGCGGCACCCTCTTCGCGTCCTTTCTTGTACAGACCATTCTGATCATTATTGCCGTGGCTTTGATTCAGGCCGACTTGATCCCTCACACCTCAAAGGACGCCTCTTTAGATGGAGGCCCCCTCTTCCTGGAGTTGATCCCCATCGCTTTGCTCGCATTCCAGTCCGCGGGCGCCATGACTTGCAGCCGATCGCTTGGTTTCAACGAGATTCCCACTGTGGTTCTCACCAGTGTATACTTCGATATTGCCTCCGACCCAAAGATCACAGACAAGCCCACCACCAACGTCAAGCGCAACCGTCGTATCGGAGGTGTGGTGTCGCTACTGGTGGGTGCCATCGCAGGCGGCTGGCTGAGTCGTAGCAGCGGTGGCATGATGTCGGCACTCTGGATGGCTGCGGGACTCAAGTTCGTTGCGGCATGCGGCTGGCTGTTCTGGAAGGGTGCAGAGCCAAAATAGACCCAGGCAGACCGAGCCACTTTCAGCCCCTGGTAGTACGGTCAATGCACTTGCTACGGTGGTTCCCCATCACACATCTTGTATAGAGCGGTCGAGGGCAACGAGGCCATTGCGTATTTGCTCGAGGGATTTGACTCGACCATTGCATATAGACACGAAAGAGCACTAATATGAGGAATATCCACTACCTTTTCGTATCCAGGTCATGATGCTACTCCGAACGATTCATATTCTTAGGTTCCTATGTCTCCCTCTGCCAAGCCCAACAGACTTGACGCTGCTCTTCCTATGAGAACATGGAGGTCCAGAATGTATTTCCGCAGACGGAGATGGTATTTTGGATCTGACGGATATCATCGCCGATGGCTTCCGAGTCAGATTCGAGCTCAGGAAGAGCTGAAAGAACATCCCGCGCCACATGGAGCTGACAGTTTTGATAAGCCAGCGAGGAGATATCGGACGCATAGGATTAAATATCAAGGTCACAGTACCCAAGACAATGGGAAAGGCAAGTGGGAACCGCCACGATACGAAGTTGTCCTTCACAAAATAAAAGCCAAGGTCAACCCATAGAGCCAGAGTCACACCGGCGCCAACGAAAATGCCATCTATCATGACGTTCAAGCCTTGCTTGTGTGCTGGTGAAATTTTTCACACCTGTGCCTAGACCAAGGGCTAGTCTTGCCGCGATGAATTGAGCAAAATTGAAGGAAGCTGCCATCAAAACAGAAATAATGATAGTGATAAAGTCGGTCCAAGGGATGACCCTCCTTCGTCCCAGAAGATCCCCTAGATAGACATGGCCGATTAAGAGAGAGGGTTATGAACCGTTAGTCAACGTATGCTGTCAGTAAAAGACTATCCGAACTATCCCAGGCCGAAGATTTGATTGACATCGGAGAAGAATAAAAAAAAGGTCGTTGAGTGTGATCGGTACTATCGTGTACAATGGACCTAGAACATGGCCACTTCCACGGACACTTAACTTTTGATACAATTGTACCAGCCTTGTATGCAAGAGTCACGATAAATCCATCGGAGAGGAGCGAAATTCCAATCTCGGAATGATAAACCAACTGATGGAGTCTATTCAAACCAGGCTTACAGAGCGAATACAGAAGAGTGCCTTTGGCCAATTTAAGCGTCTAACGTAAATAATAGACTGAAACTATCTGCTGCGACAATAGCTGCCCGGCCTGAAGTTCTCTAGGCCACAGGTAAAAGGTTGGCAATGATCCATTCAGTGAACGTCGATGGGCAGAGATGTCGAGTAGAACAGCGTCTTTGGTATCCGCTATATTACACACAATCAAGAGAAAGATCAGGATATTGAATTTTAGATCGGTCTTAGAATTGTTGCATTTCTATAAACATTGACCTCGACTACTCCGGCAGAGTGAAGTAACGCCGGAACCGGTCAATCTGTGACAACTTCAATTCTGTGATGACCCAGTGGCAGCTCATCAACAGACTAGGGAAGCGAACAGTCCAGAAGTTGAGATAACCCTCTGGTAGGCCTCCAATATGTGTTTTGAGGTACTCCGGCATGTCATTGTAGTGGTTGCGCTTGTTGCGAAGGGCACGTAGGAGATCCAGCATGCGCGAGCCGGTGTACTTGCGCTGCTTACCCAGATTTTCCTTGAAATCCCGAGGAAGCAAGCGCAAAAAGTCCATCTCCGGCCCCATCACATTGGGAGCCACAGACTCTAAGCAAAGCAATGCGTCCGACGGTGGATCGCGAGTTTCAAACTCGAAATGATCGGAGACATCGCAAAGGAAGCTGAGTCGGTCTGACGGCGGCCAGAAGAAAGGGTGCATCAGAACGGTGCTTGCATCGGGTCGCCGGCGTGGGTCAAGAGACAGCATGGAGCGGATAAGATCATCAGCCTCAAAGGCATAGTCACCCAACCGATCCAACTCCTCCAGGTTGAAGTTTCCCTTCACAATATTGGCCTCGCGCATGAACTTGCCATTTTTGTCGAACGGATGACTACCACGGGTCAAAACGTAGTAAAACACACAGCCCAAGGAGAAGATGTCAATGGCTCGAGTAGCACGGCGATTGGTCTGCGGGTCTACAACAGCGGGCTCCGAGGACTCCGTATGTTGCGATGCGAGACTCAGAGGGCCAGTATCATCATCAACCAACAGCTCAGGGGCACGCCAGCCGGAGGTGCCGGCAGCGTGAGCGGTGGTGGCACGGAAAGAGCTCTGATTGTCCTCGAGTTTCTTGCACAGGCCAAAGTCAGATATAAGCAGTCGCAGAGCCTGCGATGTGGTACGACCACGGGGCATGGCCACCAGAATATTTTGGGGCTTCAGATCCCGATGGACGATCTTGAGGGAATGTAGATATCGAACCCCTTGTGTGATTTGACGGAGTACGTCGGGCATGTCCAAGCCGCCCTGGACAAGTTCTGGGAACTGGGTCGGTCGCTCCGTGACATCCTGCAGAGAAGCTGGACATAGCTCCAAACCGATATACAAGAAACCGGCCGCCTGCTCACGGCAGAAGTAACGAATGACATTGTTATGGTCATCACTTTCCTGAAGTAGTCCGACCTCGTGGGAGGCGATATCGTAGAATTCCATGAGCATACGCTTGACCGCCACATGCCGACCGTCAAATGAGCCACGAAAAACGACAGTGCCATGACTGCCATGACCAAGCACGGTATCGGTAAAGACTTCCAGGCGCCCGATCCGAATGACCCCGTCCATTTCCGTGATTTCATTCGACACAGTGCGGGTAAGCTGAATATCGGGTTCCAGACGAGTCTGTGGGGCTAGGCGATTTACTTGTTCCACGACCTGGTCGGCTTGATCCGTCGTATCACCCTCCATGCCAGGCTTTCTGCGACGTCTGTGATTCTTTCCACCCCGAGTTCCACGCTTGCGATTCTTCTTGCCTGACGGTTTATCAATTTCTTGTTCGTCCACATCCCCGTCTTCAAATTGGACTCGAGGGGTTGAGCTTCCTGCAGGAACACTGCTATCTCGGGAGGGTCGGGGAGTAGCACCACCATCAGAGGAATCAGGCAATTTGACGTCCACAGTCACATCAGAGATCGGGCGAGTTGGAGTCGTTGCTCGCTTGAAATCCGGCGTCCCCCCAACAATCGGGGTGGCTGGTGTCGACATGGATCCCTTACCATTGGAGTTGATGATATTTTTGATGTCAAGCTTTTGCTTTGCAAGGTCTCGAATATGGTGCGAGTTGAAATAAATGAACGTGGCAATGAACAGCAATATCATAGTGACAACGATGTCCAATGCATTGTCCCAGCTCTTGCGAATTATTGTGCTATGCCGCAAAGCTGGTGGAAGAGCAAGCTCAGAGGGACTGCGAAGAATATCCCGTGGAGTGTCGTTGGAAAGCTCGGTCGTGGAGGAGCCAGTGAGTCGAGGAATTGGCGGGACGATTCGTGGACCATTCAATGAGTGCACGCCAGCCAGTGCATCTCGCTGCTGGCTTGGGGTCAGGCTCATGAGAGACTGACCCCGGCGGAAGAAATCTTTATCGTATACCGGAGCCATGTGAGCAGTACCAGTGACGAGAGGGTATGTCTCCTCAGACAATGCATACCATCCACCAGCATTGGTGGAGTCAATAAACACACGCATGTCGCGCTCGTCCAAAGGACCGTAGTCAGGATCCGGAGGCTGTAGCGGCTGCGACAGCAGGACCAGCGGTGTCGAGGCGTCCGGTGCGTCTTTGTTGGCCGGTCGAATGACATCGAAAACACGTGCAACAGGCGATGAGAAACGTTGCGTATAGCGAGGGCGGTCCATGCGAGAATGGTCAAATCCCAAGACGATTCCATCATGCATACTGTAGACATGGCTCTGGTCCATCGTACGGACATACTGGCTCTGGAGATCCATATCACGGTTGTTGGGGGTCCACTCCGAGTACTTCAAAGTACATATTGGGTCGCCAGTCTCGGTGTTCTGTATGGCTACGGCATATTCGACTCGACCAAGCACCAGTGTACCAGACGTTGTTTCGCACTCCTCCGAGTCCAAATCTTGTCCGTCCACCTTCCGACATTCTTGACCGGTTGTGAATGGTCCGCGGGAGCTGAAGACCCGCAGGATGCTTCCAGTGCGAGCATCAATTGTGTAAAGTGTGGTTTCTTTCCGGGCTGTGTAGGTGACAGCGGGACTGGTGCCAGAATAGGGTGTTTCATCCACCAATTGCTTAACGGTCAGGCCAAGCTTCTGTAGTCCAGCATCCTGGCCAGGACTGTAGATGTAGAGGCTGCCATCCTGGCTGGGCTCTACTATCCACAAAAAGTCATCTTCCGGTTCAGTATCATCGAAACTGGTTCGATTCGCTCGATGGTAGATGCTTTCGACCAAGGGACTGCTGGGAACCTCAAGGGCCCAACGAGCAGCGCCGGTTTTTCGGTCTCGGGCGTGAATGGTTCCGTCGACGGTCGCCAATAGCACAAAGTCCTCGACCTCCCAGTCCTGCAGGGACCGCGCGTGAAGCTGCGAAGCCAAGCCAGCAGCAGTGCTGCTTGCCTGGACAGGAGGGGCTCGAACGGCGCGGCCGGAGCCCGCCAGAGCCAGAGTTGCCAGGGCGCTCGCATCGTTAGTTTTCACGATGGGCTTAGCCACGGGGGCTGTGTTAAGTATGGATGGATCTGCTCCGGCTATGGGCACGGAGACTCGAGAGGTCGAAGAGTCATGATCTGAGAGCTGCTGCGGAGCCACCAGGAAAGGGAGTAGGAGGAGGGCGACGCTGGCGGGGAGGGTCGATCGGGCGCCCGGCAGCCGCCACCGCATCGTGGGAACGTCAGCACAGAGAAGCGAAAGTGCTTTAGCGATCGGACGAAATCCGGATTATGCGCTGATGAGTGAGGGTTGAACAGAGTGAACGGATGGAAGGTTGAAGAATGAACGAATGTGGAGCGAGGCGAGAATCCGGGTAGCGGATCATCCCCCACTTTGTCGTATGGGATATTTGGGCAATCTAGACAAGCGAGAATGGAATGGAACAAAGATGAGGGATGGAAAGGGGAAGAAAATCAAGGATGGATAGAAGGATTGGAGATTGTGTGTAATACACGTGTACAGTACAGTCTTAGACCAGCCACCCTTGTAATTGCGTACGCGCCATCAAGGGAGTTGGCCCCCCTTTCCCCTGCTTCATCTGTCACTCCAAATAGTCCGTAATACCAGGCTAGACCACTCTTGTCGATGCATTCCCACCGGGCCTGTTTCGTATACTTGGGGGCTTTATAAATGTGCAAATATATTGCCGCCTAAAGGGCCCGCAAGAATTACTCGGAAACAACATCACCATATCAGGTACTGACGAATCCGGAGGAAAAACAAGTCCAATGGTTTCAGGCTAATCAAAAGAAAAGAAAGGTCTCCGAGACGCCGCAGAACCCCACGCCGTGACCGGGATAATGCTCCGGCTGAGAACAAAAAAAAATAACGAAAAGCGAGATAAATACAATGGAGCCAGAAATAGGCACACATCTTCGGCAAAGGGGATTTATAAGAACAGAAAGGTGGGACCACTGGGTTCCAGAATGGACGAAAAAAAGGGAGAAGGAAAATAAAGAAAGAGTGCTTAACCACCACGAATCATCCATGTTACAGCAACGGCCCAGCCGGTCACAAAGATGACGGTGAGGACACCGGCACCTGCGCGATCCCCGGTGGTGATGTTATTGAGCACCGGCACGTTACTATCGGAGCTGTTGGTACCGGCATTTGGGTTACTCTTGGAGGTACCACCAGTGTCGGACGTGAAGGGTGCCTGGTTCTTGAAGGGAACCAGTACGGCATTGAGAACGCCAAGCACCGCCATCTGCTGTTCCAGTCCATCGGTGCCGTCCCAGGACTGCGTGTACCACTTGATACCACAGTGGGAGCCATCCGATAGACCAGTGCAGGTCTTCACAGCAGCCTCGGCCGAGGTCTGCAACTTGGGCATAACGAGTTCAGAGGTCCCAGGGACAAGGGTCGTCATGAATGCGAGCCATGAAGCAAAGTAGGCCTTGAACGTGATCTGATTGCGATCACATTTCTCAATCGACTCGCAGGTAATCTCCGAGAGAATGTTTCCGCCGACGCTGGTCGGATAGAATTGCGCGGAGGTGCCTACCAGGCCTTCAATACCGTCCTTCCATTTCTGGGTTCCATTGGTCTGCAGAATATGTTAGATTAGCTGTCTCACTGGGACGGGGAATCGTGGGGATCGTACGTAGTTGTACATGTACGCGGCGCCGCTGACGTATGTCGCGTAGTTGTAGGTCCATTGCCAATCGCCGTGGTCCGTACATTGGGTTTCGCAGGTGGTGGAATCGGCAATATTCCAGTTCTTCTGCTTCAGCAACGGGGTGGTCGCACTCCAGTCCCAGATGCGTTCGGCCCACTCGCTGTAGGTGGTGTTTCCAGTGTAATGAGCAAGACGTGCAGAGAGTTGGAAAAGACCGCCATTGGAAATCGCGTTTTTCGTCGTGTAGCCGGCCTGGTACGGCCAGATCTGCCAACGCATACCACCATGGCAACTGCTGGTATCCCAGCGCGGAGCCTGAGTGTTGAATACTCCCTGGGCCAGAGAAACCCAGGATGGTTGCCCGTCCTGCTCGGGATAATTCAATTCGGCGGCGGTCATGGCGGCCAGACCCCAGAAGACCTGGTCATCATTACCCAGATACTGCGAGTAATTACTCGGGAAGTAGTTGTCGTCGCCCTTCTGCCAGTACATGCCCTCCATCACCTCGGCGTTGAAGTCCGCGTCGCCAGTCAGGAACCAATACTGAATGAGGATCATGAACATGGAACCGCCTTCCCACCAGGTGCCATCAAACTTTCCAGGGATTGCTTTTGAGTCGCGATTATTATAGTAGGTCATCATGTCCGTCGCAACCGTTTTGGCCGCCTGCTTGATAGAATCTAGAGAGCACATTCTTTAGGTCAGTCGGAGGCCACATGGGGAAGGCGCTTGGAATGCGGGACACGGACTTTCATCGCCGATGTTGATGTTGAGGGCTAACGCGCCCTGGGCGGCGAGAGCGCCGCCCAGTAAGGCGGGTAACCAGTTGGAGAGAATCATGGAGATCAAACGAGCGGTATGGTTGGCATCGAGAAGCAAGTCGAGCGTCGAGAGTTGGGACAGGAGTGTGTACAAGGGAGGGAAGGGAAGAGGGAAAAGTTCCGGGGCAGTGCCACCTTCATTAAAGGGTACCGCTTCAACTCGGGGTCCTCCAGGCCCGGGGGGGGGGGGGGGGGGTCCACCCTTTTTATTTTTACTTTATGTTCCTAGATTCCTAGTCTAGCTTCGATAGTCCTGATCTGATGACCATCGCTAGACATGTCGCTCTGTTCATGAATGCCTCTACATTATCCAGCTGGTCGAAAAAAAGGAGTCCCAAAAATAACCTCGATGACGGGGTGACTTTGGTCCCTGACGGCAGTCGGCGGAACCTGCGCGCTACCTTAGAGACATCCTTGGCATCCCTCGCTTGCGTTTCTAGCTGATTTACCCGGCGTCATGATACCTTGAGGCTCTAGCTTTCTTGATTCCAGATAGTCGGGGGTCGATAGTCGATTGTCGATTTCTTAGATCTTGATCGCCTTCCCAGCTAGATTGACACCGCTGACCCGCAGGATCGTCATCCCACTATCGGCATGCCCTACTTGTTCAGCATGGTCTACTCGGCGCTTATTCTGCTGCCTGGGCCAAGACCTGCTAGAATGTATCTCTGACATAGTACTTGGCCAAGCTGACATTAATGATGACACAGGCTCGCTCGACTGGCGAGATCCTTGGTCTGGAATTGACGCTCAGGATCCGCAGGGTCCAGGGGTCCACGACGGCGCTGACAAAGGATGAGGGTCAGAGAGTAAGGCAGTAAGGCAACAAGGCAGTAAGGCAACAAGGCAGTAAGGCAACAAACTATCCTCTCCTAGGCTACAAGGTGTCGAGCCCTCACGGCTGGAAGGCAAACTTGTCTATGGACTGTTCTTTTGGTTCTCCTGGGAATAGGTACATGTTCACTAGCGTATCATTCATTTCACATCCGGTCACGTCGGCGAGGAGCTGCCCGAATGATGTTGTCCACTCGGAGAAGAAGCTAGATTCGTTAGTACCCATGTACGTCAAATGGACTAGCAAGTAACATACCTCAGCGGCCTCGGAAGCCGAAGACACCACGGCCTTCTTCAGCTTGTAGGCCTCCAAAACACCCAAGTCGCGCATGTCCGCAATACCACCACCGGGGGTCAACAGGTCCAGACCCGAGTTGGTCAATCCGTTATTGATTGCTTGGCGCAAACGAGTCACCAGATCGCTCGAGTCCAAACCGGCGTTGTCCGCCAGGATGGTTGGAAGCTGCTTCAGGGCGTGGGCAAAGGAGTCAACCGCGAGCTGCTTCTTGCCCGTAGTGTTCTGGGCCGCCTGCTCTACCGCCTTGGCCATCACCATCTCGGCACAGCCACCACCCAGGGTAACCATAGGCTCCTTGACAGTCTGCGACAGTACGGCCAAAGCGTCGTGCAAGGAGCGCTCTGCCTCATCGAGCAGCTGCTCGGTGGCACCACGTAGCACAATGGTGCAGGCCTGGCCGGCAGCGACGCCAGAGAATTTGATCAGAGTGTCCTCACCGATAATTACCTCCTCAATGAGATCACAAGAGCCCAGCTTGACCTGATCGGGGTGGTCAAAGGTAGAGGCAATCTCACCCCCAGTCACCAGAGCCAGACGCTCGATGCCGTCGAAGTCAGCATGTTCGATAGACATAATACCAGCGTCGGTGAACAGCTGCTCGGGCCAGTTGTAGATGAGCTGACGGTTGACAAAGCAGTTGATGCCGTGGGACTTGATGCGCTCCACCTTTTGGCGCATCTTCTCACGCTCGGCCTTTTCCAGTTCGGCGAGCTTGCCGGTCGACTCGACCTTGACGCGAGCGCCGAAGATCTTGACCTTGTCGGTATCCATGGCGGTGTTGGCGACCAGAATCTTGGCATTCTCCAAACGCTTAGGCTGGTTAACACCGATCTTCTTGTCCAGGATGAAACCCTCATCCAGGTAGGAGTCGTTCAGCTTGCCACCAGCCTTCTTGATGATCTGAATGTGGCTAAGATCGGTCGATCCCTTAAGACGGAGGACGGCCTCACAGGCCAGGCGAGCGAAGTGTTCACGGTCTTGGGCGAGAACCTTGGAGCTGAGTGTGGTACGGGCGATGGCGTGCAGGTCCTTACGGAAGGCTTCGGGGTCCTGGCTGCGGTCGATGGCCACAGATTTAAGAGCCGCAAGAGCAGCACGGCTGGCTATCCGGTATCCCTCAATGATGGTCTGGGGGTGGATTTTGGCGTTGACCAACTTCTCGGCCTCGCGCAAAAGCTCGGCGGCCAACACAGTGACGGATGTTGTGCCATCACCAACCTCATCGTCCTGAACCTTGGAGATGTTCACCAGCACCTTTGCGGCAGCGTTATCGAGAGCAATAGATTTCAAAATTGTAGCACCGTCGTTCGTCACGAGGATCTCGCCGGTTGACCTGTTCCACCATGCACGTCAGTATATATTTCTCTCGGCGGTCGTTAGATAAGTCCCTCCACGTACGCAGACTGCAGAATCTTGTCCATTCCCTTGGGACCTAGGGTGCTTTTTACGAGGTCACCAACAGCGATGGCGCCCACAAAAGCAGACAGACGGGCGTTTTCGCCCTTCTCCTCAATGACATCTTCACCAAAGATCTGTGTGGGATTGCCGAACGACGCCTGCTCGAGGAAAAGGTGTCAGTTGGGGTATAAAGGCGAAGGGGAGAGCAATGAAGGACAGACCATGTTGACCAGCTATAACGAACGCAGTAACTGTTCGTTGGAAAAGGTAGCTGGAAAGATGAGCAACTTCGGTCAACAGTGGGGGAAACGAGGGAAAGGAGAAAAGTTGCGTGGCCCGAGCTTCTGGTCGGGTGCGCTCATCACCGCCCGCCTTCTCGACCGTTCTGAACCTTCCCCCTTCTTCTTTCAGGGTTCTGTCACTACTCAATTTCAGGATGGCTGATTCCGAAGAGCTCGCTGCATCCGCAGCGACTAAGCGCCCTCACTCTGCCGTCGATGGTGACGAGAATGGTGAGTTGCGCTCCGCTCGGAGCTCCGCTTCTTTGCGCCAAACTGCTAATCGCGAAGCTGTATAGGTGAAGATGAGTCCTCCGACGATGACTTTGGTCCAGCTCTGCCCACTGAAGTTGCGCCAAAGAAGAAGCGCAGAAAGCTCCCTTTCGAAAAGGTCTACGTCAACGCCCTGCCCGCTTCCCCACGGTACTCCAAGTCCCTCATGCACAAGGAGCAATTGTCGTTCGTGACCGTCACTCCGGTCACCGACTTTGTCATCACCAGCTCGGTAGACGGGTTTGTCAAGTTCTGGAAGAAGATGGCCGCCGGCATTGAGTTCGTGAAGGAGTTCCGAGCTCACCCCGGCGAGATTCGCAGCACGAATGTCAGTGCCGATGGGCGCAGTTTTGCGACTGCAGGAATCGACAAAACGGTCAAGATCTTTGATGTGATCACATTCGGTGGGTCTCTCAGTGCTATACTGTTGGTCTACATACTAATCATGAGCAGATCTCCTCGCTATGTATACACTCGACTTCATACCGCGATGTGTTTGCTGGGTACATCGACGAGGAGCCTCTCTGCCTTTGCTCGCTGTAACGGACGAATCAAGCAATAGCATCCAAGTATTTGATGGACGGGGTGAAAATCCTCAACCCCTACACACTGTTAAGACCATTCACCGCGCCCCCGTGGTGTCATTGGCATTCAACGATGCATTTGATTGCGTGGTCTCGGCAGATGAGTCGGGCATGGTCGAATACTGGCGAGCCGGAGACGGGTCATTTGAGAAACCAGACAATGTGTTTGCATTGAAGTCATCGACCAACTTGTTCGCATTCAAGAAAGCCAAGTCCGTCCCTACCGCGATCACGATCTCGCCCTCCGGTGAACACTTTGCGACTATGTCATTCCCTGACCGTCAGGTGCGGGTCTTCGAATTTGCCACGGGCAAGCTGTACCGAACCTATGATGAGTCAATAGCGACCATCACCGACATGCAACAGGCTGGTACGGCACCGTATCAGCTAGATGAGCTAGAATTCGGACGACGATTGGGCGTTGAGCGAGAGCTGGAAGGAGAGTCGACCCGTAACAAGGTGAATGTCTCCTTCGACGAGTCGGGTCACTTCCTCCTTTACGGATCATTGTATGGAATCAAGTGCATCAACACCTATACTAATCGCGTGGTCCGAGTTTACGGACGCGAAGAACCCTTCCGTGCATTGAACTTGGCTCTCTACCAGGGAGCGCCGCAGAAAAAGGGTGTGGTGACAGTGTCAATGGCTGCAAGTAGCAATCCGCTGTTGCAAGAGGCCGAGGAACGCGACCCTATCCTCCTATGCACTGGGTTTGCCAAGGTGCGCTTCTACATGTTCACCAACGAGACTGAAGTCTCCAAATCGAGTCGTGATGTCCAGAACGAGAAGCCGACGCAGGCCGCTCAGGACTCCGCCACGGGGCCTTCCAAGGCTGCTGAAACTGGAACGGCCGCAGTCCTGCACACCACGCTGGGTGATATTCATCTGCGACTGTACCCATCCGCGGCTCCGCGGACGGTAGAGAATTTCGTGACGCACGCACGACGAGGATACTACAACAACACCATCTTCCATCGGGTTATCCGTAAATTCATGATTCAAGGTGGTGACCCCCAGGGTGACGGAACCGGTGGCGAGTCGATTTGGGGCGGCGAGTTCGCCGATGAATTCTCCAGTCTGCGACACGACAAACCTTACACCCTATCCATGGCCAACGCGGGCCCTAACACCAACGGCAGTCAGTTCTTCATCACCACGGAGAAAACTCCCTGGCTCGACAACAAGCACACAGTCTTCGGACGTGCCGTGCAGGGATTGGACGTGGTGCACAAGATTGAAAATGTCAAGACCCACAAGGAGAAGCCGGAGGTGGACGTGAAGATTGTCAGCATCAGCATCTCCTAGACAGTGGGAGTCTCCTGTAAATACATATAAATGAGATCACGGGCGCATTGAACTTCTAATTGCAGGGAACCAAGCCCTGTGCATATTACATACGTTGACTTTTCAGGACCATTCAGGCGCACTGCAGATAGTGTAATTTTAGAGAAGAAAGTAGAACATGAAAAGCAATACTGGTCAGGTGATATCCAGTAAATAGCAGCCGGCGCCTTGAATCAGACCAAATCAAACCAGTAAATGGCTCCAGTCCGACACTGGAAACCCAAAAAAAAGAAGCCAATCCGGTCCCCAATATAACCATATGTACAACTCCAAGAAATGCAAGTGAGGCGATGAAAAAGTAGCAATTGTTCCCGATACTGGCTCACATATCCCCGAAAAATAGCACACAATTCGTCCCCCTTCCAAGGCAATAAATCAAGAATCACTGTCGCGAAATTTGCCGAATTTCGACATCTGCAGCGGGCGACTGGCCAGTCCTTTGCAAGCGCGTCCGACTCCCCGGCGCAAGGGCAGTCTTGGGTGCAATGTCAGTACGCGAACTGCTGGCCACCGAGTCGTCGCCGAAGTTGCGCGACTGGTTCGGTGCCGAAGAAGCCAGGACACCCGAGTTCCCGCCACGGAGGGCGCCGCTACTGCTGGCCTCTGCTGTACCGCCGTGATATAGACCGGGTCGTTTGGCGTCGTAGCGGCGTTTGAACCAGATTCCGAGCGCAGCGATGACACTGAAGCCGATAGCGAGGACGATCAGCATGATCACCCATTGGTAATGGGTGCTCCACCTATGCGAAACCATGGATTAGCATCAGTCACGAATTGGAATTTTTTCCCTCTTTTTGGCGACCTAACTCACCAAGATTGATTCCCATTGGTAGCAGAGGTAGATGACTTTGACGAGCTGGAGGCTGCTGTCGCAGTGGAGGTGGACGAAGAGGTGGCCGATGAGGTGGTGCTGGTGGTGGTTCCTCCCGAGCTGCAGTAGTTGCTATACCACGTCGAGACCAGGGCTTGATCAGAGGCGTCGCAGTTGGAACAGACGGCACCGGATGTTTTCAAGTTTGAAACGAATGAGGACTGGCAGAAGCAGGAAACCCAGGTGGACGAGTCCGCATTGGCGGTACAGCTATCCTGAGCGGCGTAGAGCTCCGAGCACGAAAGACCACATGAGGGGAATGTCGAGGAGGCGGAGGTAGGAATCAAGTGCTTGTCAGCAGCCCACGCCGTTGAAACGACCGACAAGAGCAGCACGGCCGAGAAAATCATCACGAATTGAACGGGGATTTAGACGCAGCCCATATCGCAAGTAAAGAGAAAGAGGGGAAAGAGAAAGGGAAAAAAGGGTAAAAAAAAAAGGGTCTGGGCCGAAAGCAGCCGGGGCTCACGACTAGTTAGATGGTCTGCATTCGGTGCCTATTTTTTTTCCTTTTGGTTTGATTAATCCTTAGCGCGCTGGTTCATGCTCCGCTTGCGTCTTTTCCCCGTTTCCCTTCAATGGCCCAAAGCGTGTCTGACACTTCCACGTTTTGCAATGCAAGGGTCGTCAATCCTAAACGGCTCCACCGACGATCCCGTTCAGCCGCGTATCCTTTCGATCAAGTTTCGTTGTTACCCGGGATTTCTGTTTAGTTCAGTTGACGCGCGGGACGCTAGGAACGTACAGAAACGCTCAGACGACAATTGCCGGGCCTGTTGCTATTTGCGGCGATTGGCCAACTTCAACCGAACTCCCGGCATCTTGCTCTCTCCACGCCGATTCAGGTACACAAGATAGCAAACCACCTTGGTAATATGAACCTCCTCATTTTGAAAACCTTTTGAATACGCGTATAATCTAGGTTACTGTAAGCCATGCGAGCTGGTTTTGGCTCCAGTGGCACATCATGGGCCATGATCAATCGATGCTTACATAATTGACCCTTTTTTGGGTGATGACCCCTGGATCTCGAAGAGCGCGCACGGCTGACAGTCACGTCAACATTACCGAAATCCTCAAGATTGCCGGGCCGATCTCGATTCATTGCGTTCTTTTGGTTTTCAGCGCACTGAGATCTAACTAGAAATCTTCCCTCCATCGATTCGTTATTTGAAAGTCAAATCAATGTATATGTCAATGATACGGAGATAGGCATTCTCCCAGATCTAAATGTTGCATTCTCTTGCTGATGCGACTGCGAAGAGAAGCTCTATCGCTAAAAAGAAATTCTAAGACAGATCGCGAGTGGTGTTGATGCAATGCAATGCAACCTTCTTCCTTCTCCCAAGCTCCAGAATCATGGCTGACTACAGTCCGTCCTTCCTTTTGATATCACCGGAGCGAGATTGGGCAGGGAAAGGAGTTCCAAAGCCATTGATCCGTCCATGGAGCCATTTCAAAGTGGCAGTACTGAGAGCCATGACGATGGCACTCATCGAGAACAAGCCGATGCGACCAGGAGTGGGCAGCAACTCAAAGATAGGATACGGGTACCTATATGAATCAGCAAAACTCTCTACAAAGTCAATTCAGTACATACCAGCCATTGTATTGGAAGCACGTTTCCACCCAGAACCAGTAACCAAAGGCGATCGTACCCGACAATCCCAGAGAAGGAAGGACAGTAATAGTCCAAGGCGGGGATAGCAGAAGCAAGTCCACGAGCATGACAATCGAGGGAATTGCATGAAAACTGATGTCTGTTCCGCACATTTAGTACAGAGCCGTTTGGAGTGCATCATGGTGAAAAGGGTTAAGTACGAACCAGCATGAATCGGGATGAAGATCTCCGGAGGGACAACTAGGCTTTTGTCGATCTACGGCTTTTGGTTAGATCTAAGGCTCATGGAGTGGGGCAAAACATCTAGATATGACTGTGCTACTCACCAGGTGAAGGCCCCAGTACAGAACACTGATCAACACTTCCATGGGGCAACTGCACACCGACAGTATGTTCTTGGCCAGGAACAACCGTCGAGACAGGGTGAGATCAGCCAGCAGGCCACAGGCAAAGGTCAAAGTGGAGAGACCCAGCCCTATTACCGTCAGATATTGAAAGTGCCAGCCATAGGCCTCATTACTAGATTAGATTAGTATATTCCGTTCTCGAGAAAAGTTCGAGCAACGTACGCCTGGCTAGGGTTGTCGTGCATCCTTTACAAATCCAGTCAGTGGAATTGTTCAGATTCTTTTACGTATGAGACATACCATTTAAAAGACCATAGAAAGCTAGCGAGACCCGTTGCCTGAGCATGTTAGCCATGGAACGTGGCCGTGCGGTCGTCCGAGGCCCAAATCCAGGGTACCGTCTGATAAGAGAACCTACATGAACGAGAGCAGAGAAGCCCCTTGAGGGACTCGGCATACGCTGCAGTGGATGCTGCTGAATCAGTCTTTGGGCCATATCTGAGAAAATTGCAGGAGGGACTGGGGAAGCAACCAAGATCTAAATCCAGGAACCCGAGCAACGCCGATGACGCAGTACACGTGATCAGACCGGGATACCGCGGTATACCGCCCCGGACCGCGGGTTCACCCGACATCCGACTGAGTCAGCTGTCTCTTATCGCTTTCCCCACACTTTGACACGCTGCTCCAGATTTGTGAATCTTTTCTGCCTCGAGCTCCCTTTTTCCATCTCTTGCGTGATCCTTGTGGTGAAACAAAAAATAAAGGACAACCCGAATCAAGTGGGCCCAACTAGCCTAGTCCCTGCGTGCAAGATCGTCATTGATCGTCACCTTATCATTATTCACTTACTGCATCTGCAGTAGAAGGCTCATTTTGCTGGTCTTACACCCCCCCCTCAAGTCTGTTTTCGGCACATCTCCCTCCCACACCTCGATGTGCTTGTCTACTAGGTGTGGGTGTCTTGTCGATTATCGTTTCATTGCCACGTGGGGACAACAAAATTGCAAACGCAGAAAGCGAAACAATTGCAGTTGTGGTCCGTGACTCGCAATTCCTTGGAGCGATCTTGAGAACTACTGCATGACAGATAGACTCTGGCCGAGAACTTGGGCGATCTCGAGCCTCATCTATCTTTTCTTTCTCTGAGGGTTCGGGGTCTGAGGTGCAATGCCTCGTCCGCGAAGACCCGGCGCGCCGGAGCCCAAGCGTCGAAGTCGAAAAGGATGCTGGTAAGTCCACCCGAGTGACGTTCAATTGATGATAATTAACCCACGGCTAGGCCCTGCAAAGCGCGCAAAGTAAAATGGTAAGTACCAAGCTTCCCCGCCAAATCGTTGTCTGGATGGCTTATGATTAATCGTACAGTGGCGAGGAAAAACCAATGTGCCTCAACTGTCAACGACAGGGAGAGACTTGCGATTATAGCGTGCGTCTGAATTGGGGTGGCAGAACGAAGCGTTCGTCCGTCGACTCTCCGAGCTCCCAGTCCAGTGGATATGGAGGCACATTGATAGGTTTTGATATCTCACTGCCTAGTGTCAATCCGGCACAAATGTCTGCGCCAATGATCAATGCGCCTTCAGATGGCTTCATAAATGTTCGCGCCGACGATCTTGGCTCTCCAGGCGCAATCTCACCCAGCACTCCGGCACTCGGTATTTTCGAGTCCCCGAAGACCCACTCGACGTCCGAAGGCGTCCATTCGCCCACCCAAGGCGAAGGCCACTTTGCTACCACTTGGCCCGAGCACTCATCCCTGTCCAGCTCGGTTTCCCCTGGTCAGTTTCCATTTGGTCGGGGTCTCCATGGGTCCTTCTCGGCGGCTGCTGATCAAGGCGTAGGCCTGAGATCTCTCTCTGCTTTTGCGTTTCACTCCAATCCGGTGTCGCAGCCAGTGTCCTTCCTGCGTAATTCAGTAGATGATTCCAACGATTTGCCGGCTTCATCTCCTCGTGAAACCCACAATGGAGCTCAAATGTCTCCGCACGATGAGCACGGAATAAGATATTCTAGAAATTTGACCTATTCCAACGGGCATCCACATGACCTACGAAGTGCCGATGATATCGCTGCTTTGATGCTTCATTCTCATGAAGTGGGAACTCCAGGAACAACATCTTCTGGTCATAACGGAATGACAATCGGGTCAACGCCTGCTAATCGAACCGATTCGCTTCATTCGTTCCATCATTCAGACGTGTTGTCATCCGATGCCAAGGAAAATGATTGGCCGACAAAGGATGCGAACCCGGCTCAAAGCAAGTGGCAAGCATACCTGACCAGTGTCAATGACAATTATGGCCTGGATTGTGGGCGGCCGGACCGAGATCTGGCTCACAACAATGATCACGCTGCCATCGACATCAATGCTGCTTTGGATATGATCAGCTCGCGGGGCCGAAGTGAGGACACTGCATCTTCGCCTGTGTCCCGAGCGGCATCCGACATGCTAAAATCCGATTACAGCGAGTACTATGCCACCCCAGTGGCCATTAACATCCCGAGATATTTGTCCCCACTTCCGAAGACTTTGTTGGAGAACCCGATCAATCTGATGTATTTCCATCATTTTCTCAACCACACTTCTCGGATGTTAGTTCCGCATGATTGTGATAACAATCCATTCATCTCTGTTCTGCCGGCGAGTAAGTTTGAAACCCGTCTCAGTGACCAAAGTGCCCTCTGTGAAACTAACGAAACAGTGGCCATTGGCGATCCCAATCTCCTGAACCTGCTTTTAGCATACTCTGCGAGTCACCGTGCTCGGTATCTAGGTCATCCCGAGCCAGCCAATCGTATCGCACATTTTGTCAGTGATGTGTTCCCGACTTTGCGGGTCGCGTTGGAATCTTCTCATGATGAGATCACCGACAGCCATTTAGCTACCTCGATTTTGCTGTTATCGCTCAAGATTGTCTCTCCTGGGACGTTTGAGGTTCCCATTACGTGGCAAAGTCATCTGAAGCTTGCGCGAGATTTGTTTCTCGCTCGAAGTGAGCGCATTGCACGCCCGGGAAACCGAGTGGGTGCGTTCTTTGCCCGTTGGCTGGGATATATCGACACCATGGGGGCACTATCCTGCCGTGAAGCAGGTCCTCCGTTGACATTGTACCATACTGTATTGGCAGCCTGTTGTGGACCGAATGATTACGATGAGTTCTGTGTCGACTGCTTCTCGGGATGCACTCCACGTACTGGAGTTTTTCTCGTCCGCCTGGCACGATTGGTTCAGGAATGCGATAACCAACGATTTGATGAGATGGGCAACTTCCGGCGCGGGTGGCATCCGTCTGCAGACGTGGTGATGGAGGCCCAGGCAGTGCTTGGTGACATGGATGGCTTGAGCGATCGTGCCCATGCAGATGCAGATCACCATCTTGGCGAAAGTGGAGATATGATGGCTATTGAAGAGGCTTTCCGGTGTGCGGGTCTGCTGCACCTCCATCGGAGAGTGCTAGGATCTTCTCCTGATTCCTTCCCAGTGAAAGAGGCTCTTCGTAAGCTCATCGGGGCCCTAGAACGCATGCGCCTTGGGGCATCCACTGAGGTGTGTGCACTGTTCCCGCTATTCACCGCGGGCTGTGAATCTCGAGATCCCGCGCAGCGCGGCAAGCTGCTGAACCGGTTCTTTGTGCTTGAGAAGTCGGGGCTGAAGCAGGTGAGTTTAAATATGCCAACGTATTCTGTTCTGGCCTCCATTGACTTTGTCCCACGTAGATTCAAAATGCCCGTCAATTGATGCAACACTGTTGGGATGACAAACTCCCCTGGATTGCACTTGCAGGAGGTGAATTCCTTGGATAGACAAGGAAATCACCAGCGTCTTTCCCGGGTAATATAAGGCTTGCGAGTATTACTTTCAATAGCTTCATGTTTCTTTATCCTTATCTATTCTCAGCTGCATCTGCATCTGTTTCTGCAATACTCATCATTCAATTCTATCAAAGATTCAGACGGACCTCACTTCCATACTGTGCCACCCGCAACCAAGTGAGAGATAAGTCAATAACCCAACTTCAGTAGGATCGATTGATGGAAAGCCGACATCGCCAAAATGGGGTTCAGCACGTCCACCGAGAGCACCATGCTTTTCCTCGAATTTCTGCCAATTTCGAGCATCGGCGTTCTGACCGTCCTCCTTCTCCTCGCCTTCCTCATTTACTTTTCGTGCCGCTCGACCTCTCTGCTTCTTTCGTCACTTTCTTTCAGGACCTGGTCCAAGTCGGACATGGCCTCCATGATGACTTCCCCAAAGCCCATGTCCACGTTCTCGATGTTGGGTCGGTCCAAAGCCCACTTTCTGGACGAATTTTCAGAGTTCGACCACCCAACACTGCTGCCCCACAGGTATGGTTTCCCTCTGGTTGCTGATATATTGCGGGATCAATGTTCTGACATGTCACAGTATTCATGCCCCTAGGCCCATTATCCGTGAGGTACTTTCCAGTTCCCACTCTCGCAATGCCCACAAGCATGGTCTTGATCGCAACAGTGGCAGGAGACATGCACCGCAAGTGTTCAGACTGACTGAATCCCAGGGTTCTCCCATCTATCTGGGGTCTGATTCTGGCAGCCGTGACAAAACTCCCGAGTTGATTCCAGGTCTCGGGGACACAATTGTCTCACCCGATGAGACCCGTCTCCAATTAGCCAACCCGCAGGGATGGATTGATTGGGTCATGAATGGATCAACGGTATTCGACAATAAGCAAGATGAGGTCGCCCCGGCCAGGTATCCCGGAACTATCATCGGTTCCGAGGGTGTAAAATGCAATATGTTCTTCCAATGGGGTCTTCGCTATGTTCCGACTCGGGACACTGACAATGTCTATCGTGCTGTTGTTCTCGAAAATCTCCCTCAATACGTGACCCTTGATCAGATCTTGCCTCGTATTCGCGGAGGACAAATCTATTCTGCGTACCTGTGCGATACCAAGAGCATCACGAATGGGTCTCCGACGATCCTGGTCACGTTTGTTCATCAGGATGGTGCCCTCGCGTTCCTCGGCCGATGTGCTCGAGAGGGCTTCTATGTGGGCTTCACACCCGCGCGAGTCCGGCCTGTGTCGACGCCCACCAATCCCTTAAGCCGGGACATGGAGTATGAAATTGAACAATATGGGCGGAGCCGCTGCCTCATCTTCAGCACTGACCATCCAACGGCTAGGCAAAGACTCTACGGCAAGCTCGCCAAGTCATCTTTCTCTTCTCGTGTGGAGTGCTTCGGGGTGCCTGGCGACAAAGGAACGATCACCGTTCAGTTCGATTCGATCAAGACAGCTATGCAAGCTCACCAGATCCTCAAAGATCTCGACAATTTCAAGGAGGTCAAGTTCGGTACTGACCCCTGCTCGGAGGTGTGATGGTCCGCGGGAAGTAGACAGGGGAATAATTCACAAATCTTCTAGAACGGGAGAGAGGAGAGAAGATCAGAGGACCAAAGCCCAGTTTGTCTATAGTGGTGCAATATAAGTTTCATCTCTCTAGCAAGATCACATCAAGTAACGTAGTCCACGGAGTCAGCTCTCCGACTCCGCACGGCCCCACGGGTTCGACTTTCCCCATGATCGGAGAAGGTATACCACAGTTGGGGTATTTGGGGTATGAGGGATTCCCTGCATCTAGGCTCAACGGGCAAAACTGGTCTTCCCCTTCTGTTCGCTGTTCTCCCCGGGCTCCGAGCTATGTGGACCTTTAATTTTGCGTCCAAAATCCACCCCCGCGCTCTCGCCGATCATCTCCATTCCCGTCTCCATGCGGGCCAGGCCGATCATCCTAGGGTCAAGCATTACCGAGCCGTGACAATTTGGCCCCTGTTCGTCCATGCGGAGAATGCCCCCAATGGACCCGGCTAAACTTTTGAGTCTGCACATACCTCCAGGTGCTTTTTTTTCTGGTGGATTTATAAGCTCGCTGGTTCCCCCCCCCCGCTCAAAGGCTTCTTGTTTGTGCCACTCGGAGCTTCTGACTTGCTTCTTTCTGTCCGCCCCTGGTTCCTGCATCATGACGGTCTCAGATCAAAAGCCGGCTTACGACAATACGTCGCAGCTCTCGGATCTCGAGAAGGACCATTCGGATAGCTCTAACAGAGTCGCTGGATTTGAAGATCCCGATGCTGGGTTAAGCGATGAAGAGAGGGCGAAGATTGTATGAAAACATTCTTACGCAGGCCTAGACAACTCTCGAAAGACATCGCTAACATCAACCTTTGCAGGATCGTAAGCTTCTATGGAAGCTCGACCTCCGCCTGCTCCCCTGGCTGAGTCTGTTATACCTCGTGTCCTTCCTCGATCGGTATGTAGAACGATGAATATCACGCGTAATCTGGTTCCTGATCGCGGAGCCCCCGCCATACTGACCTTTGCCAGGACCAATATCGGGAATGCCAAGATTGTCGGTCTCACCAAGGACCTGAATATGACTCCGAACCAGTATAATGCCACGTTGACAATCTTCTTCATCTCATACTCGGTCTTTGAACCATTGACCAATGTTCTACTCAAGCGGTTGCGACCGAGTATCTTCATTCCACTCATCATTATTTCCTGGGTGCGTATGATCCAAGGCTTTACAATCAGTTCTTCCTTTAACAATTGACTGACACCCAATGGGGAGTAGGGTATTTGCATGACACTCATGGGTATTGTGAAGAACTATTCGGGTTTGATGGCAGTGCGCTGGTTCCTCGGTCTCAGCGAAGCTGGTCTCTTCCCCGGGGTCGGATACTTCTTGTCGTGCTGGTACAAACGCTCCGAGTTTGGCGTGCGAATGGCCATTTTCTTCTCGGCGGCCGCACTGGCTGGTTCATTCGGTGGCCTACTCGCTGCAGCGATCGCCAACATGGACGGAATTGGAGGGAAGGCAGGCTGGTCATGGATCTTCATCCTAGAAGGTCTGGCTACCTTCTTGATCGGCATCGCATCCTTCTGGTGCGTCTATGACTTCCCAGATCAGGCCAGATTTTTGTCGCCAGATGATCGGAAACGTGTCCTGCGCCGTCTGGCGTCTGATCAGCAGTCGAGTGCGGAGCATGAGGAGTTTAAGATGTCTTACTTCTGGGCCAGTGTGAAGGACTGGAAGACTTGGACTGGCGCTGTGATCTATATGGGTGCCGATGGCTCGCTTTATGCGTTCTCGTTGTTTGTGCCCACTATCATCCGCGAACTAGTAAGTTCACCTTAATTTTGATAAGCTTTTCTTTACTTTGACTAACCTATGATCCAGGGTATGAAAGATAGACATTAACCTCACTCATAGCTGTACTGACAGCGTTTACTTCCCAACAGGCTATAGCTCGATTCACGCTCAGCTCTTGAGCGTGCCCCCATACGCAGTGGCAGCCGTTCTTACCGTGGCGATAGGTTTCCTTGCAGATCGTACTCGCCAGCGTGGACTGTGCAACATCGGAGTGTCACTTCTTGGAATTGTCGGTTTCTGTATGTTATTGGGGTGCAAGACCGCCGGCGGACGCTACGCCGGAGTTTTCCTTGGGGCGATGGGTATCTATCCTGCGATCGCCAACACCATCGCCTGGGCCAGCAACAATACAGAAGGTTAGTTGCTCTATTTGTCCAACTCATCTTCAGCTACTCATTAAAGTTCCCAGGTGTTTACAAGCGCGGTGTGACTCTCGGTTTCATTATCGGGTGGGGAAACCTGAATGGCATCGTCTCATCCAACATCTATCGGGATCAGGATGCACCGCGTTTCTACCCCGGTCATGGCGTTGTGCTTGCTTATCTCGTCCTGTTTCTCTGTGGAGGCTCGATATTGCAGTACTTCCTGCTTCGTCGCGAAAATCGCAAGCGTGTGCGCGGTGACCGTGATCACTGGACCGAAGGTCTGGACCAAACTCAGATCGAGCTGCTCGGAGACAAGCGGCCGGACTTCATATATACTCTGTAAGAGAAAGGGAAACAAATGATTTGTGTGAACCTGGACGTGGTAACAGATCGGGATATAATGATGATACGCTGCAAATGCAAGGAATATTCTCCGCCATAAAATCTCCGTGGCTCGTAGCACCTTCACGTCACCCACCCGGCTTCCGAGGCTACGTGCTTCTCTCGTACCGATTGATGATATCTTGGTCTTTCTTCGGACCATGAACCACATGTCGACTCGCCCAGCTCACAACTTCCCCCGTCTCAGGGCGGATGCGAAACGCGTACGCGGTGCGATACATGTCGTTGATGCAGAGATGGTTTCCACGCGCCGCGATCACCGTGGTCTCGTTATCAGGTGTCACCGTGGGAGGCACAGGGGCAGTCACGAATTCTGACTTGCTTTCGGCTTTATCGGATGCGGTGTCAAAGTCAAAGTCGTGGAAAAGGTAGTCTGCTTCGTCGGGACCCGGGGCGACCTTCACAAACCACACGCTAATTTTGTCTGCATCGGTCGTCCGCCAAATATATTTCTTAGTCCAGCGCAGTCCTGCCAATGCATTTCCACTGCCAGGTAATCCCGGAATCTCTCCCTCTTCACTGTAGAGCCAGTCGTGATCGGAGTTGGGAAGCGCGGTAAAGGTGGCTGTGCCCCGCAATTCACCATTGAGATCTAGGGGGTTCTCGCTTCGCAGTGTACGGCTCAAAGTCCAGCGAGAATTGCGTAAGGACCCGAAGAGGGCTGTGAGAAGTTGGCGTGAGGGCATGTCGTCGGTGGCCATGGTCGGAAATGAGAATGCAGGAGGAAGCACTCAAAGGCGGAGAGGAGAGGACTTTGGACCCAAGTGCATCTCCACCCATCTAAATGTAAATCGGTGCAAAACACCGCCTGGAAATGCTCAATGTCACAATTGCTTCAACCTCGTTTCTTCAATATACACTGTCAGACCTTTGGTTATCACCCTGTATTTAATAATTCAGTTTCCATTTTAATGATCATTTGCCGCAACTCTACAATCCTTCTTGTTGAGGTCCTAAGTACAGCCCAACCTGGCCTTCTTATCGGGGTCTACTGTCGATGTAAAATTACAACTAGTGGGGAGATCTATCAGGTAAGAAAGTCTTTCTATCAATAGATTGATGTATTGAAAAAGCCCGAGCGAGTCTATGGTATCACAGATCGTCACGAGTTGTCTGTTTTCGGTCGCATTCGGGTAAGCCGACACATCTCACCATGCCGTCCCTACATACAAGCTTCCAAATAAGAATCTTGTAGGGACTTGCTGGGATATCATGCTTGCTGCTAACATAACCACTGCTACCACTCCCACCGCATAGTTTGACAGTCGTCTACCTCTTTCTTCGTTTCGCCTTCGTATTACAACTTTGTGTATCATCCTAAATGCCGTGTCTTCATGATAGGCTCTTCCTAACCTATTCCGGTCAAGGTTCGCGTGAATTTCATTGATTCATTTGCTATCGAATGTGTTCTGCGAGGAACATTTTGACGATTGAAGATGGTGCTGTCTTGGCTCATGAGGCTTCGTTTTATCTGATCAAGAAAAGAGCAACGCTGGACTTTGAATCTTGTACAAATTCCAGAATCAGCGACCTACTTTGCTATTACTTCTCGAGACCTAATCTATCTTCTCCATGGCCTGAGAAAAAATTTGAATCGGAATATGTCAACACTTTTTGCCAACGAGCTTTTGAAATTGATGCGGTTGATTCGAAAGTCTCTCGCAATGCGACGGAGAGCTTGAACCTTTTTATAACGAAATAAGACCTCACCTGGAACGACTCAACTACAGAGTCCTCTAAAATATAGGATCACCGTCATTTTCAGTGTCGCCTGTAGCTCTTTCACACCTCAGTGCAAATGCATCGTAAGGGACAGTGATATCGAAGCAGATATTGTTCCAGATGAAATACTTCCACTGTCGATAAGCGGAGTCTCAGGGGCGGAGATGTCAGGTAATCCTGTGGCAAATGCAGGGTGAATTCTCCCATGGGGTATCTATACTTCACTTTACTTGATTAAAGGTATCCCACACCAGCGAGCTTTCTATAATATATTTTGGCTCGGCTAAAGCGGCCCCATGGAGCTCTGCGGGGTTCCCGCTTTCTCCACAACTGAACCGAGGTCGAGCTCCACCGTACACTTATAGTTGCTTCATTCTCTCTTCAATCACTCCTCCAATCTATCTGAACTCTCTAGCCCAAGATGATATTTGATCCAGACTCCATAGAACTGCCTTCCTCTTATGAGAAAGTTCCGACGACCGGCCAGGTCACGGTGTCGCATCATCCACCTGGTTCCCCAACTGTGACGCCAGTAGTCATCGTGACACTGAATCGACCTGCCAATAACAATGCATTCACGGTGGACATGGTCCAAGACTTTGAGAAGTTATTTCCCATGTTCGATGTCGACGAGCGCGTCAAGGTCATTGTCCTGACCGGTGCTGGGAAGATCTTCTGTGCTGGTGCAGATCTGGATATAGGATTCCGTACCAGCCCAGAAAGACCTGTGGACCATCGCGATGGGTAAGTCTCTTTCATAGATCGGGGGATTATGTACCATTGATCTACTTTGCTCATGATAATAGGGGTGGCCGCGCCGTGCTCGCCATTCATCGCTGTCGGAAACCTACCATTGCCGCCATGCAGGGCTCCGCAGTCGGAGTCGGGATGACTTTGACCCTTCCCGCCATCATTCGGTAGATTGCTGGCGTTCATATCCATCTTATTCAAAGACTGATCTTTTTTAGGATCGCCTATGAGAAGGGCAAGTATGGCTTCGTATTCGGACGCCGCGGTATTATTATGGAATCCTGCTCATCGTATTTCCTACCACGTCTTATCGGGTTCTCAAATGCCAGTTATCTCGTCAGTACCGGTGGTGTATTCCCACCTACTTCCAAGCACTTCGGTGATCTGTTCAACGAGATTCTACCGGACCCATCTCACGTTCTCCCTCGTGCCCTTGAACTTGCCACTGAGATTGCAGAGAATGTGAGCCCGACGTCTCAGTATCTCAATCGGTTCCTTATGTGGCGTAATCCTGGTTCAGCCGAAGAAGCGCACCTGCTGGAGTCGAATATCCTTATCCAGACGTTTGCCGCACAGTACGTGGTGTCACTTGGTGGATTAGACTTGGTACTAATTTTGAACAGAGACCAGAAAGAAGGTGTCCAAGCGTTTTTCGAGAAGCGCAAGCCCAACTTCACTGCTAATCTTGATGACAAGCCTCCACTTAACGTGCCTTGGTGGACCGAGGTTGATACCGGCCGTCGTCCCAAGGCAAAGACTCCAGCCAAGCTGTAAACACGAAAGAGATAATCAAATTATCCAAAGACAGCCACCACTTTACACACGCAATCGTTACATATTACAGTCAAATCCAAAAGAAATATTGAAGCTTGACGCTATTGAAGAACATTTTGAATATACATAATACCCCAGCTCGCCCGGACCGCTAATGAGAACGAAAAGTAAAACACCAGTCCAGAAAGAAATAGACCTTTACGGTCCTGAGCCTGCGATTTAACTAGGCAGGGTCAATCGTATGCACTCGAATAGGAAAAAGGGCGATGCCTCAAACAGAATAGAGATTAGGCAATGAAGTTGCGGCGCTTTCGGTTGTATGCCCGCTGATCCTTAAGCCACTGTCGATAACCCTGCACACTGTTAATCTTCTCACCATAGTAGTCGGGCACAGGGTTAGCGATCGAGTTGGTCGACGGGTCCACTCGGAATCGTCGGATTCGGTCGAAGAATTCCTTCTCTTTCTACGCGGAGGAAGGGTATGTTAGAGCTAGTGATCATCATAAAGAAATATTGCGGAATTCTGACTTACTGTCGCAACAGACGGCTTGAATCGCCGGTAAACCAGGCCCCAGGCACCCTCGCCGACAACGGGGCCGGCCAACCAGCCGACAGCTCCGCAAGCAGCGGTTGCCAGACCGAGAACCACAAAAGGGTCAAGACCCATCACCTGAGCGCCGAGAGATTCTAGATCTTGCGATGAGAGGAGTTGCACGCCAATTGTCGTCGACAGGAGACAGGTGCCAATGGAGGATGCCAGGGAATAGCGGCGGCGAGAGGCGCGGAGCTTGAAGAAAGAGTTCCAGTCCAACTTCGCCTCATCCTTTCCTGGAGCAGAGGTCGATTTTGTGCGAATAGCCGGGCGGGTAAGAGAAGACTGAGGAGCGCGGGCATGACGGAAGACCACCTTTGGAGCTGCGTATTGCGAGGGACGAATGGCCGTGGAGTGGAGGCGGGTGAATTTGGATGTCATCGGGGCGGACTGACGGACTGGGAGAGCAGATGCGAGGGACAGGATCCCAGCAGGGGTGCGGCCCCCGAGAACTGAACGAACGGACATGTTTAAGTGAATGGTAATAGCAAGCTGTTATGCGGAGATGAATCGGGCAAGAGATTGCGTTACTCTTCCGCTGCGAGTGCCCAGGGCGGTGTGAGTTCGCTTATTAAGCAATTCTACACGCTTGTACGTTCCGATCTTGATCCTTCTGAGATCACTCCAATGGTCAATATCAGAGGATTTGGCAAGGCCCCTAGAGTCAGAGAAGTTTCATAGGGATTTATCTCTTTGAGTATAACATTTCAGTTATTTTCACAACAGGACTACCTGGGGTTATGCTAGAGGGACGTGGCCTGCAAGCCATATATTTTCCAAGTCTTGCTCATTAAGCAGCCGAACTCTTAGTGCGTGAAGACGAGCTGCCGTGATTTTCACATGCTTTAGAAAATATTTGAATTGTTTATACTAAAAGAGGGCGAAAGAGTTCAAGCGAGAATCTCGCGTCGTCGATAAATGTTTCGGAAGAGGTGGTTTGGTATCACCGTGGAACTTTGGTGAAGAAGTTCACAAGCAGGTGCCTCTACCGAAACGATATTTGATAGTAGAGAACCGGATCAACTTAGAAATCCTTGAGGAAAGATTGTATTTCAGACAGTTCCAGGAGTACATGTCCATCTAGTCCAGCTAACTGATGGCAGTCTCCATTCTTACGAAGGTACTATGGGCCGATCCCACTTCTGAGAGCTCGACTGAAATTTAACTGAGTTATACCTGACCAAATCACTCTTTGTCGAAACTGTCTTCTCTGAGATGAAGCTGTCGAAAGACGTAATTTCGCTAGGATTTATACAAAAAGAACTCTTGATCGTGGAAAATGGCCAATGCGACTCCATGACCTCATCCGGAAGCTCCTTGGTGCGGAAATCACTTCAGATCCGCCACATTCTCTCCTAGCTATAGTGGAGGGCCAAAGAATAAAGTGCAAATGGTTAGCCCCTTGTCTTCCACCTACCGTTGAGCATTGTGACCCGGCAGCAGCTCGCATAGCTCACGTACTTCGGTTTTGGAGCACGTCACGATCTGTGCAAGGCGGAACAAAATCTGCCGCCCGTCTTGGCTGCAAGCCCCTCGACTCCCACCATTTTTTTTTGTACGGTTCAAGCACAGTGGTTTTAGGCCTCATCAGCAGTCATGTCAGGTCGAAATATCTCCTACGGCCGTGGAGGCGCCGGTAAGAGCTCGAACACTGATCCAAGTTGGAAAAAAACCCCTCGTCGCAAATCTGACCACCAAGTAGGTAACATCGCCAGCATCACCCGCCAGCAGTCTGCCACTACACCCACCGATCTTGTCACGCCGACAATCAAACAGGATGTTTATACCACCGGTCGCGGAGGCCAAGGCAACATGGTTCACAACGATCCAGACCGCCCAGAGATTGCGCGCGAGCGCCAGGACGTCGACTCCCCGCCGCTGCGGGCCGAGCAGTACCCCCACCATACCGGACGAGGTATGCACTTGCGGATAGGAATATTGGTGTTATATGAAGCTAACCCATTGGCCTTAGGTGGTGTTGCGAATGCGTACATCCCCACGGCCGAGGAGGAGGAGAGAGCTCGACAGCAAGCTCAGGCACAGGAGGCGGAGCTGATTCGAGTGCACACCCAGTCTCAGGATCGCTTTCGAGAAAGTGAAAAAGAGCGACATGATGGGCGTCATCAGCAGTAGGAGGTCCAATTCGACTTTGACTCACCCAACTGGGTTAATGAATGGTTGAAGTCTTCACCATCAAGGACATCACCGAGTGAAATCAAAAGGAGCACTCGAGAGTTGAAATACAGCTACCGAGCGGGGTTCGAGGTCATGGTCTTATCTTGGTGCTTTTGTTTTCTTTTTTTTTGGTTTTCATTTTCTTCTTATCTTTCCCGTTCTCCTATCTGCATGGCCAAAGGGGCCGCAAATACCCAACCGGGATAAAGGACTGGCGTCGGTTTGGGTTCAGGGTTCAGGGCTTGGGCTTTGAGGATTATACTTATTTTTTTTTCCTAGATTGCTTCAGGCGCACAGCCAGGGAGTGCCCTTTCTATTGGGGATATTCTATGCATAATGACATCCTTCGTGACTCGTTATATACAATGCTCAGGTCGCATTGTGAAATGCATATGCAAGGTGATGATTATAGCCGTCAGCTTACATTCGTATCCCCTGCATAGGATGATTAGATTCTGTCCGTTGGACAGTTCACCATTGCTGAGGGATACAAGTGTAACCCAACCAGGAAATGTTCGCGGAAGACCGACGGGTGCTTGGTCCGTCTCTCCCTTTGTCTCTCTCTCTCTCTCTCCAAGGGTGCAAACTCTTCTGTCGCTTCTCCGAACACCCAAATGAATCTCACTCCTCAACAAAAAAGTACCCGCCCGTGGCATCGATAGGCCAGCTAATTAAATGACGATACTGCGGGTCGAGACAGGCATCGACAAGGCGAAGAATACGAATTCCCCAATCTCCCATCCACCAGGAATCGCGCAGGTGGTGCAGGATGACGGCGTAATGGGCCAAAACTACCAGAGCAAATGGTTTCCGCTCGCGCACCAGCTCTTGGTACCTGACAGGGATGCGGAAGGCCCAGCAAAAAGCAAAATCCTTCGGCTCGCCTCCATTCATCAGCTGCTCGAGTGCGCTCCGCAGATAGTCAATCGCCTGGTCGTACACCTCCTTTTCATGGGTCGGGTCGAGTTGGGACTCGCTCTCGTTCTGCCGGCGAAGACTTGAAACCACCAGTTGGGACATATCTGGCATGGTCGGCCGAGTTTGCTCGGGACTCACGAGTGGATACAACTCGCCAGCTGCCACCCGATCCATGGTCATCATCATTGCGCTGACCAGCCAGCGCGTGAGCTCAAACACCTCGAGAAACTCGTCTAGAACGTCCGGCTGTTCGTCATGATCTCCTATTTCGTCATCGATCAAGCAATATGCATATGCAAATGCCAGCAAAACCGCGCAAAGCGCAAAAGTGGCATTGCATTGCGCATCGGTAAGGTCCTGCACTCCGTCCAGCGAGATGCCCGCGAGAGCATGACTTTGATGCTCGCGGGCCGAGACCAGATAACGCCATTTGCGCCCCGGGCTCGTGCTGATCCCCGCTAGTTGGAGCGCCGATAGGGCCAACAGCCCATGACGCAGGGACGGGAAGCGCAGCGATAATTGGGGGGATCACCGTCTGCCACAGCGCCTCCGCCACATTATCGCGGGCCATCGACCGGTACGTCGTTGTACACCAGTACATCATCAACTCGAGATCGTGCAGATGCAAAGTTTCCGGCACATTCGACGGCGTTGCAGCCGAGGTTGTCGTTGTCGTTGACGGTGACGGTGACGGTGACGATTCGGCATCTTCTTCCTTGAGGGAGGCAGATCTAGGAACGAGGTCGGTCATGGTCGGCGAGAGGGACTCGGAAGAAGAGGAAGAGGCCCTGGAGACAGATGAAGCCGAACGAGACTTATCCAGGCGCGTCAGGCGAGGGCGAGGCGGATAGTGGCTGACCATCCTGCGGTCAATGCAGTGCGGGCAGCTCTGGTCCGGATACTATCGCGAGTCAGCGGACGGGCCCGAGGGAGGGGAAGATCGTTCGATGCAGGAGCTTCGATGTGGTGGACCGAGGGGGACCGGGGGTTGGGGAACGAACCTGTCGTTCAATTTGCAGACTCCCCTGTCGGAGTCGCTTGGTCTGCCCGGGCATCACCAGAGACCGTTTAGAGAGGTCGGACCTTGAATACTCTCGAATCAATAGTAGAACCTGTCGGGGCGAGGCTCCTTCAAATATTACAAGAAGGTTACCTTTTCCCCGGAGCAAGGAGAGAAAGACCAAGGAAAAAAAAAACCAAGATAGGCCCTTACAGTGGGACCTGAGACTAAACAAGCTTGGAAGAAAATCATCCCAATAGAAAAAAATAAAATAAAAACAAAAAACGGTGACATGGAGGTGGATTCGGGATGCGATGCGATGCCATGCGCAGATTCCCCGAATCGGTAAATGCAGCTCCGATGTATGAGAGACATGATTGGGGGGTGTACTCCACTCAGTATTGAACCCCCTCGATCTTATTCTGAACTAGTTTTGCACTGATCATGATTCAGGATAGTGATAGGCGTGTTGGAACTAATGCCCCATCATAGTCCATCTCCCGTAGGTGAGAAAGGTGTTCTAATGGCCATATCTTCAGCATGGACCATTGACCATTGACCATTGATACAATCAGGCTGCACCTTTGATCTTCAAACCTTGGACCACGCGGGGGCCAAAAACCCAACCGTCTTGCCGCATCGCGTTTAGCCTAATGGAGCCCGACCAGTCGATCCCCATTCCAGCCAATAATGACCCTTAACAGACAAGGCCCTTAGTCAGCTGGACGAGCGATGCGTTTTCCAAATCGGGTTAGACTCAGCGCAGTCATGCAGGTGTGGCCCTTGATAGGACGGGCAGTCTCTGATCTATACACACCGTCTCCCGACTGCTATTGATTCTGTCCTGGCATTGGAGTGACTCCGTGCCTGGTGCATAATTAATGCCTCTCTCTCTCTGACTAATCCACCCTCGGTACTCGGCTGCGATGCTTCTAGTTGATCCTTTTCGGTGCCATAGCGCCTTTCGACCTAGCTTTCTCTCCAGCGTCACTTGTCCGAGGTCAATCACGCTACGTCACAATAGCGCCACGATACTTCTAAATGTATCAGCCTCCAACACAAATAGAAACGACGCATGATGTTGCCCTGATCGGTCAACGATGCTCCAATCGACCCTAGCGTAGTACCTTTCCCCCCTCCCCTCGCTTGGATTCACCCATCAATCCAGCCTGACTCGTGCCCTCATCCCAGAATGGCCGCTAGAGCAAATGACTACTTTCGGGCGAGCATGCGCGGCATCCGGACAGCCGCGTTGCTTCTGGAAGCGTCCGTGCACGGTCTGGGGTTGCTTCTTTGGGAATATGCATACATTGTTAAACCCGATATCTGATAAATTGCTGTCATGGTCCACACTTCGAAACGCTGTGACCTCACTAGCCCTGTCTGTCGCCCAGGGTTCATTTCACAATTAGGTATGGTCTGTGCGGGACCTCGGAGCTTGGGTATACATATACCGCATACGGCTACTCGTGAGGCGGGAGAGTTCCTGAATTTGTAGTCGGAGCGGTCACCCTTCCCCCCGGCACACTACTCTTGGAGGTGGGGCTCAGCCTTGCGATGTAACGTGGACTAGACAAATTGCAGGAATGGATTTATTCAATTCTACGTGACTTGTTCCGTGAGAGGATCATCTGAGCAGGTGATGACTGCTTCCAAGGGTTGTCTACATATTCAACGGCACATTGACGTACGGGACCAATGTTGCGATCCCGATCAGCCCGTTTGCGCGGCGCGCAGGTAGCGTCGTTTCCCCAACACCCGCCATGACAGTTTCCACTCCGACACCTGCACTTTCGAGCTCACCAGCGATGCTGCGAATGTAGTTCCACATCGTGGTCGGGACCATCACGTCCACCTGGTTCGCCCCCGGCTGCAGGTATGGGCCCAGATCTATCCGCGGGGCGGCAAAGTCAAAGCCTGGCAGCCGCTGACCGTTCACAAAGACCCGTGCGGCGTGCTCAATCCTCGGGAGGAGAAGATAAGCCCCGTCGGCGGATCCATGCGAAGGCGGCCAGCTCACGGTTGTGGTATAGTACCCCAGACCGGAAGTATTCTTCAAGCCTTCAATTTCTGTCCACGATACAAGCGAGGAGAGGTGGTGGGTGGTGTTATGTTTATTGGCGATACTGGCGGCATTGGAGAGATGAGTCGGTGCCTCCCAATGTTCGGCTGTAAGAGTCCACTGAGATAGTGAACTAGGCTTAGCGACACTTTTGTCTCCGAGGCTGACTCGTGTACCATTTGAGAGGAGAAGAGACTGGCTTGAGCCGTCGGAAACTCGGAAAATAGCACCAGTATCATGTGCATAATCGTAGCCGAGAACAGTGGAGGGCAACTGTGTGGCAGACTCGGAAGGGCCGTCATCACTGTCGATGAAGCCGATTACAGCGGTTTGGTTGGCTGTGAAGCTGAGAGGAATGATCACTCGTTCGCCGTCACGTTTGTAGCCAAGAAGGAGCTTCTTCGTGCCCGTCCAAGGATCGAGGATGAAGGGGGTTTTGGTACTAGCAATACTGACTGTGCCGTGCGAAGAGGTTTCAGAGAATACAAATGCGTGGTCCATGCCGTTCTGAGCATCTTCGCGCCAGGTCGAGTACCAGGTGCCATTTGTTTGCACAGCAACTTGAGGTTGAATTCCCAGACTGTGCAGCTTGGCCGCGACTTGCCCCGCCGAGACAGTGTAAACATTTCGCGACGTCTTCAGATCCTGAATGGCCTTTTCAATGGTGGGTTTGTCACTTCCGTCGCGGGTTGCGTAGACGCCAGGATCTCCACCGCTCAAGATAATGGGCAGCCCTGCGCGGGCATACTGTTGAATATGGTGTACACCCTCCGCGGTAAGATTGCTGTCGCTGGTGATGACCATAGCCTTGTATGCAGGGCCATTGGGACCCAAGACACCATTCTGTACCGTAGCTTCGGGGAGAGCAAAGTTGTCTGGGGACAGGTAGGTATATGTATAGCCTGGGTGAATTAGTCAAGTGATCTCGACGATAAACGGAAAAGCAGCAGCTTACCAGCTTCAATCAAATCATTGGATGAGTAGATAGTCGGAAAGTTCGGATTTGTCGCAGACACCTTGTTGTAAATCACAACGTCGGTGCGAGGAACGCCGGACTGCTGGAGATACTGCACTCGGGCAACGTAGTTGAGAGCATCTCCAAATCCATGGTTCCAGGAAGGCTGTTTTTCCGAATAGAGTTCTGAGAACAGATACGAAAAGGCCGTATAGCCAGGCCATGTAGTCTCATAGTAGTTACCTGTGTACGACTGCCCATGGAGCACCACCTGGTTGACACCACCGGCCACCGCCCGGTTGATGAATGATAGCAGCTCGCTATGTTGGAGGCTATATGCTCTGAGCATCACAGCGCCCATCTCATTTGAAATGACCCGCTTTCCAGCTAGATTAGCGGGCCCAGCAAATTGTCTGTAGCCATCAATATTGCCGCCGAACTGCAGACTCTCACATTCAGGCGCATTGACGTAGGGGATGTTGGCTTCCATATCCATTGGAAGGTTGTATGAAACTTGAGCCGACGTTTGCAGATTAAGCTTTGTATTGATCCAGCTCGTCAGTTCTTTGAGGTAGCTGCGATATCCCTCAACCAGCGCACCTCGGAAATCGTGAACGTAGCCAAGACCCTGATCTGGCGTGTTGAGAAGACACTGAATGGTGCCTGGTTGCGTGCTTTGGATGTTAATATTGTTGTCGTTGTACATAATGAGCGGCAGGAATGGTTTCAGGTCATATCCATGTATGGATCTGAAGAGCTCCGGAAGCCTTGGAGTCCACGAGATGTTCGATTTGATTTCGATACTATCCTCCCAGCCTGTAAGTATTTATTAGTCTTGATCCAAGGGCCAAGCATGAGAGTAACATACCATAGTGACCGACACTCATTAGAAGCTCCTTGACTTCTTCTGTCAGGAGATGCTTCTCCCAAAACTTAGTCGTGGTTTGAGCGCCTCGCGCACTGTAGTGATCCACAATATACGAGCCATTATCCCAAATGGTCTTAGACGGCAAGGTAGCAAAATCCAGATTCTTATTGTGTGACAAGAATTGGTAGAATGCAAACAAGTGATGAGTCGAAGACTTGGTCGTCCCAAGGTTGAGAGAGACTTGGCCGGTGGACGATACCATGTCAGACCAATCGGTCAACGAGCCCTTCTTGAGGACCATCTGAATGTAATAAGATTGAGGTGTTCCCAGAAAGCTAGCAGTCCCAGCAGTGTCCATGCTGATGTTCTTTGACGAGAGCACCTCGGCTGACACCAAGGCCACCAGTTGGCCGGATCCCCAACCGGGTATCTTGCCATTGAAGCGACCATTATGAGGTACAGCGACAGAGAAAGGCTCCTAAATTTTCCAAATTCGTGTCAGCATGGGCCTACCAATGGTAGCCTCCAATTTCACCTACCAAATCCCATTGCAATCCCTCGTCAGTAGGATCCGCTGGCACTCCCTGGCCCTGGTTTGGGCCTAATGCAAAGTCCATGGCCAGGCCTGCTTCTTTATGGGCTTGCAACGCAGCTAAGAAGAGCTCTTTGAATGCAGGGGTCCCAAATCCATACTTGCTCCAGTCGGACCCCTTTGGAGCCGGACTTAATTGAGCCCCATAGTTATAGAAGGGAAGAAACTCGACACCGCCTGCACCAATTGCACCAGCAGACTTGATATTATCTTGAACCGTCTTCGCATCAACGCTGGCATCGGGAAGCCAGTATCGGAACCGCGGCCGAAGACGTGCTGCAGGATCTTCAAAAGAGCCTCGGTTGATCCGCGCTGATGTTTGATCATTGGCATCTGCGACTACAAGCCGCAGAAGCAGGCATAGACTTGAAAGATGCCATAAAAGCTTCCACATCGTGGCAATCAGTGAGACTCTGCTCCCGTTCAACCTTCACCAAACCTCTCTATATAATAGAATGACTCGGAAAACCCGGTATCCACAAGCTCCACACATTCGGGTTGGTTCATACCGACGCTGAGATTGCCCCCCTTTCTAAGGAGTTTCCAAGACACCGGTGGACCTCTTGGCTCGCTCACAGTAGCGACGATCGTCATGGATCTGCATCTCCAGCCCATCAGCAAAGAAAAACATACACAACGATCCTCAGCGTGAGTGGCCTAATCTCTTCCATACAATTACATGAAATTCCGGGGGAATGAATATATCGGCAAGAGTTGAACCGAGAGCAGATTGGTGATTCTTTACCCCGCGGGGAACCTAGTCTAGCGTCGAGACTAGAATCCTTGCTCAGGCTCGGCGGCCCACATCCCGCTTGCTGTTTCTTCATAATGATCACACAGCGCAGCTTTAGCCGGGGCTGATCTTATACATCATAGTAGCGGAATTGGACCGTGGCAGCTCATTGGCAGTGTCATTTCTCCGAGCTTGGCGACCGATGTCACCAACTCCACCCCCGGAATTTCCAAGTGGCAGAACGCTCGTATACTCATGAGGTGCAGGCCATGTGACTTATAGGTCGGCTACGATGGTCTAATATAAACATTTGCAGCCTAGAAAGTCTTGGAAGACCTCGTGTTGATTTGGACGACGTCGCTGGGAAATCCACAGCTGTCACCCAATAAGTTCACCCCTGCTCTAGTTCCAGGAGCTATGAGATTACTCAAAATGGGATCGCTTTTAAGGAAACTAATTCTATGATTAAAGACCTTATTGAATAAATAAATTTCACGCAGAGCATAAGTATTTTGAATCACCTGAGCCACGAGGGAACAGTTGGAAACTAACGACTCGAGTATGTGGCATTCTACCGATTCATCTAGTCTTTCATGAAGTTGCGGATGTCTTCTCTACAAAGGCGGAGATCGCGAGGGCTTCAAGGGAGTCGCCGTTTTTTCAGATTCGAATTTTCGGACTAGCCGGAGTCTACGAACCATTCATTGGACTAGAGCTTTGAATAAAATACCATGTTTCATGGCTTCCTCAATTCGGGGGCGCTACACTGAAAAGCGAGTTCTAGTTGCTGTAAGGAGTGTAGACTTGATTTCAGTGCTTGAATTGTCTTGGACTGCTCTCAACTAAGTGACAACGTGTCTTTCAAGCCTTGTATGTCCGCTTGCCGCGGCTCGAAGTCTTCGGAATAGGTCGCGCATAGCCTCCGCCAGAGAGACGAATACTTTTACCGTTCAGCCAGGTGCTAAGAGTCGAGTTGTAGTACAGGTTATGGCCACGACTATAGACGTTCTCCAGGGTGAAAAGAGAGTCGGTGAAGTTTTGTACGATAGTATCCGCAGTCATGGTCCAGGTACTGGTAGAATCCAGGCTCACGTCAAAGGTGGCTTCCTTGTAGCCCGAGTAAGCAGTGCCGGTCCAGGTGCTGTACTTGCTGAGAGACCAGCCGATGTAGCTGCCGTTATATGCAACAAGGTCACCTTTCAAATCAGATTCGGTGATGGCAATGGTTACCTCTGCGGGCTTCAGGCTATTGTTGTCTTCATAGTCGGCATAATAATCAAAGTCCTGAGTGATCTGAGAGTAATTGGCGACGACGAGAATGCCGGAGTTGGTGTTGAGCTCAGCATTTTTCAAGTAAGCATCAGCAATCAAGTTTCCAAACCAGAGTCCAGGCATGGTCTTTCCAAGGGTGGTGAACTTGGTGTCTGTCAGATTTAGAACTGCACCACTATTGCGAGTGGAGCTGCTAAACATGGCCACGCCTCCCAGTAATCCTGCGGTGCAGTCACAGTTGACCAACGTGGCTGTCTGCGCGCCGTCCGAGAACACAACGGGGCCATTTTCAGACAGACTGACGACATTTCTCGCATCAATCAGCCCCAATGCATAGAAGGTAGCCGATCCGATGCCAGCTGCGTGCGCGATACTGTCCTCGACATAGATATAGCCACCAGGCGAATCGCCAGAGAAACTGGACGACCGCTTTCCACCAGAATAGACCTGCAGATTCTTGCCATGGATGGTCCCGTTACCAGCCGCGTACAGACCATGGCTAATTGGTCCAGAGGAGTACAGCCAAGAGTTAGTGACATTGATCACAGTGTCAGTGCCGTATGAGTAGAATTGGGCTGCTCCATTGTGAACAGTGACGTTGACATGATCAAAGACAGCAGTGGAAGCATTCGCCTACAAGGAGAACGAAAAATCAGAAGAGAAGTTGTTTGTGAGATGCATAAGTCGACCTACCACATTGATCGCCGCATTGAAGCCCCAGAAACTCGCAGTGTTCAAATTCGTCGCGTAACCACTCTTCTCAAAATTCATAAAGGATCCGGTGAAATCGGCGTCGTTGGCCACCAGGAGAACGCTGGTGTCATTGGCGGTGGCTACCCAAGTAATGTGGTCTGCGCTGACCTGTTTTTCGTCAACTTTATGAGTAGCCTTAACTAAATTCCTTGTCAGTACATGCTCTTGCTAATAACACATTCAGTGCAAACCTACTTTCCGATGGCTGTGTACTGATCATCGCAATATCATAATCCGGGACAATAGTATTGTCTGCCTTCCACCAGGCAGGTTTGATGACATCCGAGGGGTCCTCAAGTACTATCGATGCCAGCACAAGCGCTGGAAAGAAGAAAAAGGCCTTGAAAAACATCGTCGCAACGTTGGAATGGGAATGTGAGTTGAAACCTCGTAAGCTTGTTCTTGAATCAAGGTTGCTGCTTGTCCAGACCTTTTGTACTTCTCCAACTACAAGCTCAGATATGCAAGACCACGCAATTTTGAAGCTGTCTTACCCCATGGGGATATGCTTTCCCTACGAGTCGACCGACTAAGGAATGGCCCATTTCGGGTCCAAAGTGGAGAAGAAATGCAAACAAGCATATTGAGTCTGGGGAAGTGTGAAGTAGACTGGGGTAAGGACGAGCTCCTGTGGGCCACTCTGAAGAATCCCCACATCCCGACTATACAATCAGCACGGTAGTTGTACCAGTCGACCAAAAAAGGGCTGAGAGTTTTGCCAAGAAGCATACGCAAGCTTCGATGTACTTTTCCGCACCGAGTAGGGGCATCTGGGATGGACCAGATCCCGAGAATAAGGGGGAAAGGGCTAATACCAAGCCAATCGGGAATTCAATTCAGTATGATTTATATAGACTTGAGCTGAGCGACGTAGGATAGGAAAATGCAATGAAATTCGTATTCAACCGCGAGATGATCAAATTCCAATTCCCAATGGGTATCCAAGATGCAAAGATGAATCCAGGTAACAGAGCCTCTAGTTCGTGAACGAGGAAATTATAAATATGCAAAAATATTAGTAAGACCAAGTATTAGCTCCCGACAGAGCAGCCAGGGCAAAGTGACTGCCAAGTGTCGGCCGCGCACGGAACGAGTATGATTCCCCGGCTGAGTACGAGCCACTCGCCTCAACCCAATACCGATCTGAGAAAGGAGCACTGTTCAGTCCATTTGACATGTACGCGTGCAAATCACTGATGAAAATGTCCCGAGCATCACCACTAACTGTAGCTGCTGCAAAAGACTGCCAGTTCGTCTGACCCCAGCCAAGGGAGCCATCCAAGGGGACACCAGCCGTCCGGCGAACGGTCGGATAGAAATCAGTCGTCGCGTTATAAGCCTCGTCAGGGAAGGCGTTTAAACCGAACAATAGATCCGGATAGTGGTTGTAGACCAGGAACCAGGGGGTGATCCCGTACTGGATCAGGAAGCGGGTACCATCCGCATCGGTCCCAAGGTGGTCCGTCCAGATTTTGTCGCCCCACTCTTTCCCCACGGTGGTGTAGTTAGTATCTCCAGTGAGAGCACCATAGGTTGCCAAGCCGACGGCAGCCTTGATTGCGAGATTGGTCTGGTTGGCGAGCGCACCCAGCGCGTCGTTAAGCGACAGTTGCGCGGCGGGATATAGGCCATTGGCCTGCAGATAGGTGGCGTAGGTCTTGAGCTGAGCAGCGTATGTCGTCGCGAAGTCGGTATTACCCGTGGCTTTCTGATAAGCGTAGGCAAGGAAGATCACGTTGCCGCTCTCTTCAATAGGCATTTCTTCGCCATCGGCTGGATGTCCGGTTGCATTTGGATAATTGGCCCCAATCTCATGCACCGCATAATTCTTGGTGTAGGCCGAGGTAGCCATGTAGTCGAAGATGGGAGAGAGGAGTAGTTTGAGGTACTCGGGACTCAGGATATAGAAAATGGGGAAGGTGGCGTAGATCACATCAACGGTGTTGATATTGCCATCACTCGAGATCTCCTTGATGAATGCACGCATGTCACTAGTATCCAGCGATTCGTTGGGGATGGTGATTTCAATTCCGCCGTAGGTCTGGCGCACCGAAAGAGCTAATATGTCTGAGTAGTTTGACCCATAACTGGATACACCAGTCGATTGTACGAGATCATCGAGTTTGCTGGACTCAGCGTTCGCATCCTCATAGTCCTCGAGGAAGTAAGCCACAGCGGCGGGGGTTTCCTTGTACGTGGCGCGATAATAGCCGGTTTGAGCCGCGCCCAAATAATTGATCGACTCTTCTCGCACGTGACCAATAGCAAAAGTCACCGCGGTTTCATCCGCGGTGGTGCCCAAATTGTGCGAGAATGCCACGACACCTCCCGCAGTCCAGTCCGCATAAGTATTACTGAGCGTACCGTTGTTGACAAATCGCTCTCGGACAGTGGAGACGGGGCCGGACTGAGTGGAGACTGATGTGCCTGAAGTGGCGTAGACCGCGCTGCCCCACAAAGCCTGGCCGTCGCTGTTCTGCGAATACGTCGCCGCTCCATTACTTACAATCTGGAACACACTCGCGGCTCCGCTCGTGGTATGGTTCCAAGTCGAATCGCTGGATTGGCCTGTCCACGTCGAGTCAATGTCGGAATATATCTGGACCGAGTTGGAATCCCCGGCGGCCAGAGTCACTGTCAAGTATGAAAAGGGCAGTGACTGGCGGAGGTAGTTTTTGGGTGAGACGGGCGAGAAGAAGTCGAGCGTGAACAGTCGCGATCTAGCAGTCACAACAAAGGTCGAATGGGTCGAGGTATAGGTGGCTTCGGTCACGGTGGCCGCCGTGGTGCCTTCGAGGGGGTTTGCTACACCGAACAGATTGTACGCGGTACCATCCACGCGTGCGATTACCGACCAGGTCAACGTATTGCCTGCCCAGAACTGCGCACTATTGCTGGGTAGCGATGCGGCTTCGCTACCGGGGATCCACGCTGTCGATCAATCAGCCAAAATTTCCGGAATCCAGTTGATCAACACACACACACACCTGATAGATAAGGACTTCGCACGGCCAATGGATACGATGGAGGCTGTACGGGAGAATATTTGATGGCCGTGCTGATTGACACCAAGTACGATACAGCCACAGCGACTGCTCCAAGGGCTCGAGAAATCATAATGCTTCACGGGTCAACAGTCAACGGTCCAAGTCGAGAACAGGCCCAAGTATGTAGATCTGGGCCGCGAGATGCAGATCCAGGGGGTATATAAACAAGTCTCAACGCCCAGTTCAAGACAGAATGTCCACCCCGGAAACCAGGGGAATCTCGGGCGTTCAAATACCTCTACTTCTCGCCTTGGCTCTACTTCTAGTTCTAGTTCTAGTCTCCCCGCCCTGATATCCCGTCCACGCGAGATATGCATCTCGCGTGGTGTTGTCGATCCAACACCCTCCCAAATCACAACACACATCAAGTCCTCCTCACGCAAGAACCGTGCATGGGGTAAGATGTCAGTTGATCGTCTAATAAAATGATTCGTTGGACTCTTCCAAATCAAGCAAGCTTAAGCACGCCATCCGGCGGACTCATGATGCGCGACTCCTTTGTACATCGTACTCTCTTTCCACCCCAGTCCAATCGCATGACCATCAGGGTAGGCGAGAGCCGAGCAAAGTCACCTACTCGCAAAAAGCCAGCCATATGGCGTCAGGGAGCTCATGTTTACATTGGAGATACTACTATGTGGAGCTCTGGCATCACGTTTCGGGCATTCATTGTCCTCTCCCCACTCCGCGCTCGCTGAGTTCAGGCTTTCTAATTGTGGAGTTGCCAAGGTTCGAACTAGAACCCAGCAGGCCTGCGACCAAGAAGTTACCAAACAACGTAGACCGCTGGACTTGAGACTACATCAAGGATCAACAAATCGAATATCCCTGCCTAAGATGAAAATGGCCCAATTGTCAAGGCGCGAACGAGACATCGCTGAGACCCAGCCCGGGTACCAGCAAGGGGATGAATAGTATGAAGCAGGCGGATGTATGCACCACAAGTCTAGACTCCAACATTCTAGTGTTTCCCCTTCATTCCCTAGGAAGTGGATTTGACAGCCGAGCATAAACTACAATCTCTTGTTGTTCACATCCTTAACATTTCGACCACTGGTCGGCGCATCACGCATTATCCTCTACATCTTAGCTTGAAACTAGTTCATCGCGGCCCACTGCGGGGTTATCAACAATCAGAGCACACTTCTGCCCCGAGCCAATCACTCGGGTCATGCATCAGCATCTCTTATGGCCGATGCACGGCATTGCATCAGGTCCTGAGGTCATGCAGCATCAATTTGACAGGCTGCGGGCTTGTATTGGGCTTTGGCCATGTGTCTGACGTCTTCTGACTCCTGCGACCGGGGTCAAGTCACTTTGCATGGACGGTGGCATCGGTGATCGGGATGGCGTGAGGAGCGCCAGGTCCTAACCCTTCCCCGCCCTTGTTCCGATCTCGACCTCAGGCTCCTACAGGTGAGATCGAGAGTATCTCTTACAATATCATCATTTTCAAATGCCCTTGGTATCCCATCAAAGAACATACAATTGTTTTCTGCGGCATAGTCTTGTTCCAGCACACCATCTTGCATGATAATCAGGGGCATGCAAATCTGTTGACGACTGCTGACGACGACTTTGCTAGCTCTTACCACTCATCGTTCTGAACGCGCAGCTTTGTCCACGAGGTACCAGAAGGCTGGGCTCGTTGCCCGGAAATCTCTGGGAGATGCTTCTGCGAGGGCCCGAGCCGCAGAGCTTGCTCCCCTGAGGCTCATGGATTGCAGAATTTCGGGGTGCCGAGTGGTGCCGAGTGGTGCCGACAATGTTAAAATGTGACAATATCCGCAGGTGAGTAGTCGGGACACTGGGATCGCACCGTGATGCCCTTAACTACAACGAGATGACGTGGCGACGAAAAGCACTTGTCTGTCTGAATCATGCGCGGAGACCAATGATACTTGACCGAGATGCGGCTTTGCTTGGTGGCGGATTCAACTCCTGACTCTCCATGCCTAATCCGGGTGCATCTAAGGGGCTCATCCCCGGAGAGTCCTATTCCTAACATGATGTGCATGTGTGGCGAGAATCAGGTTGGCTCTTCAAAAGAATCAGGAGAAACGCCACACAAGTAAGGGCCAGGGGCTGAACCGGGAAACAGTTTTATTGCCGTAGAGACCAGGCCCAGGTTGGACAACCCGAGCCTCACAATTCCCTTTAGACATGCAGAAATCGAGCTTCCCGTTAGAACGCAGGCTCGGAATGGTTTGATATTTGCTTCATAGCTAATTGAGTTCGACGTCTCAGACCTGGAGCAGTCTTGCTTCTAGCATCAACCTCAAATCTGTAGTCCTCATAGCCCTGGGATGCTCGGAGATTCTCATCGGGATTGTCAATCAGCTCCCAGTTGTACGACTGCAGAAGCATCAGCTGTGCGGCTCTAGGTAGAGATGATCGAATATTCCCGGCCGGATTGAAGCAAGTGGAAGTTGTCCCAAACGCTCGACTCCCTGCAGTATGACATGACTTGCAACTAACCCTACGACCCAGGATTGAATGGTCACTGTACACGCACCATCACGAGTTCCTGATTCCATCCACGGAATCAAATATTGAACCATAGCCCTTCCAAGGGGCGTACCGTTCGGCACCACCGCGAGGTTCTTGAGATCGTGATCAAACATGGGTCGGCGCGATGTGGCTCCGGTCCCGCGTCAGCCTCGATGCTTGGAATGTCTCTTGTCTCAGATCGTATACTTCTAGTCTCGAAGACTTGCATTCTTCTCGCCTTCTAGTCTTTCAACCTTCATATAGTCACTACTGGGATGCCCCGTAGGTCCTTTCGACCTGCGAATCTATGCTTCTGTAGAACCTGAGATGGCCCTCGGCCGCAAAACATCCCGAGGCTTAGCCGATACCAAGAGGGCCATTAAAACAGAGCACGATGACTGGACACCAGACTATCCACCGGGTGACAAGTAATTACACCTCGATCCGTCGAACGAGTGTCCAGATGCGGAAGCGAGAGCCTTGGAGATTTCCGCAACCGGAGGCAAGAGCGGGGAGGGGGAGACAAGAAGCAAGAGAAGAAGAAGCGCAGGTTACATGTCAGGGTATGAAAGGCCCGAGGGACTGGGTCCAAAGGTTCCTGCGCCGGCAGCGCGGATCTTTTGGACAGTTGGGACTGAAATGACTTTGGGTGAGCGGACTGCAACCAGATTCGAGAACGTCACTCCCCTCCTCCACATCATCCTCCCCTTTGACCCTTTCTTTCGACCTTGACCTCTGATCTTTTCTCATCCTTGGAATTGCTCCCGTCCTGTGAATTCTACCGGATCTCTTGAATCGGTACGTCCTCGCGTTTTCTTGGGGTGGATCAGCCTGACTTCGTGCGATCCGTGGAAGCCAAGCCAATCTCCCGCACCCTGACAGCTTCGTCTTATGGCTCGACCCGGGCGCACTCTTTCTCGCGATAGCTCTGTCTGACTTGGATGCTTCATAGCGATCGCGATCTTCGCCCCCCCCCTCCCCTTCTGCTCGCCAGTATCCCTCGGACTTCCCCTCTCCGCCTAATTTCGTGAACACTCTCCGTCGCCACACTCGCTCTCGTTTCGGTGGTTCTGGTGGGAATTCCTTTTGCGCCGTCCGCTTCCGACAGCCTGGTTCGATTTTTTTTTTCTTCTCTGCCATTTTCCTCCCGATCGCATCATTTCGACCGTACGAGGGACGCCTTCAGCTCGATCATCGTCAAGACTCGACATCCTTTGTCTTCCCCAAGTCCATCCCCCGAGGCCGATAAGACCGTTCGCGACCGCTTCAGCCCGGCCGAAAGTCGATGCTCCAACTGTGACGTCTGATTTTCGCGGGGTCGCATGTCACTTCTATCCCCCACCTCTAAGCAGCTGAGGGTCCACCGTCGCACAGATCTATAAACCAGGAAGGACCCATTGATACTCTCGTCAGAGACGTCTCCGGTTCCTTGCCTTCACGAACCATGTACGCCGTTGAGCATGATAGGGCCCATCCGGTGCCGCCACCTCCGCCTCCTCTCTCGATGGACCGCATCTCCGCCCCGTCCGCCGCCTATCCCACCCCAGGATCAGGTCCTCTTCGGTCTTCCGACCACCTGGCGCCAATTTCCACCATTCACGAGGGCCGCATCTGGTCTTTGCAGGTCGTTCAACAGCCCATTCGCGCTCGCATGTGCGGGTTCGGTGATAAGGTGGGCAATCCTCCTGCTTCGTGCGATCGCTCCGTACTAAAACTGTATAACCATCATAGGATCGAAGACCAATTACCCCACCTCCGTGTATTCGACTTATTGTACGAGATGCACACACCGAGAAGGAGATCGATATCAAGTACGTACCGTTTCACCGCAGCGTTCCGCGCTCTACTTTTACTGATTTCCTTTCCAGTGAGATTGATACCTCATTTTACGTGCTCACGGTTGACCTATGGAACGCCGATGGTACCAATGAAGTCAATCTCGTGAAGCACTCCGCCACCTCGCCCTCCATCTCCACCGCCATGTCCTCCTCTTATCCGCCCCCACCCCAGAGCATGTCTCCTACCTACCCGGCCTATGGCCAAAGTCCGTACGGGCAGCAGGTTCCCTACCCGAACATGAACAACTACTATGGCCAACAGCCGATGGCCTATCAAAACCCGTACGGCCAGGTAGGATATTCTCAGTACGGTTACGGAGGCGGTCAAATGCCCGCCGCCATGTCGCCCGCTCAACCCGTTTCGGGCGGCCCGGGAGGAATGTTCACACGCAACTTGATCGGCAGCCTTAGTGCCAGTGCCTTCCGCCTGACGGATCCGGACAACAAGATTGGGGTTTGGTTCATCTTGCAGGATTTGAGTGTACGGACTGAGGGCACCTTCCGGTAAGTCGATGTTCGGGGGATTCCCTTGACGATAGACCGATCAAATGATTGACTTATGAACAACAGACTCAAGATGAGCTTCGTCAACGTGGGTGCACCATCCAATGAGACCAGCAATCCTGCCCCCGTGATCAATCACGGATCAGCACCCGTTCTGGCCTCAGTATTCAGTGAACCCTTCCAGGTCTTCTCGGCCAAGAAGTTCCCTGGTGTGATCGAGAGCACGCAGCTGAGCAAATGCTTTGCGCTGCAGGGGATCAAGATTCCGATCCGCAAAGACGGCGTCAAAGGCCCACGTGGTCGCGGCGGCGATGGCGATGACGACGACGGCGACGACTATTAAAGAAGAGGTGAAAACTGAAAAGAAATCGAAAAGAAAAGGGCGTGAATCTCTAGACGAGCAGTCGACCAATCTTGCTCCAGTACTTAAGTAATCCCGGGGGTTCGAGACTCCAGAGATGATGAAATGAACGGAAGGTGTTTTCTCTTGCTTGGGTCGGCGGATCCGAGGAGGCAAAAAAGGAGGCGTGTTGGTCTTTTACGGTGTTTTCGGTGGCCTCTTTTTTTCTGGGTTTTTTTTTTATATTGCTCACTGCTACACGAGCCGGAGCTTGGGGTGTCTTGGTTTTTGTTTTGGCCCTCGGCCGTGTTTATACCTCGGTGGCTAACCAGCTGCTCGTATATATATATCTTATTCGGTGAATCAGTTTGTGTCCTGACTCTGAACCTAGGACCTTGAACGTAAACCCTAGATCCTCGAAATCTAGCATTCAGAACCTTGGAATTGTAGCCGCAATCGTCAACCCTGGAACGTAGAAACCAGGGACATGTACCTGACACGGTCTAAGGGGTTGAAGTGGGCCCACGGTGGCGCCGATAACCTTAAAAATCGTGCATATTTCCTTGTCCTGCAGGGATACTTGGCCCTATCGGAGGATAGCAAGGTAATCCGCGAGTCTGGTTCTCCGATTGGCGCGTAGACTCTTTCTGAGGGGATTTGCAGTAGATGTCTCCCTTTCATCAGAGCAGTTTGTAGCTGTGCGTTGACAGAACAATGTGGCAAGTGGCAGCTCACTACCCATCGAAGATTGCCCAGTAGTTCATATTTGTAGTGAGTAAGACAGGTAGGCATTCGCTGGGGACCATACGTATCATCACTGCATCATTGAGAGCAGCATGACCCGCCTAGACCATGATGGCTTTGCAGAAAGGACCCGAGCTGTATAGATATCTTTCTGTTTTCGCGAACGAAAGGGTCCAATCCAACTCCAGAAAACATATACTAGGAACGCGGCGAATGCCTCTTGTATATCACGTGAAATGATCTTTGCAGTATGTGAACTCCCCGAAAGTCCAATTTACCCGGACGCTCTTCAAGTCGTGCATAGGCATGATCGGGAAGGTCAGATTGAAATATGTCGACAGCGTGATGGCCAATGGGTGCCACCAGTTATCTCTATCCCTGACTCGATAATGTCGAACCTATTTTTCATTTTAGTGTGAAAGGATTCCGTACACTCTGCCCCAAGTATGATGAGTGGAGCGACCTTTAAAGAAGTCCAGCATGGTTGATCGGAAGCCATGACTCGCGGTCCGAGGACGCACAAAGGGTTTTTGAACTTCCACCGCAGAGATTTCGTAAATATTAATTTTAATTTAAATCCAAGGCGTCCATCCTGGCTGTCTCAATTTCAGAAACCCGACAGATTTTTTCTAGGTTTATCACAATAATATCCCCTCTCTCCTAAGAAAAGCGCACCGTGGATGTAATGTACTTGACAAATCTGGTTATTTCACACATGGTTCAATATTTGTGGTTTGCTAAATGACTCAATTGGAGGTAGTATGGCCGAGTGGTTAAGGCGGCAGACTTAAGATACATATCTGACTTCTGCTCTCGTTTGAGATCGTGGGTTCAAACCCCACTGCTATCATCAACCCCAACTTTTTTTTTTTGGGGTTACCCGCGAGATCAGACCGGCCAAGAACCTCGGAAAATGAAGACTTGCAAATGTTGTATTCTTTTTAAACTCTCTCCTTATTGCCCTCGCACTCTTAAGATAAGCCAAGCTTGACATTTCAGGACTGGCCTAATAGCATAATTTCCACTAGATCGGATGAGACAAAAAGATTGACCAAACACAGCATCTCACTGGTCTCTTTACAGCACCACACCATCTGTGAAGGCGATATCTCGCCGCTCTTCACTTGACGCTCACACCTTGGCACATCCAAGTTCAAATCGGGCAATTTGATTAGATGCCCGGTTATTTGATTCGTATTTTGATGTTATATGGACAGAAGTCCGGCCATTCCCCGCACGGCATCTACGTATCTTCGCAGTTCGTTCCGATCAATCGACCGTATAAAGCAGCACCTACTGATAAAAGACTCATAGCCATTCTCCAAGACTTTGTGGTAAGACGGAACCTTTAAGCATCTCCATCAGAATGCCCGGCCGTTGCTGTTCTCCAACCTTCAACCGGATCACGGTCACCGAGCTGCATCCTACATTCGGAGCCGAGATCAGCGGCGTTGATTTCTCGCGACCAGTTGCTGACGAACAGTTCCAGGAGATTCTGGCTGCCATCAGTAAGGTGGGTAAACCTTGAAATTTTGAGCAGAATGAAGATGAACAGTAATAGTACGGTGTGTGCGTCTTCCGCAACACCGGCCTCGATGACGCCCATCACGTCGCTTTTGCTGCGCAATTTGGCGAGCTGGACGATGTGACTCCGTATATGGCGGGCGGACGGGCGCACCGACTGTCCGATGTACGCCTGTTCGATGTCGGCAACATTGACCTCGACGGCAAAGTATTTGACTTGGATCATGTGCGACGGGAGTGGAACAAGGTGTGTCGTGTCATCCACGCAGGTGGTCTCCAACTGAGTCGGATAGGGTAACGAACTCTTCCATGTGGATTCAAGCTTCAATCCGCGACGGGCGGGATACTCACTTCTCCGAGCCGCCGAACTCCCTCCAGCTGGCATGGGCGGCGAGACTGAGTTCGCCGACGTACGGACAGCCTTCGATGAGCTTCCTCGAACCATCCAGATGGAACTTCAACAGCAGGACTATATCGCCGCACACTCGCTCTGGCATTCACGCAAGGTCGCATCCCCTAGCACGTTTGCAGACATTAACCCGAACGACTACCCAATGAGCCGACACCGGTTGTTTCAGAGACACGAATCATCAGGCCGGGACACCATGTATATCGCCTCACACATCCACCATATCGAAGGACTCGACGCAGAGGCATCTGCTGCACTGTTGCAACGATTGCTCTTGCATGCGACCCAGCCCCGATATGTGCTTCGGGTGGAGTGGGAACAAGCGGGCGACCTAGTCCTCTGGGACAACACGAGTGTGATGCATCGCGCGATGGGAGGGAGTTTCGAGGGGAAATATCGGCGAGACATGCGGCGGGCGACAGTTCATGACGGCAGCGGCGGTGCGTGGGGCCTGAATGAGCGCAGCGAGATCCGCCAGGGTTTGCCGTGAATCGTCGATCTGAAGAAACATCGGACTTTTAGGACTTAGGACATTAGGTCATAGCTCATAAGTCATAGCCCATAGGTCATACTTCGGCTAACCCGGACGTCTTGGAACGAAGAGTATATTTCTGAATTGTCTCCTCACTGAGACACGATCATCTCGAGATATTTCCTGCTTGGGCTGCTTGGCATCTCCATTGTCTCACTGTTGGAGGTGGCCACTGCCTTCGCTTGTGGCTAGCGCTGATGCTATACTCGTTCTGTTAGTCCACCGTGAAGAACGTGCAAAGATAGGAAGAGAACTAAAAACCAAAAATAAAAGAGAGACAGTGTAGCATCGGCCATGCATCCGCGCAGGGACGAAGAGTTGTGTCTTAAACGTGCCCAATGAGTGCCTTCGTGGCAGTCGGCGACTCCATCTAGCGGGGGATTTCCTCCGTCATTTCAGACGATTATTTTTGGGATTCAGGGAAACTCGTGCCTCCGAACCACGCGGGGGTGTCGATGGTGTGGTGTATAGTGATTGTCGATTCCATCTTCAAGACGGAGCTATAAAGAGACTCAACATTCCTCGGCGAGGAAACCCCATCATTACCGCTCTCAATTCTACTCTCAGCTCTACATCTTCCAATTACCTATATTCTCTCTCTCTCTCTCCAAATCTCCAACATGAAGACCTTCATTGCTTCTCTCGCCCTTCCTCTCCTGGCCGCTGCGGCTCCGACCATGCAGACCCGCGAGGCCAACCCGCCCTTCAGCGTCATGGCCATCCGCTCTGCCTCGCCCATCCACTACTCCCAAATGAACGCCGCTGGTCAAAAGTTCTATCTCGGCGGCCAGACCTCCTCCTACTGCCCGGACGTGGAAGGCCTCACCTGCCCCCCGGCAATCAAACCGTCATCGCCGCGGGCGGAAGCGCCTTGGTAAGTGACATAACATCTTACCTCTTGTCTTCCCAATTTTTTTCCTGGATGATCGGAGGGGCTAACGTGTTGCGACAGGATGTTGAGGTCCCCGGCGGTCAGCAAATCTACGTGGATCCCTCGGGAGCTTTGAGCTTCACCCAGGCCCACTCCGCTCTTATCCCTGCGGGTTCCGCCGTCGGTGGTTTCCAGTATGAGGCTGGCAACCCTTGGTCCCACTACACCTTCAACGGCTGGGGCGCCAGTGGCTTCATGGCATGCCCCACTGATGACAACCGCTGGCAGGTGTACGCTGCCCTGCAGAACGCGACTGTCCCCTCCGGCAATGTGGACGACTGCCTCGGGTTCTCTGCCATGGCGCTGACCTACAAGGGTTCCGTCCCGGCCTGGCAATATATCTAGAGCCTTCTCGATTCCAGCGCGATTGGCTTTGATCTTTGAGCGTTGTACAATATCCCAGACGAGTGCATTAGTGAACTAGTGACAAAGACTTAATGATTTGCTTCAATGCTATTCCATATTGATATGGGTCAGTAAAAAAAAAAATAAAATGTCCAGGGCTCATGCAGAGTACAGGCAATGGGTATCATTCTATAGAGACTTTTTGTTCTTTTCCTTCAGTTCCTCCAGATCCGAATCGCCTTGTCCTTGCCTCCACTGCCGACCTTCTGTCCATCGGGGCTCCAGTCGACAGCAAAGACCTCATCCTTGTGGCCCGGGAGATCTGTCGACAACTTACCCGTGCGCACATCCCAGACCTTGAGGGTGGTGTCTTTGGAGGCCGAGACAAGCAGACGCGAGTCGGCAGAGAAGCTGCACTGGTAGACAGCGCCGACATGACCGCGGAAGGTGGTGATGAACCTAGCCTTTTGTTAGACTTGCAATTGAAAGGGACAAGAGATAGAATAGAATGGGTAACTTACTTTCCGTCACGTCCATTCCACAGCTTGACGTGATTGTCGAAACCAGCCGAGGCAATATATGTCATATCGGGAGAGAAGGTGACGTGGTTGACCTCCTTCTGGTGACCCAACAGGCGGGCAACAGGCTTGTTAGAGCTCGATGGCTCCCACAGGTACATGGTAAAGTCGTCACTAGCAGACACCAGGCGCTCAACAATCTTCTTGTTTACGGTCGCGGCATCTTCGTAGCGTTTCTTGGCGGCAGCAATCTTCTCGGCGTCGGTTGAGGGGACCTTACCAGTGTGATCATGGTAGGCAGTGCGCAGCGCAAAGTCGGTAGACAGCGCAAGATGGTTGACGCGGTGGGCGTGCGACGCGAGAGTCTGAATGAGCGTGCCATCTTTCGGGTTCCAGATCTTAATGGTCTTGTCGTGCGACGCCGTATAGATCTGACCAGTACCACCCCACTTCACACAGGTCACGGATCCTTTGTGTCCAGTGAGCACATGCTCGATACGCTTCGACACCACATCCCACACACGCACAGTCGAGTCCTTGGACGACGAGGCGATACGGGGGCATCCAGGTTCCTGAAGATGGTACGGCTCCCAGGCCAGATTGGTGATCCACTTCGCATGGCCCTTGAGAGGACCGCCGAGCGCAACACCCTTCTTCGCATCCCAAATTCGCACGGAGTTATCCATGCTACCGGTCGCAATCATCGCACCATTGGGCGAGTACGCCACGGCCAGCACCCAGCTAGTATGTCCCTTCAATGTATGCAACGGGGTACCAGTATCGCAGTCCCAGATCCGCGCGGTGGAGTCACCACTTCCAGAAACCATTGTGGATGAGTTGATCGGGGAGAAAGAAGTTGCGAGAATAGCCTCGCCGTGGCCCGCAATGGAGGCTGCGCAGCGTGAGACCGCCTTGACTCGGAATACTGCCTGCGGAGTGAAGAATAGGGAGACTGTATCCTCGGTAGTCTTGATGCCAGGCTGAAGAAGCGAGTGGTAGAGGTCTGCGAGAATATCGATTGTCTGATCGCCCTTGTCGGACTGGTAGGTGAAGCGATACGGAACTCGGTCATCGTCGTCCTGTGAAGTCTCTTGTTAACGCTGTTCTTGCGCCACACCCTTGGATGATTTCCTTTGGGTACTCACGTTGCCTTGTAACGTATTCAAAAGAGTCTCAAGGTTCTTGGTGTTGGCATCGGCCACTGGGACCGAAACTGCAGGCCCGGTGGCATTTCCGGTGGCCTGGTCGAAGAATTGGACGCGGACGCTACCGAGGTCCGAGGGAATGCTATAGAGCTCCTGCTGCTCCTTGGCCCTTTCGGCCGCAGCGACCTTCTGGCGCTTACTGGGCGGGGGAACGAGAGTGGCCATTGTGCTTTGAGGAGTTGGAGGAGGAAGAAAATTTGACGCCTTATCAGGGCTTATCGCTTATCGCGGGGGGTTAACGTCTACGGCCAGCAGATACTGCCCCCCCACCCCTTTCTATAGTTAAAATTGAGATTCTAGGAAATAATATTCGATTTGTTCATTAAGCATATCATGAGCGTAAAGCTTGCAAATAATCACCAGAGTGTCTTCCGATATAAAGGAAAGGGCTAAAGTCTGGACTTGTAGCTCGTTCGAGAAAGAGGCCTACACAGATGGTCGGGTTAGTTTTTTCTTGATATGAATCTTGGCATCTTCCAAGAGCTCTTGTTGGAAATATTCTTGTTCCTCTTCAAGTGATAATGCTTGGCAGCCTGAAATACGTCTAAAAGAATCATTCACAAACGCTTTTTGAGAAAGATTTATGGCTCTCAAATTCTTATCTTTTGGAGATGTCTGATACCACCTGTTGCGCACTTTTAAGAACGAGTAGCTCCCATCTTTCTTCATGTTGCTTCGTAGGACGTAGCCCACTGCCGCCTTCGACCGTAATGTCACTGTCTGTGTGGTAATGTCGGTGCTCGCATTTTCTGGTTGAGGGTCTAGCCGCCTTTCTCGGCTGACTCAAGTTTGGGAACAGATGTAGGTGCTCTCTGCAATCCTCTGGCATCGCCTGGTCTCGCACTCGCTTGGACTCAGGCGGGCAGGTTGATCGCCACTTGGCATGCGGCCGTCTCGCAGATGGCGTTGTCGAACGGCGACCGGCGATATCAAATACTCTCCGTGTACGACCAGAACGCGTTCGATCTCTTGCGTGAATTTCCACGGTCTGGTCGATGCCATTATGTTCGACAGCTTATAGCTCAGCTTATTTGGTACTGTAAAAATGGCCCAAAGATGTAATGTTTTGTCATGACCAACCTGTTGTTTCATGACTCGAGCGAATATCGACGTCAAGGGCTCTTTCCTCTTCTTCGAGGAGACAAAGCTCACAAAAACAGGATAAGAGCGGGGTCAATGACAATGTGTTTCTTATACCACTTAGAGATCAACCCTGATATGACATGGCCAAGCGTTTCGACAAGGCTGCCATTGACAAGCAGCCCCAGATGTGGTCGAGGCATACGTGTTGTGGCATGGCACGGCATGCTGTGTACCTGTCTCAATTATGTGAACGCTGACGCCTTTGATTCCTCCACTGGGGCCAGACCGAAGCGAAATATCAGATAGGAGGATATGATGTCACCGAGGATGCTTGAAAGACGAAAGCACAGATCCGACTGTACTGTCTCTGAGGCTCATATTCAAGGTTGTCAAGCCCCCATCCACTTCCACAGAACTTGAAGCAACTGGTCGCGGTGAATCGGTTTCCCGATGTAATCATTCATCCCCTTAGCAAGATACGTCTCCATATCTCCCTTCAACGCATTTGCCGTAAGAGCAATGATAGGCACGTCGATACCCATGCTTCTGATTTGCGATGTCGCTTCCAAACCATTAAGCACTGGCATGCTGATGTCCATCAAGACCACATTGTATGATAGAGGCGTTTGCTTAACTTGACGAACAGCTTCCGCCCCATCCCAGGCGACATCGATGCGCTCGAAACCGAGACTTTGAAGAAGCTTGAGCATTACCATGTGGTTGACGAGGTTATCCTCAACAAGTAGAATATGCTTGCGCGGCGCAATCTCCCGCACTCTGTTCACGAGGATCTTCGGGTCATCGGTTGAAGGCATGGCAGGCTGCTTCGCCGAAAAGCCTGTGTTGATGTGACCCATTCTGGCTGTGAACCAAAACACACTGCCTTTGCCCTTTGGACCGGGCCTATAGCCCACCGCGCCGTCCATCAGCTCCGCCAAACTCTTGCAAATCGAAAGACCGAGACCAGTACCCTGGTACTGTTGGCCCGTGGAGTCGGCAAATCGTGAGAAAGGTGTGAAGAGGGTATTGAGAGCACAGTCAGGAATTCCTACACCAGAATCGGCAAGCTCTGTCGTGACCGTGTATGCCTGAGGATCTGATTCAGAAGGGGCGAAAGTAGTGGTGAGTCGAATATAGCCCGACTCCGTGAACTTCACAGCGTTTCCGAGCATATTCTGAACGACCTGACGATAGCGTAAAGGGTCACCACGCACAGCTTTAGGTAGGTCCGGTGGAATCGAGCAAGTTAACTCCACGCCAGGTTTCAGAAGAGACCGGCAGTTGCGCATGACAGCATCAAGAATGCTCTTGATATCCACGACATCGGAGTGAAGGGAGAAAGACCCAGATGACAGCTTCGAGTAGTCGAGCACATCGTTGATGATCTGAAGTAAAATCGAGGTCGAGTCCTCAATGATCGAAGCGTATTCCATTTGTTGGTCGGTGAGTTCGGTATCCTTCATCATCGCAAGCGCGAGCTGCATGCCGTTCATGGGAGTCCGTATCTCATGGCTCATATTTGCCAAAAAATCTGTTTTCATCTTCGCTGACTCTTCAAAGGCCGCGACCATGCGCGCCTCGGCCGCTTTCCGCTCCGTCAGGTCACGCGTGACCTTCACAAAGCCAACGTGACGACCAAATTGATAGATAGGCGTGATCATCACATTAGCCCAGAAACGCGATCCATCTTTTCGATACCTCCAGCCTTCATCTTCCATCCGTCCTTCCTGCAAAGCCCGTGCTAGACCTCTGCCTGGCTTACCATTTTGACGATCCTCAGCGCTATAGAAAATGGAGAAGTGCTTGCCGATGACTTCCGAGGGAGAATACTTTTTCAAGATTGCCGCGCCAGGATTCCACGTCGTGATGATGCCCCGGGTGTCGAGCATAAAGATAGCGTAATCCTTCACTGTGTCCACCAAGATTTTGTAAGTTTCATTCGTGTAGGCGTGTTGTTCATCGGTCGCGACCCAGAGATCTTTTGACGTGTTTTGAGCCTCTAATACGACGTAGATCAACGATGCATTTTCGAAGATTGGCGTAATACGAAGCTGGTAAGTCGTATTCTTATTTTTGACGTGTATTCCCTCCATGACTTGAACCTCTTTTGAGCTGATAGCTGCACGTAACGCTCCGTATAGAGTAGGAATGTCCGGCGCGGGGATGTTGTGGACTGGAAGATCGCAGACACAAGTGCCTAACAGATCCTCCCGAGATTGACCAGAGAAGGTACGATGAGTGTCTGAAGCCTCGACGACGCATAGTTCCTCGTTCAGGATCAAGGTAGGGACTGGGTAATACCGGTAAATGCGACTCAAGGCGGGGTCGAAGCCGGTGCTTTTTGATGGCGGTTCCATCTTCGTCTTGTCCTCCACATCCGAGATCACGTTGCGGTCTGTTACTGCCGGTCGCTCGTCTGCTCGAGGCGCTGTGACAAGAGGCTTGGAGACTGGCGTGCCCGCATCGTCCATAGTCAGGGCCAACAGGTCGCTAGTGAGAGCCATACTTGCCATCCATCTCCGCATTACTAGTTGATAAAGTGTTCAAAGTGGGCGATGTCCCCGGGATGATAAATGAGTGTGGGACCAGATGGGGCTGCAGATGTGCGTGATATCCTCTCGCGAGAGAGAGGGAGATGAAACACCGGGTGGATGGGTATGAAATCGGCCGAAGAGATCTGGTGAACAAGGGTGAAGCAGAGGGGATGGGGATCGAGCGTCTGTGGCCATGCGGTGTGCATGATCGGTGGGGCACCAGCGTGGCAGTTATCCTTCAGAAGCCGGCACGCTCTACGTCACAAAATCCAAATCCCGACATTTGACACGAGGCCAAAGTACCGCAAATTTCCCCACCTGGAAGAAAGGGCTCGCTTATTAGTGGCAGGCTCAATCTCCCGGCCGAGGAGCTTGGCAGGACCCAGCCTTGCGCTTATTGATCAACCTCGCGGCCCACATACTCCAGTGGAAAACATTCCTGTGGAGGGCCGTTGCAGTTGCTTAGTAGACAAATTAGCTTTTCTGAGGCGCTCGCCTCTTCGGTCCGCGTGAAATAGACTTTCAATAGAACCATGATAATTTCCTGCTTCAGATGAGAAAGAATAGGCGAAGATCGCTCTGAATGAGGAGACTAAGACGTAAGCAGCAAGGGTTTCTCTTGTTTGCTCTGTTTGCACAAAAAAATAAAAGAATAAAAATAGAAATCAGTGCCGATTTTCGCCAAGGACCACGATACTGTAAAAATTGACCCATGCGGGAATATTAGTGAATACTAGAGAATTCCACTGGGATGGGATCACTAGAGGACAAAAATCAAACCGGAAATGTGTCTCTCAAGTCACGAATTGGTGATGATGATGAATCAATTTTTCGGTCTGTTACAAACATGACTCAGGCTTGATATACTCATTTTCAGCCGAACAGTCGGGACTCATTCGTAGGGACAAGTGCGTATGAGTATCGACTGGCCTGAGATGCTACTAATATATAAGTAAATGAAGCGGTAGTCCTGTTCATTACAAAGTGTCTCTGAAGCGAAAGCTGGAGGTCTACATAATCTTGATACATGGCTGTAAAATCAAGGACGAGCGTTTCCATCTGTAGTATCTGAGAAGTAAGAGTACCGTAGGAAGTAATGGAAGTCAATGGATGAAGAACCAAGACATAGCGTCTCTAGTTACAGCTGAATGACACTGCCACTGACGGCGCAAGTCACAGTCATGCTTTAAGCAAGTACCCCCATAGGATCCCAACGTGGCAAGACTTTGGGGGTCTGCTTCAAGATTGCTTGGGTCTCAGTTGAGACAAATCTCGAGTCGACAACTGCCTGGAAGGTGTATTCATCCATCCATCCATCGGTCATCACAAACCAACCCTTGTTCCCAGCTGTCTCTCCCCATGAGTTCTCAACACGCCATCGCACTGGGCGGTCACCTTCGAGATGGACTCCTGTGATCACCATAGCATGGGTCATAGCAGATTCACCACTAGCAAGCCGTTCGGCTTTGTTCATACCAAGCGAGACATTGAAGCCGAGTGAGAGGTTGGTGAGATCGACATCCATGATACCATGATCGCGATCTGAAAATTTGCCCACATCGCAGCCAAAGAATACCGGATGCCCGGCTTTGAGCATTGCTATCACTGCTTGCTTGAGCGTCTGCATCTCCACGTTGGCATATCTGAGCGTTTGTCCTTCTACTACGTTTCCGAGCCTCTCGACTGTTAGCAACTGATTCCACTCATGTCGTGGGTCATTAACCAGACTGAACAGTGATCCAGGATCAACACATGTGCGACTGTGCGACCCTGACTTTGACCCTGATCCGAGAGCTTGCCGGCCAAATTCAATTGGGGATTGTCGCACTTCCCGAGCGGCTCCATTAGCATCGTGGAATTGCCAGACAAATTGCTCATCCGGCCTTGGCGGAGGTCCGAGCAAAAGGGTCACTATTGAGTGGATTTCTTGCAAGAATTGTTCCTTGGTAGCTGCCAAAAGATGTTCAGCCTGGCTCTCTCCCTTTGCCTTTCTTACGGCGAGTTGGCGGAGAGCGAGACCCTGCTCGCGCAGCTTGGCTGTAAGCAGCCAGTTCATCTTGGAACTATTCTGCGCATGAAAACTATCCGGATAGAGAGTGTGCGGAACGAGACCGTATTTGTGCACGAGGTTGACGACCATATCCCACTGGCCACCGTCCGTGACAGGATCCTCGCATAACTTCTGAACCAAACGGCTGGAGAAATCCTCGTGCGCAGTGTCAATCATTTGCTCGTAAAAATAATTTGCCTTTTCGATTTTGTCCCAGTAGAATAGATACGCCTGGCTGAGCTCGAACTCCCCAAGCTTGTATTTATTGATCAGAGGCACACGAAAGATGTTGGTTGAGGCGAAAAGCCAGCAACGGCCAGAAGATCTTTGATTGGTAATTGGTGCCCCTTCTACTGGCACTGTCAGGTTGAAGATGTGTAGATCGGTATTGACAGCGGTGCGGTTGGTGAGGACCTCTGCGTAGCTCTGGCTAGCGAAACTCGATATGGCGAGGCGGTTCTGTCGGTAAATTTAGTACCACATTCATCTAAGTCATCCCCGCAATGAGATGAAATCAGATAGTGTCATACCTTTGCGTCGCTCAACAGAGCACCGCTCCAATTCTCCATTCGAGGGAGTGTCACGGTCCGAAGACGTTCTCTAGCCAGGTATGGTGGTGGGGCTATGATTGTTGTCAACGATCTTGACCTCGACTACAGACATCAGCAGATTGGAAGGCGTGAGCTTACGGGTATGGTCATTTGATGGCTGCTCGTTGGCTGTATGGCTCGTTTTGGTCCAGTCCACGTTGATCTTGATAGGATCTCCTGATTTCCCATTAACTGGCGCCGGCTTGGAATATGTCGTCCCCATGATGACTTAAGGTTTTGACAGAGAAGTCTAGAGACTGAAGTTCAAGTCAAGTGTCAAATTCCATAAATGAGTGAATCAGTCAGAAATCTGGAATTGAGGACCTTGGAAGAAGATAGAGAAGCCCTATCTCGGTCGTGCGGGGTATGTAGGATGAGCTGCAAGAGTAGATTTGATTGGTAGTGCATTTAGCAAGGGGCAACTTCCGACTTGCCACGATAAGAATTCTATCTGGATTGGGGAAAAAGATTATTATAATACCAGGATCTGGTCCAAATGGCTCTGAACGGCTGCCGTGACTGCTCGCACTAGCTGTACCAGAGGGCCCTTTACAAGACATTCTTGGAAAAATGAACCGAGAGAGGTATATACAGAGCTCCAATCGGTGCCCAGAGTGACTCAGAGCAAAGACTGGAGGATCAAATATAGAGGCCCATTTCGATTATCTTCTCTAGGGGACTGTGTGGACTGCGCCATAACCCGCATATCCCAAAAGCCGACCCTGTCTCATTCACCGAGGGCATACCACTTGACTCGATCAAGTAAATCTCATTTCAAGAAAAATTAGAAATAGACCTGTACATAAACAGATTCTCGTCATTATCTTTTCATGAAAGCTTATATCCGATACTGCAAAGAAATCACCTACCATTGCAGCCTCGCTCATAGAGACCCGGAATAGTCTTGCTCAGGGAAGCAAGACCAATTCTTGAATGCTGACAGAGTGTGAAACAAAATTAGGAGGCGTTGCATACACATCCAAGATTGAAGGAAAGTAGATGTGGTAGAAGGTATGCACGCGGGATGGGAGAGCTGCGGTAAATGGCCCCTCCGTTCAAGTACATCTCTGGTTTCTTAGAAGCGGTATATGCGGGTTCTTCTGTGGTATTTCATCCTTTTCTCTCAACACTTCTACGCTTCAAAAGTAATAGAGGGAAAGGAAAAGGGCGTACAGGAAGACATGAGTCTCAGGTGCGAAAGGAGACTTGCAAGCTTCAATGATCTTCTCAGGCATGTCAAATAGATCCGGAGTAACTTTGAAAGCAACGTAATTGCAGTTGAAGGCATTTCAAAACTCATGAAGGGAAATCTCCGTCGGATATCACGATGTCGCGATCAGGCAGAAGGCAGCCGTGGAGGTCAAACGAGTCCGAAACCATCCTTTGGTCTTTGCCCACTCTCAATTGCACTTCCTCACAATCAACATGTCCATCACCTCACGAGAAACAACTGACTCGTTTGTCCCGTTGACTTCAAGAACCAGTAGCAGACATCCGCCAACCGGTCGGCCGCCCACCACTGCTACCAGTGTCGCTGGACAGGATATCGTCTGCGCCATAAGTGAGTCTCGTGGCATCTCGTCTACCGTCGGCCTGGCATTTGTCAACCTCGCCACGGCAGAAGTAGTTCTGTGCCAGATATGCGACAGCCAGACTTATGTGAAGACCCTCACCAAGGTCGGCATCTTCGAACCTAGTGAGATACTATTCATGAACACTGCCAAGGAGTCCACACTGCGCTACATCGTCCAAGAGAACTTGCCAGATCCAATAATCACCTTTCTGGATCGCAAGTGCTGGTCTGACAAGGCGAGTCACGAGTATCTGGATCGATTGGCTTTCCCCGATGAACTGGATTCTCTTAAAGTGACACTGGGAGGAAACTTCTTTGCGGCATGCTCCTTCGCTGCAGTATGTAATTGCGCACCGAAGCAAGTGAGGGGCACTGACTAATTGAGAAGCAGGTGTTGCGATATGTTGAGCTAGAGCTTCAACGTGTCTTCGCCTCCCATTCCTTGCGAATCAGACTTGAGCCATCTCAAGGGTCCATGATCATCGACCTGGCGACAATTGTGTCACTTGAGCTCATCCAGAACTTACACAATACAAAGTCAAAAGATAGTCTGTATGGACTGCTAAACGAGACCTTGTCGCCTATGGGATCCAGGCTTCTGCGAAGTAGCATTTTGCAGCCATCCACCGATCGTGTGAAGCTGACGGAACGATACAACGCCGTCGAAGATCTTTCTTCCAAAGAAGACACGTTCGTTTCTGTCCGTCAAGCATTGAAAGGCTTCGGTGACGCAGACAAAGTCTTGACTTCAGTAAAGTGGCCTCATTCTATGAAACGCACAGACCGAGCTGACCTGACAGATTATTCTTGTCCCCACTGACCGAACGATTCAGTATATCGAGCAATCAGTCAACAATGTGATCATGCTGAAGACATTCATTTCTGGAATCAAGAAAATTTACCAGGCTCTTGGGCCTGCACAAAGCGATCTACTTCTCAAAATCCGCAAGGTATTGTCCTAGACCCTGTTTGAACGACATTCTCTTAATGTCGCTTTAGTTATGCTGCCCAACGGGACACCGTGCTATCGAGTTGCTCATCGAGGAAACTTTGAATGAGCATATCACGTATCAAAGCAAACCACTGGATCTGCGGAACCAACGAGTATACTGTGTCAAGGTAGCTCTCACCCTTGATGACCACTCTATCTGCATTCTCACCCAGTTCAGGCCGGTGTCAACAGTCTGCTCGATGTAGCCCGGCAGACGTACAAGGAGGCTAATGCGGATGCTGCAGAACTGGTAGAGAAACTTGCAGGTATGTGACTCCTTTCAAATATAAGGCTGACAGCTGAAGAATTGAAGAAAATTGTGAGATGGCTTTAGATCTCAAGTACGACTCAGCTCGTCAGTATTTCATCTGTATTCCAATATCAGATGCGGAGACTCTGCCTGATGTCTTCATCAATGTATACCGCAAGAAGAGCCGCGTCGAATGTCAAACTCTAGACTTGGTCAAACTGAATCAGAAGATCGACGATGCGCACACTGAAGTGATAAGCATGAGCGACCAAACAATTCAGGAGCTGATTCGAGATGTTTGCGCACAGATTTCAGGACTATTCCAAGTCAGCGAAGCCATTGCGATGCTAGACATGCTGGCAGCTTTCGCCCAGCTGGCCACAAGCTACGATTACATCCGCCCGGAGCTGACAGCAACACTGGCCATCAAGGCTGGTCGGCATCCGATCAGAGAGCAAATTCACAGCAACAAATTCATCCCGAACGACGCATATGCCACACCCCAGTCACGATTTCAGATTATTACTGGCTGCAACATGAGTGGAAAGTCAACATATATTCGCTCTTTGGCACTCATGACTGTCATGGCACAAATAGGTTGCTTCGTACCAGCTCAATATGCCTCTTTTCCGGTTTCGCATCAGCTGTTCGCGCGTGTGGCCACAACAGATGACCTTGATGCCAATGTTTCAACTTTCGCAGCAGAAATGCGCGAGATGGCATTTATCCTGCGCCACATCGAGCCGCGAGCTATGGTGCTCGTCGATGAGGTCGGTCGAGGTACAAGCACGACAGACGGCCTCGCGATTGCCGTTGCATTAGCAGAAGCCCTTCTTGCCAGCAACGCTCTGGTCTGGTTCGTCACACATTTCCACGACCTGGCACGCATTTTATCTGAGCGTAATGGCGTGGTAAATTTTCATCTCGCCGCAGACATTACAACTGATGCGAGCAAAATGACCATGTTATATCAAATCTCCGAGGGTCCAGTTCCAGACCGACGATATGGTCTCGCACTCGCTCAGCTAGTCGACCTACCCCCTGTTGTTCTTGAAGTTGCGAGCAAAGTATCAGAGATATTAGATGGCTTGGCTCGGCGTCGAAACAGTTCATCACGCGTGATTGCAATTGCTCAGAAACGAAAGTTACTTCTCTCCCTGCGCGAACAACTTTTCATCGCGCGGGATAGTACGATGGATGACAATTCTCTACGTCGCTGGCTGATTAACCTGCAAAATGACTTTGCACTGAAGATGGCAGCCAGGGATCAAGAGGTGGATCTCTCTGACGATAGCTCTAATGCGGCTGCCAAAAATTCAACCCCTATGCCCAGCCGCCTGTCACTCGACTCAAGCGGCCACTCATTGAGCACAAAGGGAGAATCGAGTCATTTCGAAGGAGAACCGGGAAATAGCTCTGAACCTATTTTCTTTCTCGACTCTGACTCCTATTCTGCCGATACTGACAGCATGGTCATGGTTTGACCTTGTGCTCGTGAATCGAGCTCAACATTATTCTCGGTATCTTTACATCGGCTTGTATCTGCAATTCCGTGACTTTCTACTGAAGAGCAAAGCGAAGTGTATACCTTACTGATCATCCTCAGAATAATTAACATGTCTCCTTGATTATTATAGCGTTTATTGAGATGATGACCAGAATGCAAACACAGCCGATGGCCCACACCCAAAATTCACCCATTTATCTATCAATCGCTGGTAACATGGTATCTGAGAGGTGGATTAGACATTGTTCTTTTAACCAAAGTGGAACAAAGTCTGCTTTCCCTTCTTATTCTTTTTGTTCTTCTTGCCTTCACCGGAATCATCGAGATCTGTCGGCTCAGAGGGGGAGGCGACTCCGGATGAGGGATTGGAGCTCCAAGCATCTGGTGCCGGTCCACGGCGGTCGTCCCAGCGGACGTAACCCCGTGTCTTGCCAGCCATCAAAACGTTCGGTTTAGCAGCAGTAGGCAGCGCGGGAAATGCGTCACCACCAGTAGGAGCAGGGCGAGCGGAACGGCTGGAGCTAGAGGATGTCGCGGCCGAAGGTCGATTAGGGGCAATGTTAATTGATGGGCGTGAGAAAGAGGGTGCGGGACCGGCTGCAGCCCAAGGGGTGGCGGATTGAGCACCAGATCGACGAGAAGAGCCAGTAGCGGCCGAAAGAGGCGGGAAGGGATTTGATGAGGAGGAGGATGCTGAAGATGAAAGGGCGCCGCTTCTACCAACGGCTGAACGAGAGGATTGAGCAGTGGATGATTTCAGACGCAGGACACGACCACCTGCGGTGTTGACAGTGCTGGGTGACATGCCCGGCAAAAGGCCGCCAGGACCAGGTAGGGCCGGGTAATCCTCATTGATGGCACGCCAATCGTTCCAGGCCTGGAGCAGGTTGTTGCGCTTGGAGTTGTCCTCATAGATCTCAGCCAGTTCCTTGATCAGCTTACCGAGCTCGGAGCTGGATGTATCGAACAAAGAGAAGAAGGCGTCAATCAGTTCAGTGGCAGAGATGGACGATGTGCGATAGCTTGAGACTCTGCTGCGGAATTCCGTCAACTTATTGGCATCATTGCGCAAAAGATTTGACGCCCGCTCCAGAACAGCGGTGTGTCGTAACCGACGAGCTTGGTCTTCAGGTCCAAGTGGCTGTGAGCTAGGAGCCAGGCTGAGACCGTTGAGTCCCTCGGTAGGCGGTTGGGGTGTTCTTGATCCAGACTGCAGTGGAGTAGCAGCGGCTGATCGGGCTGGGGCCTGGACGGGCTGGGTCTCATCGCGAGAGAGCGCTCCTCCAAAGCTACGCTGAGTGACCGACTGAGAACTTTGGATGGCCATCTGTCGCTGGTAAGCAAGCTGGTCTCGCCGCAAAGGCTGAGCACTCGACGGTGGCAATGGCTCAGCATTGGGATCACGGCCCCGACCGGCGCCACGGCGCTGTTGCTGTGGCTGGTATGAGCTACGCATATTATCAAACTCCCTGAGATCTACCATCCGGGCGTCTCGTCGGATGTCTTTCGATGCGTCATTGGGATGTTCTTCCAGCTGATGAGCCTTTAGATCCATTTGTGACTCAAATACCACGAACTTCTTGTCTAGACAATCTTGATTCAGACAGAGAAAATGATCCTTTTGGAAATGACCTTCAAGGGCTTGGTAATCCATGTAGTATTGTTGCTGGCGATTGTTGGATCGGCGGTCACAGATATGGCAGCGTTCATGCTTCTCGCGGCAATGAGTGTATAGCTCATCATCGCCATAAAAGCGTTGTCGACAGAAACCACACTCGGGATGTCCTTTGAAACCGCTCTGGTTGATGGCACCGGGCTGGTCATCACCGTATTTTTCGTGCTTTCGCAACTCCGCATGCGTAAAAAGGGTGTGTTCGTGAGTGAAGACCTTTTTGTTTCGTGTACAAAGATCACTATTGTATGAACGAATTAGTGACTGAGTTGTCACCTATGTGTTGGGGCAGAGGCAGGCTCTGGCAACATACCACATCACCTTCCCATGCTTGCTTCTCACGTGGCGATGCAAGTCTGGCCAACCTAGACAGGCAACGTCGCAGTCTTCATCAGGGCAGTTATATCGAAGCAGCAAAACGGTGTCCTCGAAGATCTCGTCCTTCTCATACTGGATGCCCAAGTTGTCATCGGTCCGAGCAAAGTCCTTCTTCTCGAAATCCTCAAAGCGGCGCACAGGGTCGTCGGTAAATATCACAAAGGCAGACTCGGTCTAGATAGCCATACGTATTAAACATTGCCCATAGGATCCCTTGAAGTAGAGTGACCCCCAATCGCGGGCCACTCGGGAAGCACCACTTACCCGACAATGAGCACAACCTTTGCTTTTGTATAGCGCCCGAAGTCGGAGAGCGCAAATATGACACGTTCGGTGGTTGCAAGGGGAGACAGAGGTGTGTTCTACCTTGGAGGCGCAAATGAAGCAGACCTCTCCGTCATCAGCATCGTCGGTAGCAGCAGCGACCTGCTTGGAGCCGACCGTCGCAGTTGTAGCAGGCTCTGCATCTTTGCGAGCCCCATCAGTATTCGACTTTTCGCGTCCACCGGAATTTCTCCCTCCGCGTCCACGAGATCTGCCTCTATTTGCGCCTTCCCCGGAGTTTTGCTGGGCGTCCGCACGGCCGGAGGGGGAGCCCCTCCCCCTCCACGGCCTCGGCGGCGACCACCACGACCTTGGCTTGAGGACCCTGGTGCCGGCGCATTTTCAGCCATGGCGTAGTGGAGTCGAGGATCAGCGCAGCAGGAAAGGTTCGCGAGTCAATGGCGTATAGCTGCAGAGCGCGAAGTTGTGCGTGGGGTGGAAAAGGAAAAGATCTCGGCCCGCTGACTGAGCGGAGCTTTGCAAGACCTGTCCCAGTGCTCTATATCAGGATAAAGACACTCGCTACATGAACCCCGTAAGTAACTCTTGAGTAAATTGAACATATATTTAGGGCATTGGGAGGCTACTAGGTTTTTTCAAACGCCATGGTTCGCTGACAAATGCACAATTCTACGTTACCGCCACACCATGGATGCAAATGATGGAATTCGACCATGGTCACTTATTCGAGGCCTTGACCAACTCCCGCTAGAGGGCATAATCAAGTAGATAGGAAAAAGAGCAAAAGCGCCAGAGAAACAACAGCCCAGAACAAGGGTTCACGCCAGCATCCCCATGCATCGCAAAATTCAAAACAGACGAGAGTCGTTAAGACGGATGAGATTACCCCATCTAGGCGGGTCGCAAAGTGACCACGATTCCAGCCAGAGCTATTCATCCGGATTGTACAAGTTCTGGTTCAATATTTTGGTCATTGTGAACATATGCACTCGATCTTGCTTGAAAACGGCGCGCATGGCGTCGTCGCATCGGATTTGTCGACGATCACTGGGATCTTGAAGTTGATTTTCCCGAATGTATTCCCAGACCTTTTTCACCGTTTGAGGTCGTGAAAGCTAGACGAAAAAATCAGTCATCAGAACCCGAGCGAAGTATAAGAATGTCTTACTGTAACTTCTCCACCCAGTAGCGCAGACAGAGGCGGCGAGAGATTAAGAGGTTTCTGCAAGGAATGTTAGAAAAGACAATGTTGAATAAAGCCCTGGCAGCATTCTCTTACATGGAATCCCCCAGTCCTATTAACCTCTTTCTTCGTGGTTCTGTCCGAGCCAGACTCGATATCTGAGTCGTCCTCCGCCTTGACCCGCTTCGAGGTCTTGGCTTTGCTTTTCTTCTTGGATGGAGCTGCGCGCCGTGTATTTCCACCTCGTGTTGGCCGCGCGCGCAAATTCTCCTCGGCCTGCAGCTTCGCTGCATACACTGCATCGGCGTCAACATCGGCATCGGCATCAGCATCGGCATCCGGCTTGCGCTTCTTAGCAGGCGGCTCACTGCCAACAGGCGACGAGGCATCACTGTCGGGGTCGCGTTTCACTGGGGAAGAGGATGGGGGCGGGGAAGGGACCGCAGATGCCGAGTCGCCTTCTTTGTGACCGTTGCTCGCAGTGGTCTCTTCTGGAGAATCAACGCCGTTCTTCTCCGCGTAAATGTCGAATCGTTCCATGATGAGCTGCTTGACAGCAGACTATTCGTCGAGATTGTGAGCATTGGTCCTCACCATAGTTGACTTGCTTCCTGTTCTCAACGAAAACGATTGAATGCGAGCAGACATACCTTCTGCGGAGTGAGATCATAGCCGACGACTTCCTGGAGACCTTTGCGAATTCGCTTCTCGGAGATAGTATTGAGATCACTCTTGCCGAGAATCGAATCAATGATCTCGACGTATTGATCGCGTATCTCAGAAGTAACTACAACGCCGAGTTAGCGACAGGCATTGTACGCTTGAGGGTCTGGTAATTGCGGCCGGGCCAACGCCGAGGTAACGCACGCGACATCTTGTGGGCAGTCAATCCCAGCAGTGTCCTCTGTAATGACTCGATATCACTGCTAGGGATTTGCAGACCCTGCGCTGGAGCTCCCGCCGGCAACCTGGGTCGGTGACTGTAGATCGCGCAACCCGGTACTTGGGCAAGGTCAGGTGGGTATAGTCGCACTGGCGCTTAGGACCGGGGTCGTGCAGGGCGGGAGAACCAGGGGCGCGAAGGAACACCACGGAGCGAGCCGACGAAAGGGAAACCGAGAGATACTCGCGAAAACCAAGAATCGAGAAATGGACGTACGATGGCAAGCAAACACAAAGAGCCCCGCGGTAGCTCCGAAAGCAACGGCGATGCTCAGCCCGGGGAAGACGATGACTAATAACACGTGACCCTCGATGATGAGTCAGCGCGCACAAAGAAAGCGGCTTGGCGTCCACTTTTGTTTCCTGTGGGAAAATCCTCAAAGTCCGCACATCTGCTCCGCTCCACGGCTGTCGCCTTTCGCAACTCCATCATGGCGCCCAGTTTTGATACCCTGACTGAGCAGGACCTCCACGAAGAGGAGGAGGAGGAAGTCGATTTCTCCGGTGCGTGCAGAATCTTTCGCCCCGGCCGTGTGCCCCTCTCTAACGATCCCCGGTAGATCTCAAGGAACAATACGAAGTTAAACTCGAGGAGGGTCTGGATACATTCGTCGTCATCGATGGCCTTCCCGTGGTCCCCAAGGACAGCCGACAGAAGCTCGTCAAGTTCTTGTTGAGGAAGTTGACCTCCGTCGGTCAAACCTCTGAAGATGCCGTTTTTATGCCGCTCAACGACAAGGAGATGACTGAAGGGTGCGTGATGGGTCTTGAATAAATGTAGTGGGTACGATAGCTGATCTGGTGTCGACTGTCTACAGATTTGCGTTTGTTGAGTACGAAACCCCCGAACAAGCCATGGCCGCCGTTAAGCAACTGCACGGCGTCCCTCTCGACAAGAAGCACACCCTCGCCGTGAACAAGTTGATGGATATCGAGCGCTATGGCCGCGAGGGTCGTATCGACGAGGAGTACCAGGAGCCCACGATCGAGCCCTTCAAAGAGAAGGAGCACCTGCGCTCGTGGTTAGGCGATGCCAACGCCCGTGATCAGTTCGCCCTCTACCGCAACGACAAGGTTGGTGTCTTCTGGAACAACAAGAGCAACCCGCCAGAGAACGTCGTTGATCGCGCTCACTGGACACAACTTTTCGTCCAATGGTCCCCCAAGGGTAACTACCTCGCCTCCGTCCACCCCCAGGGTGTCCAACTCTGGGGTGGCCCCTCATTCTCAAAACAAAAGCAGTTCCCCCACCCCTTCGTGCAATTGATCGAATTCTCGCCCTTGGAGGGCTATTTGACTACATGGTCCGCCCGCCCTATCCAGGTTGAGGAAGGTCAGCCCATCTTGACCTTCGAGGAGGATGGAAAGAACATTATCGTTTGGGACATCGAGACCGGCAAGCCCCTTCGCTCATTCGTTTCCCACGACCTCACCGCCGCTCCCGCCGTCGAGGGTGACGTTCAACCGAAAAAGAAGGTCCAGTGGCCCGCTTTCAAGTGGTCTGCGGACGAGAAGTACGTGGCCCGTATGCTCCAGGGTCAGTCGATTTCCATTTACGAGGTGCCCAACATGAACCTCCTGGGCCGGACCTCAGTGAAGATCGAGGGCGTGAACGACTTTGAGTGGTCTCCCGCTACTGTCACCCGTGAGGGTGTCAAGCAATATGAGCAGCTGCTCTGCTTCTGGACCCCCGAGATTGGCAGCAACCCCGCTCGTGTGGCCATGATGAGCGTGCCTTCCAAGGAGATTGTCCGCACTCGTAATTTGTTCAACGTTTCCGATGTTAAGCTGCACTGGCAATCCCAAGGTACCTACGTCTGTGTCAAGGTTGATCGTCACTCCAAGTCCAAGAAGTCTCTCGCGACCAATCTGGAGATATTCCGTGTGAAGGAGAAGGGTGTCCCCGTCGAGGTGGTCGACAGCCTCAAGGATACCGTGATCAACTTCTCCTGGGAGCCCAATGGATCGCGTTTCGTTCTCATCAACACTGGCGAGAACCCCACCGGCGCTGCCGTCCCCCCCAAGACCGCTGTCTCGTTCTTTGCTCCTGAGAAGAAGGGCAACGTCGCCGGCAGCTTCAAGCTTGTCCGCACAATCGAGAAGAAGACCAGCAACGGCATCTACTGGTCCCCCAAGGGTCGTTTTGTCGTCGTCGCTACCGTTCACTCCCAGTCCAACTTCGATCTTGACTTCTGGGATATGGACTTTGAGGGCGAGAAGGTTGAGGCTGAGAAGGATCTTGCCGCGAACCTTCAGTTGATGAAGACCGTCGAGCACTACGGTGTGACTGACATTGAGTGGGACCCTACCGGTCGCTACGTCGTCAGCAGTGCCAGTGTCTGGACTCACTCAGTAAGACGGTCCCTTTTCCAAAAAACAATTCGAATATCTACTAACTGAGCAAATAGATGGAAAACGGCTGGAACCTGCACACTTTCTCCGGCAACACTCTTTCCGAAAACCCCACCGAAAAGTTCAAGCAATTCCTTTGGCGCCCGCGCCCCGCCACCCTCCTCAGCAAGGAGGAGCAGAAGCAGGTTCGCAAGAACCTCCGCGAGTACTCCAAGGAGTTCGACGAGGAAGACAAGTACGCTGTGGACATCGCCAACACCGCCGTTGTGGAGACGCGCAAGCGCGTGCTCAACGAGTGGCTTGCTTGGCTGCGCCGCGAGATGGAGCTCCAGGCCGAGGAGAAGGAGGCCTTCGGACTCCCGGAAGACGCCGACTCGCCCAAGCTGGCCCTGGATGCACCGACCGGCGGCGAGGACCAGGGCGACACAGTGGTGGAGGAGATCGTGGAAGAGATCGTCGAGGAGACCGAGGAGGTTATTGGTTGACGAAATTTCTTTTTTCTCTGTCGCATATAATGTTCTTTTTCCCTTTTTGGCCGGCGTCCTCTGCGCTCCGACCCGGCTTTTCCCCGTTTGTTTGGTCTGAGGATCGGGGCCTCTCAAAATCCGATAGAAGGAGCTGTGTGCGACCTCTTGATGTGCAATGTGGATAAGCATGAGAAATGCCTACGAACAAGCCGATGTTGAACTTGCACGTATTTGATTGTAGACTATGTATAAAGGCTCATTCCAACGGCGATGGTCCCTAGAGCCAGCAGTGTCAGACGCAGCGAGAAGCCATTCTCGCTGCTCATAATTGCGCCTTGGCTTGGATGAGTAGAGGTTGAACTCGATTCCTTCGGGACGACGTTCTTCCTGAAATACTTGTCGTGCTCGCCAACCACATTTCCCGCTGGGGTATACTCGCACACCACGTACCAGCCCTGTGCTCTCGGAGCGCTGTCCTTGGCTCTAGCGTCCAGCTGAGATCCGTCCTCAGTGTCTCTTCGGGCCTTATCGTATGTATATCCGCAGTTCACCGCAGCGCATCCCACTTCGGCCGTCGATTTCCAGACCAGCTGCGTGAAGTGACCGGTCTTCTCCGTGAAGCCCGTCGGCTTGCGGAAATCGTATAGCTTACCTTCATCGCCCCACGCATCAACTGCAGCGGTAGCATTGCCATAACCAAAGGCAAGGTTCTCTCCATAGGGACCGTGCTGGAAAGCCCGTCAGACAAATCATCTTGAACAAGGACCAAGAACGTCTCACCGAATGCCTCCAAACACAAGCCTTTGCCCAATTCTGCGCATATTCAGTCAGGGTCTCATTCCACACCAATGGCTTTGCATCGTGAGCATGGCGATAGTCATTGCTCACTTGCAAGACGATCTTCTTGAAGTCGTCGAAAGAAGTATAAGAGGCCGGACTCGGCGCAGTGGGCGATGCGACCACAGTTGTCGAAGGGTCTACCGTAGTGGTCACATAGACAATTTCCTCAGCTTTGGCCCCGGATATCAAGCTGAGAACAGCTACAAGAAGCCACAGAAGCAGCGCGTAGCACGGTGTGGTTGACATTGTCAATACCTGCTCGTGGCCTCCCCGCCCAATAAAATCAAGCAAAAGGTTGATGCTGTGATCGATCACTGCATTTCAAAAGGCTCTGGATTGTGAAGGGCGCTCTCCTGCGAATAACCAAAGTTCACGTTTGCCGATGCCGATGTGTCAGGCCGCTTCAATACGCGCCAGGGCCGGGGATGGTCGCGCGCCAAAGACAGGTTTGATACCAATGCACATCCTCAAGAACATTAGGGACATATATGCGACATGTTTTGGCCTGAGTCGGTACCAGGGGAATCAATTGAGGTACAAGAGACGTAACATTTTGTATAGTATTAGCGTCATATTCTATCGGCCGGGGCCAGATTCGGGTCGGCGCCCATGCAGAAAACACGAGAACCGCAGAGTCTGAGACATGGGCGAATCGACTTCACGCGTCATGCGATGGTTTCGCCGTGTTTGACTCTGAAAGCGGATGATAGCGGCTGTTGGTTTGAAAGGTCTCGATGTCGTTTCAGACGAAGCGCGATGTTCGAGCAGTCGCCGTTGACGTCAGACACCCGGATACTACATCGCGGATGGAACGGGACCCTTTTCCGCAGTAGAATGATTCTTACAATATTACGATGGATTCTTGATTCTGAAGTTCAACTCGAAATATTACTTGGAGAAAATGAATCGGGATGATATGCGAGGCACGGGCCCGGAGACTTTTGCTCTATATAACTCGCTATGCAATCGGGGTATCGGTTTACATCACACTGCACCCAGCACCGTACATGGCGCGTTCAACATTTCCTTTCACTTGAAACCAGTCGGCTCGGCGTTCTGCGAACTCGTAGACTTCCTCCACGCGCCAGATTCCCTGGAATCGATCAGCATCGGCAATGATTGTCGCTAATTCCTTAGCATCGGACGGGTCGATCAGGTAAATCTGAGCGAGTTCCCGGAAGGCTTTGAAGTATAGCAGGAGCTCTTGATTTCTCAAACTCTGAATAAACTTGAAGTAGTGGTTCATGTCGCTGGAAAGAAAGTTAGCAAAGCCGGCATCTCGCTTGGAACGGCACATACCTGATCAGCTTTAGAGACCCTTCCACGCTGATCCGCTGCCGCTTGAGATGCTTGCACAAAGCAGTGAATAGACGAAGTCCGACCTCTTGGTTGAAAACATCCAGCGTGCTCTTGTCGGTACTCCCCACAAGCATCTGGGTATGCGATGACACCACATCCACTACCGCTATAGCAGCTTCACTGAGACTCACATCCATGGTTTGCCGATGGGGATCGGACGAGATGCCAGGATTGAAATCTGTAGCCAACTGTCGCGTCGCAAGAATGTAGTCCACTTCTTCCATGAGCACATCAATACCTTTGTTCAATCCAGCTGCCACGCGCTCATCAAGCATTTGCTCAAACTTTTTCTTTTCTTTTACGGCCGGATCGAGGAAATCATTGCGGTCGGTCAGCCTTGTGCCAATCAGTTCTTGCTCGTAGAAAACATCCACCATCTGCAAAATCAGATCGCCCACATTGACCAGCTCCAAGAAAGTCACCAGAGGCTCAACTCCGGATGAATCGCGCTCATCTTGCTCACGCGGCCGATAATTCGAGAGGTGATCGACAGCTTTGTCGAAACCAATGATCACATGCCGTTGGCCTAGGGTACGGAGAAGCTCCACAAAGATAGCCTCGCACTGCTGCTTTGCGGCCCGTCCAAATTCTCCGCCCAGCCGAACAAACTGCGCAGCTCTCTCCAGACTGGATTTGGCGGAGTGAACGAGACTCAGTGCAATCTCGATACTGAACAGGGATCGGATACCTTCCATCTTAGTTTTCATGATCGCCGCCTTGGCCGCAAGTTCAGTGGTCGGTACTTCCTCAAGGACTGGTGTCGCAGGTGATGAGATTGTGGAGAACCGGTTGGAGCTCTTGGACGCGACAGGGTTTCCATTCGTCTCGGCGTCCGACTTGGCTTCTGTCTTCGTACCGAAGCTCGGAAGAATGTTCACCGGCATCATGATTACTTTCTTGAATGAGGTCAAAAAGTCGCGCTTGTCCGCCTGTCGGTTTACATTAGACATCAAGAAAGATTCCGTCGAAGCAGCCTGCTCCGAAAGCTGACGGTCCCACTCAGACACAGTGGCTTCAGAGATCTTGCGGAAGTTATCGAGCTCCTCAGCTAGATATAGATCGATATGCTGCTCGTATATCTTGCATACCACAGAATCAAGGTACTGGTCAAATTTGTCCCCCGAGTTCCGAATTGGTAGCAATGATTCAGAGAGATTCATACACTGTATGAACGTAACAGAGATTGCCGTGAGATATGAGTCCAAATTCCTCTGGTGAAGCTCATCAAAGATAGTGGTCAGGAATGGAAAGAGGACATCTTGTCCGACCTTCTCCATGAACGGTGTTGCCACGTCCAAAGACGACGGAAAGACCCTGTTCATGATTGATACCTCCTCATTATAGGCAACGCTCAAGCGCGTAAAAAAGGCTTGGGTTTGCTGGGTCTTAATTTGACTCGAGCTATCAATGCAATCAGCCACGCTGCCCAATTGGGACTTGCGCGTTATCAAATGATTGTATTGGATGAACAGATCGATGGAAGAGCTTCCGCCATTGAGTGTCCATAAAATGTGGGCATACTTGTGCATCGTGTCATCAATATCATCCTTTTCATATGCATTGCGGAATTCATTCAATGCGGCAGTTTCAAACATCGATATCGCGCGTTCAAGACGGTCGACTCTCTCGGCCCAACCTGTAGTCAAGTCGCATCTCGAGAATTTCAATAACTGCGCCAGAATCTTGGCCTGTGCCAGTGGATCCTTATATTGGGTAAAGACAAGGTTCTCGGTCGAGGGCCCATTGTGGCTAATGTTGTCGTAGAAGGGTGCCAATGCAGCATGAATCTTTCCATACTCCTGGCGAGCTTCACCGCGAATGGACCTAGCCTGTTTTAAGACGTCCAGCACGGGGTCATCGGCAGTAGCTTCCAATAGATCGGTTGCAGGAGCAGTATTGCTCATATCGATCTTGTCGAATCCGTCAGAAATATCGCTAATTTCCTTTTGAACCTTGATTGCAGGGATCAGGCCAACCTCCTGATCGGCAGCTTCTTGCCGTGCGATAGTATCAACGTCTGCAATAGTCCCATAAGCCTCTTCAATGTGTCTTCGCGCGTCTGATTCGTCCCAACAACCAATGCGCTTCAGACGTCCTATCCACCGGGTATCGTCATAGGCCATCTCATGAAGTAGCTTGCAGGAGCGTGCTACACGGATAAGATCGACGGGCCCGAGGTAATCGATGATCGAGGACATGATCTCTACAGCCTGTTAGCGAATGGTTTCGTCTGCAAGCAATGACATGACGCACCTGCTGGAAGTGGAGGTTTGGAGATCTCTTCCATAGACGCCATGCGCAGCGAAGCAAGCACATCTCTGCGTGGCTTCACCGGCGTCTGGCCTTTCTTCCCGTTCGGCGGCATTTTGTGTGTCTGTTATCTTAATCGGGACATGAGAGCGTTTTTGCGGAGTTGCTCTGCGCGGGGTGAGCGGGACTTCAGCCTCCAACCCACCAAGGTCTGATGAGGTCGAAGCGACGGTTTATTTGGCGTTCAATGAAGACTTCGTCTATGAACACAATCAGGTCAGGAGAATCATGCCACCAGTTACTCGCCGCATCGGCACACGAATGATCGGCCTCCGGTTTGAGCGGCGATCAGCGCCCAGGGTCTTCTCACCGCCTACGTGGGATATGGCAAAATAAGATCGCGAACTATGAAACGTGAAAGAACGGTCAATGACAATGGATTTCAATACATTGTAAGTAATAATTTATTGCTTGTCGAGCAGTATAAATGTTTTGTTCTGCCCTTGAGTAGCTTTACAAACCAAATCTAGAACGAGTAAGCGAGAGTGTCACCGCTATCCCATGCGCTTGAGAGCTTCTAAGATCCCCCATTTATGCCATTTTGTTCCATCGATGATGCAGCCAGCCTCTGAGTACTCCAGTGAGAAGATATGAAGCCATGATGTGACATTTCAGTAGACTTAAATGTAAACCTTTTTGTCAGTGTAAATTTGGACGAGCTCAACCCATTGACCAAACTAATGCGATTCCAACGCGGGCAATTAAATGAGAAAAATGAACATTCGAAGTCTGTGATGCTTTAGTTCATCCAGCTCCACATGCAGTTGCGGAGAATCTACAGCATGGGCCTCTTGGTGGGTGCTGCTATGGCAAAGGAACGAGCACGGTATACAAACGGACACGAATGGGAGGACACCTTTGTGGTTTGACCCAGCCCTTCTTGGCGCTATGGTCCTATACAGCCTTATGCTCGCTGGAAATATGCTCTCTACGTGGTATTGGTGACGGTCGTGGAGGCCTTCCTTTCCAGCGTCTGATTTTCGATTGACCAACAGCGTAAAATAGCCCAAGTGCGGACAAACAAATTGCACACAAGTCACAATTAAAAAAGGTCCAAAATCTTGAAGGTAAGTCTGTTCAGAGCTATGGTCAGAGCTCGCATATTGTTGAGATTAGAATTGAAGTTGCATGACTGTGTGTACCATTGCCTCGACTTCAGCTCCGATAGCCCTCAAGCTATCGTAGCGGGTCGAACCAATTATTAGAATCAGAAATAACCAGAGTACGTCATGCCAATGTTAAGAATGTGCAGTTATCTGCAGGAGTCCGAAATATCGGACAGGCGTACTGCCGGCGACTGCCAGAGCTTGTGCCCAAGATAAGGACAGTCGGCGATCGCGCTCAATGCAGCTCCCCGTAGTATGATCACCTGCACACCGATTTTAACACGGATCTTCTCGCCTAGAAGCGGTCTGATGTAAATACCCGTGTTTTCCCTTGGTTATTTCTGCTTAGACAGCGGCGAGTTCTAGGCAAATTGTATGATCCCATGTATAACACTCCGAGGTCCGAAAAGTTACTTCCATGCAATTTATCTATCACTTTCGCTATTCTCGCTATTCATTTGTGCCTCATGAAGCTCAAATTTGCTTCCGAACGGCAAGCCATCGAGGCGTTGGGTATAAAACTGGACGACTTCCGTGCAAGAAAGCCCAGAAGTCCTTGACTCGAAGTCCGAGCCATGCATTATCAAAAAGCAGAATAACAGCAAGCCTTGTCATCATGAACATCAAAAGATTGCCCCCTCCCTATTGGGGCTTTGGGACCGAGTGAGCCTGCGAGACATGGCTCGCAGACCCAGTGGCTTCATCGAAGATATTGTAGCCGTAGTCAGCTGCATTTGGTGGGGTATAGACTGTAAGAGTTGTCAGTACCTGGCAATATGGATGATGAAAGAAAGGAATGCTCACGGTGTAAAGAGACCGCTAGCTGATTACTGCTGGGGTTGTGAACTCGGTGAAGACCAATATCATCGGCGATGTAGGTGACCTCGTTCATTCCCAAAGTTTTGGCAGATTTGATAGCCAGAGGTTTGCATTCTCCTGGCTTGTTTTCAGGGGTGTGGTAGACGGTTTCGTGCAATTGTCCGGCCAGGACCTTCATGATGCAGTGAGCATCAGCGTGGTCGTGAATAGGCGAGCCCTTTCCGGGGTTCCACACGAGAAGAAGCTAAGGAAGTCAGCTGAAGCCCCAGGAGAAGCAACTATCTACAACTTACTATGTTTGCTTTGTGATTGATGTTCTCGATCGCATTGCGCGTGTAATTCTTACTGGTATCATTGTGGAAGAAGCTGATCCAGTCGGTAGGATCAGAAGTGTATTTCTTTAATAATGAGATCAAGTATTTAGAGTCGACCTCGTCGGATGAGATGCCTCCGGACTGTCCCAAGTGCTGCTTGATGTCTTCCACGAGGCCGTCCAGATTGTAGCGCTCCTTGAAAGGTTGATAGGAAGGGGCTAAGCCCTTATCGATGGTGGCGTGGCTGGCAAGGACAGAAGAGCTCATATTGTGGAGTGAGTGATATAGCTCAGTACGAAGGTACAGTTGTAGAGCAAGCTGTAAATGAATTGCAGGAGTTATAAAGGAATCCAGCGTGTCCAGACCGCTATCGCGTGGCAATCCCCGAGGAAGATTGACATTGTGCGGTCAATCGGCGATTGACGACCCGCAGCCCCAGTTTTGTAAATCCCGAATAATGAGATCAGCGTACAGTGAATACACGCCATCCAAACCCAATCATAACTCACTACCACACCTGGTGTTGATACACTATTATGCTCGTGCACTGGTCAGATGGCCCGGTTGTCATTTGCATTCGCTAGGGATGGCTCTGAATGTGCAAGAAGATTTGCGTCCCAAGTTCGAGCTACGTAATAGATGATAGCCACAAAAGACAATGAGGCGACAAATACATTAGATTATAGTACCTTTTCTCGGAGAAGAGCTAAAATTGTTACTCCTGATAGTTCGCACTTCCGACGTTTAAATGAGCCCATGAGACGGAGTTTCAGCACCACAGGTATCCAGATGTTTGTGTCGACAGGAAAATCACCCTAGCTAGTTTATATCGAAATCTGGAATAGAGGTGAAGAAAGCATCGCTGTAGCACGTCGGGTCGACAAATCCGGGTACGATCGGCGGAAACAAGATGTCTTGTGCATCTGAGATCGCCGACGTTGGCCGCGTAGGTGGATGCGTCCGGTCCGTGCTACTCGGCGTGGAGTCTGTCGGGAACAGCTTTCTTAGCGGTTCTGTGCACCAGCGTTCCATCGAGTCCGACAGGGCTTCGCCTGCCGAGGCCCGCAAACTGTTATAAGCAGAGTCTGCGAGGCCCCAGATTCGTTTCGTGCTCTTCAAACACCCGAGTATGAGCGTCACTCGGTTATAGTGATGATCAAAGCATTCTTCGGTGTGTTTGATGGATGTGGCGAGTTGAATCATGCCACACAGTGCTAAGGCAGGAATAGCAAAGGGAGTATGTTTTGGGACATTTGGGCAGAGTGAAATGGCGTCTGATATTCGCCTTGAGGCCTCTGTCGCTTTGATGCTGTGAATGGGACGATTGAGTGTTGAGGCTAGATGACGCGATGCACTCGGCCAAAATTGGTCATCTGCCTGAGACAGAACAGACTGAAGATCACTCCGTGGAAGATGCAACAGCATAGTGGCATATGAGATGGTCATATGGGCTTGAAACATCATTTCGTCGATGTTACCATAAGAGTCCACGATGTCCAATTTCTTTGGTGGTAAGTGGTTGACCCAACTGACAAGCGCATTCTCGACCGCCTGGAGATGATCCCGGTGGTAGTCACGCAGCCTATTCAAGACAAGAGCTCGACACAATATTGTCGTCGCTTCAATGCGATAACTGAAAGAAGAGAAGACTGTCTCCTCAGAAGCAAAGACCCTGCGCTTGAAATCCAGCATCTTTCGAGGCGTTGGAATATTGCAAGTTCCGGTGTACGCCGACTCCTCGCAGGGCAAGGCGACCTCAGTGGCCATTGTGCTGCATTGAAAGGCACTCCCCTTGAACGGAGCTGCCATGAAAACATCGGCGATGTAAAGCTCCCACCATGTCCGTCGGATGCTTTCCGCCTCGATAGAGTTTTCCGAATTCAGAGAAGCGGCAAAATCCGGTCGATTCATACCAAGCTCCAAGGCTATCTCCACTGCCCGAGAAAATGCATCCTGGGCCTCCTGTTGCTCACCTCGCGCGTAGATAGCAATTGAATAGATCAACCAAGCCTGAACCATGCAGTGGGACCGATCAGAACTGCAAGCCAGTTCTGCGACAACTTTGTCTCGATATTGCTGACTGGTACTAGAAGGAACATAGTGAGACCCGACAAAATTGACCACCAGTTGAAGGAATTCCGGATATTGTCGGTCATGGTATGTGGCACTGGGCACCAGCATGGGATGCGCGACATGAAAATTCTCATAAAAGAGACGTAAAAAGCGATCATCATGAAACCAGGGATCTCGAGCTGGCTCTACTCTGTCTTGACTCAAGTCATGTCTGGGAGGAATCATGGGCCAAGGGACTTGCCCAGTAGGAATCTCGGCGGGAATAGATATGCGTCGCGCTGACACACTGTCTGGTGTACGAGACTGTGCAGAAACGTGATCGCTGGACAAAATGACAGAATTCTGCAAATTAATTGGCATGAGTCTTCTCGATCGGGTTGGTGTGCACTAACGTTCAACTCGTCAGAATGTGATAAGGTCGATCGGCGATTGAGATCCCGAGGTTTCCTGCGGCCTCCGCGTCTGGAAGGAAGATATTGGCAAAGGTACGCGTTCTGCAGACAGCGTGAGCACGAAGGTTTACGAGCATCGCATTTGAGGTGTTGTTTGCGACACTCTGTGCAGGCCAGCGAGGCCAGCCCGCTTTGCTTGGTAGATCTAGTTGCCATGGTGGAGGAGGTGAAGTTGCGGGACGGGCGCTGGGATTAGCAAAGCCCGGGCCGATCGGAACTGAACTTTCAAACGATACCCTCCAACCGGACCAAGACTGTGATATAAATTGATCTAGATAAGGAGCAGTGACTTATTATTCTCAAATGTTACTCAAAGTCCTTCTCAAGGGTGCCTTGGAAGATGCCAGAAAAGAGCTGAGGAATCAAGTGGGAAGATCCCTCTAAATTATCTTCTTGGTCGAGCTGTACTTTACAATTCACCCCCTTTTCTCACTGCATATGAACCAGCTGCTGTTGGTTACCAGGTCCTCCTGACTTATACTCACTGGAAGTAGAATTGCGATCGATGAAGCGCACGCCTTACTGGAATCACTGGCACTGGCAGAAATAGCGCCTTCGGAGCCACATTGATCCATAGAAGAGCAAGCCAGATCTTTGGGTTCCAAGGGACACTTGCGTCGACAACGGAGACATTGGAGCAGCTTTCTTTGAACGCCCATGGCTCAAGAAGCTTCTACAAGTTCCAGGATCTAGGCAATGGCTGTGGCAGAAGCAGTTGTCGTAGTAGACCTGAAGATAACGAACCCATTCCTTGCTCCTCGATAGTGTGAAGATTCCTTGCACATGGATATCTGGGGACATGCTGTACCAAGCTCGCTCGAGACCATCTTGATAGATGCATTTCCACCAATTTCGATGACACAGAGCTTCGGCGTATGGAAATTTGCTACAATCGCGGCAGCAGGGCCAAGAGACAAAAGAATATTCACTGGAATGCTGAATAGCCCACACTTGGTACTATCCGACAACCATGATGATGATCATGCGATCCTGATTCGGATCTATGGCTTCGTTCAGCCACTTGATGACATGCTGGGAAAGGATCACGTCGTCTCGGCTGCTGCGGTTCAACTGTTGGAAACGAACAGAAGATTTCCAAGCTTGTATTTGAACCATCCAGTCAGATGGTCTTCGTTTTTTTGCGGCAGAGAGATCTCAAGACTCTCTGCACAATCGTCGACGACGGGTAGTGTATCGTAGCGCGCCCTGCAGGATCGATCTGAGGAGTTTTTTTACACTAGATCAGCTATACCCCTTATGGCTCTGATCTATGTGTATATATCCCATGGAGTCGATGCTGCGGTGGGATTTTCATCCTTCTTCATTATTTTACCCCATTACAGCTTATGTTGTGTCGTGTCATCGTTCAATTTCTCTCCAATGTACTCGGAGTAGACATATTGGAAAAGACTGAAGGGACTAGCAAACCCCACAAATAGGAGCAGGGCCCCTAAGCGACGTCTCACCCGAACATTCATTTAGCTCCTTTGATATAAATACATCTGTGTCTTCCCGTAACATTTCAGGGATTCCGGCACAAAGTTTATCAAGTAGACATCTTGTCGAATGTAATCATTTCCTAGAGTCCTTGGTTAGGCGGTAAACGTGATGCTACACACGGGATCGATAACGGACTAATTTACCTCTACCACACAAGCGATCCACATGCATAGTGGAAGCTCTATCTGGGGAGCCTCAGTGGGAAAGTTGAGGTAGCACATAAGTGTCGAAGCAATAAATTTCCAGATGTTCCTGGACTACATGTTCCTACCTCGGATGGATGACGCCTGACGTGATCGCATCGGGATATATCATGACCATACCAACCTCTTTGGAAGTAACCGGATCGCCCTCTAGCGTTCCGTATAAAACCATAGAGCACTGCTCTATAACAGCCATTTTGAAATTGTTATGATCCGGAGTATCTATTCCTCAAGTTCAAGCCCCGAGTAAACAGGCTGACCAATCACAGCGTGGCAAGCACCGATCGGGTGCTTCGGGATGATTCGGGGATGGTTCAAGATGGGTGTTCTTTGGACAGGATTTCGAGGGATAGATCGAAGGGCCCTGTAGGCTTCCTCGATCCAGATAAAAAAGGCCCTGCCGCGAAGATGGAGGAGTATCAGAGAGACGCACAGAAATTCGTTCCGAGAAATCGCGGTTTTCACCGAAGGCAGCTCGGGCGACCCGCTCAACCAATCAGAGCGAGGGTTTTGACCAATTCCCCCCAAAGAGAAACTTGACTGTTCGACCTCAACTTCCAACCTCCATCGGCTCTTCACCCAGTGCTCCTCCCCCCCCCCCCTCCCCTCTTCTCGCTTTTTGCGACTCCCCCTTTCTAAATTTGAAATCGATTGGAGGGTCTGATTTCGCCATGTTGGCTCGTTCCCTCCTGCGCGGTCCCAACCGGGCCATCGCACGCCAGTCGCTCGGCAAGTCCACGGTACGCCTCCTTCAATCTCTCCATTGACTCCGTCCGAAGAGGCCAATCGATTCCCCGGAGTCGGCTCTTCCCATCTCAAGGGCTTCTGCTAATGCATTCTCAAGCGTGCGTCTTCCACCACCGCTGGCGCCGAGTTCGCTAGCTCCCCCTTCTACCTTACCCTCACTGCTTCGCTCGCGACTGCCGCCGCCGCCGGTTCCGCCGCCTGGTACTACCACCTCTATGGCCAAGAGGCCTTCGCCATGACACCCGCTGAGGAGGGGTGAGTGACACCCCTGATCGAACCGACCTCTTTGATGGCTTCGGAGCACCGGAGCCGAAGATTGTGCGATCACGCCCATGAAGGACCATTGGACTAACCGGTCACTCTTTGCAGTCTGCACCCTACTCAGTATCCCTGGGTTCACGAACGCTTCAACAAGACCTTCGATCACGCCGCGTGAGTTCCACGCCTCCCCTTCCCTCTCTGAGCCTTTCCGACCTCGGCGTCGCGCCTCGATCATACTAATTTTTTCATCCCAGTCTCCGCCGTGGTTTCCAGGTTTACCGTGAGGTTTGCGCCTCTTGCCACTCTCTGACTCGTGTTCCTTGGCGCTCGTTCGTCGGTGTGATGCACACCGTCGATGAGATGAAGGCCATGGCCGAAGAGAACGAGTACGATACCGAGCCCAATGACCAGGGCGAGATCGAGAAGCGCCCTGGAAAGCTTTCCGATTACATCCCTCCTCCCTACAAGAACGACGAGGCTGCCCGTGCCTCCAACGGCGGTGCTCTGCCCCCGGATCTGAGCTTGATCATCAAGGGTCGTCACGGTGGTTGCAACTACGTGTTCAACCTGCTCACCGGTTACCCTGACGAGCCCCCGGCGGGCGCCAGCGTTGCTGAGGGCATGAACTTCAACCCCTACTTCCCTGGTACAGGTACGTGATCGGTTCAATGTGATGCTCCATAATGCAACCTCTAATCTGGATTCTCTAGGTATTGCCATGGGCCGTGTCCTCTTCGACGGCGTTGTCGAGTACGAGGACGGTACCCCCGCTACCACCTCCCAGATGGCCAAGGACGTTGTCGAGTTCCTGAACTGGGCCGCCGAGCCCGAGATGGACGACCGCAAGAAGATGGGTGTCAAGGCCATCGCCCTCCTCACTGGTCTGTTCGCCATCAGTGTCTGGGTCAAGCGCTACAAGTGGGCTCCGATCAAGTCCCGGAAGGTCGTGTACAGCCCCCCGATCGGCCCCCGCCGCTAAATGTGACGCTGCAAGACCTGTATGAGTTGGAAAATGGGAGAGGCTGACTGAGGCTGTATGACCTATTGGGCATTTCCCCCCTTGTACCAATTGCCCCGTTGGTCCTGTCTCCTGGCAGAGGTCTCTTTCATCATTTGTTTTGTGCTAGAATGCCCCACGAGCACACCTTTGTATCTGTATCCTAGATATATTCCTTTTTCTTGTCCTTCCGAAAACTGTGTGCTCGAGGAGTCAACTGAATTTAATTTCCTTTGTGAATGTGCAATTTTGAAAGATCCGACTTCGGATACCTTCACACTTGCTAGATTCTACCGAGGTTCCCCCAAATGTTGAATAACATCAGTTGATAGTAGACGCCATGCTTTGTGAAATTACGGAGACATTCATGGCCAAGTCGCACATTCATGTTCGACTCTTGGAACGCGAATCTGACAGGGTCATTTTTACGCCGGGATGATTGGCAAGGCCTGAAAAAGACTATCTCAATATACATATGCACCGGGAACTATAGAGGTGGGGTATCGTCTGAGGTTCGCTCACCATCTCCAAACACCGGCTTGAAGACATTATCATAGCTTTTCCACATCGTAGCGAAAAGCACATTACCTAGAACCACCAACCACGGAGGACTACGTCCATCTGGGCCTGCGAAGATTTTACCCAAAGCCAGAAGCGACAGAATGGGCGGTGCCCAGATAGCAAGAAAGACACCCTTCCCAATCTTCTGGCGCATCTCGGTGATTCGGTAGGGTCGGATCTGCGAGAGGTATTCTTGATATGATACTGGGAGCTCGTGTTCTGCGGCACCAGTTATGAGGAGGTTGAGATAGCGTGCAGACGGCTGTGCATATTCACCATCCGGACGCAGGTGGGGACCAATGTCTCCCAGACACCAGGTTGAAGGGCGAGAAGTGTGCATTGCTGGCGAATGGTCGCTTTTAATCGCATGAGTTCTCTTCTTCAAGGCTTCATCTGCAGCTGGCGAAAGGAGAGTATGGGCTTTGAAGGCCGGGGTGTCAGGGTGATTCGGTACTGGGTCCGTTGGCTTGTAGGACTCGGGGAAAGCGTGGCAGTCAACTACGACATCACGGTAGCCACGACCACCTCCTTCGGTGGCAATGATGATCGCGTAGTCGGCCAAAGTCACCTCGTAGACAACGCCGACAAGAGGCTTGTGCCATCGGTTCCTGTGGAGATTCGTACTTTGTACTTCTCGCGTCTCCACCATGAGCGGCTCCTTCTCTGACATGTATACTCCATCCATGAGCGAATCATCTTCTGACGACTCCCCGTCCTGCTCCTCTGCAGCATCCGGATCTCGGTATTGTGTTCCCGCGAAACAGGGTTCGGCATACGGGATTCCAGGGAGGTCAAACGTCAACCGGAGCTCTGGTACGAGGACCGCAATCTGGGAGAGCGGCTTGATGTTCCGTACGCCGCGGAAGGTCTTGGAGGCGAGGTTAGAACCGTACGCAAGGTAAAGTACTGTCTCCTTCTTTGCGATTGTGTCCGAAAGACCCGTTCCCTTCTCCTGCTGCTCGGTGACCTTCTCGGAGAGGTACTCATCCTGATCGAGAGAGGCACCGACACTGGATGCGCGACGACGGTCTGTGGATGTTGTGGGAAGATCACGAGGATCGGGGCTCGCGGATCGATTCAAGGCAGCAGGTAGAAGGCTTCTCAGTCGGGCTAGAGGCGAGGTTGCACTAAAGCGGCACTCCGTGATTGCCGCCGCTTCTTCATCGACCGGTTGCTCGTGCATGGAAGCCATGGTTTGCGTCAAATACTTCGCCAGCAGGGTCAAGAAGTCTGGCAGTCAGCTTAGAAGGGTTAGTCATGAGTTAACATGATTATATATGACCATTGAGCGGCCTGAACAATCCAGCGCTTGCCCGTCAGCGAACCAGATCATTGCTAAGCCGATCTCCGCGATTAATAATCGCGGACACGGAGGGATTGGTGCGGCAGCGGACCAACGGGTCTGAACATTCCGAATGCCGGGCATCTCAAAGAAAGCCTTCCAGATCTTCTGAATATAGAAGAGTTGACTGCATTGGTAGTTATCTGAAATACGCTCTGGTGCTACTGCTTGGGGCTGTGGATGATGGCTGGAGTCACAAATCAGTTAGAACACATCGAATAGTCTCGGAGTCTCCTGGGAATCTTGGAAGAGCAAGATAACGTACGCAATTGATATAAGCAGTCCACGAATGTCGACCACAGTGAATCATGTGCCACATCTCAAGGTCGGTGTAGAAGCCCGACCAGCTGAACTTGCTCCATTGTCTTCGTATCGCTCAGTCCAAGGCACTCCGTCACCAATTATTCCAGGCCTGACTGCAGTCTCAATCTGACTCGTTTGTAGCCTGTCCTTCGTTAATCCGTTTACCAGTCTGTTCTGTTCGTCCATCCACAAACTGTGACCATGCCCCTTCGAGTTGTTTCAAGAGTCATTTCTCTGGATCCACTGCAGGTGATTCGAGCCAAAGATAGACGAGCACGGGAGCTTGCCTGGTCCAGAAGAACCGACCGTGATCTGACGAGCCTTCCTGACCCTGAATCCCCAACAGCAGAGATATCCAGAGAGGGGAAGTCGAGCAAGAAGCCGAGCGATGTGAACAGAGAGCAGATGTCAGCTACAAGTACACAGTCCGCTTCCGATTCGTCACGACCGGCGGATATCGCTCATGAAATTGGTTTCCCCGAGCACGCAATATCCTATGCACCGCGCCAAATGCTGGATGGAGACTGCCATTTGCCTTCTAACAATGGTGCAATTGACGCTAACACTACGAATGCTGAATCAAGCGCCGACGCGGCCCCACCAAGCAAATCGATCATTGACACAGACAAAGAAAACTCGATCGCAATCAAGATCCAGAACATTGACCAAGCTAGTGTGTTGAAAGACGTCGCGTCCTCGAGCAACGAAGTACCAAGTCCTGGGCCTCGTCGAAAAAGAAAACTGTCCGAGCCAAGCAAGCGAGGCTCTACAATTGCACGTCCCAGACGGTCGACCCGAAAGTCATATGTATTGCCTCCAGAACTGGATGTCGACTGGGATGAAGACATCCGGCCCACGGATGACGAAATGGACAAATTTGACGGTCATGGAGAATCCGCGTTGAACTCGACGGATCCGGAGTATAAGAAATTCGAGGACAGGAAATCCCCCAAACGAAAGAGACGACAATCCGGGCCAAACTCATCGAAACGCCAGAAGAGTATCAACAAGAAACCCAATACCATTAGAAAAGAAGGAGACCGGCGTCTCCAGTTGCCATTGACGGCTGAACCTATCATCATTCCTCAAGTAGGGGTATCCGGCCCCCACACAAGTTCTAGTTCGAGGCCCCTCGATGAACAGTCTGAAGCTGCTATTACACAAGGCACCGCGCAAATGCCCCGAAGCTGTTTCCCCAACATTAGCGTAGATCAAAATCAAGACCACAGCCAAGTCGCTATTGAGAAACACAAAGTCATTGAGATATCCAGTGACTCATTGCCATCCTCCAAACAATCGAGCCCTGAATGTGATATTGATCGACAGAGCAGTCATGTTTCCCCTGCGTCCGACCTCAGCCAAGGAAGAGGAAAGGTTGTCGGCACGAAGCTCTCCGATGCGCTTCGTGATGCTGGACTCTCACCAGGACATACCATGGACCCTGCAACACAGCCTACCCGGCGATTTGAGACTACAGTTGACAACAAGAATACTAATATTTCCACTCCACACAAGCCGTTGGCCCATAGCTCTTCATCTCGAGACTCAGGGTTGACTGAGTCTAGCATGGGTCAAGGGAAATTTGCGGTAGATTCGGACCGGCTAGGCTCAGACTCGCGAATGATCCGAGCAGACTATCTGAATCTCCCGGTGACAATGAACCTACACGGACTGTTCAACAACCAAGCTTACATTGAGACCAATGAGAAGTCTGATGAGGCGACGCATGCCCCGATGGCTCGGGCAATGGAATGTCACGAAATTGCTGATGAGTACCTAGCGGATTCACAAGACTATGCCCCTACCACAGGAAGCAAAGCAGATGCCTCTTCGCACAGCTCACCCGCGGCGGAATTTGACCGTCGAGCCACACTTACTATCCAGGGGACTCAAGGCCAGAACACACCTGAATCCGAGAAACCTCTGCTAACCAAAGAAACGCCCCTCAAATCACGTCCTCAGTCGGCTCCAAGGAGTATTCTTGTAGATGGCAATGGAAGCCCTCGACTCGCCAACCAGCAGAACGAGAAAATCCAGGCGCCTCTTTCCATGAACGACTACACGGGGAGCATCCATCTGACTGGTGTAAGCTCCACCCCCAGCGACTACGATCAAAGCTCCGAGATGTACTCCCCTGGCGATACACCTGAGAGCCAACGGACATGGTCCAAGTTCCACCGTGATATGGTTGCAGAGTTCGGCATTGATGCAGAACAACTTCTTCATGGTGGAGACCGGACCATCTCTTTCAGCAAAACCTCTGTTTCCAATGCCGCCACAAACGAGGCTAGTCACATTGATCGTCAGCACACCGATAAGTTTTCTGAGGGCAAACCGATAATTTATCCACGACGTACAGATAGTACTCCTCCAGAGACCAGAACACACATTGCTCATGAGATGACCTCTGCGATAACCACCACATTATCAACGGGCCCTTTCAACGAGATTGGACTATGTGGAAGGGATCATACAGATGATCATCCTGAAGATCCATCTCTTTCGAGACCTTTGGGCCCATCTCGTCCCGGACTGGAGCCACGTCGATCGCTTATGCAGGGTGACGCCAATAATATGGAATGGATCTCTGCTCTACAAACGGCGCAAAGAAGTGCGCACGATCTGCTACAAGTAACCAATCAAGCAAGTCTCATCCATTGAAGGCTACTATATTATTGCCTTACTAACGTGCAACTTGATATAGCAATTGTCCACTCAACTTGCAGCCGAGCAAGACACGATTCGAGACGTGCTGCAGATCTATCGAACAGGATGCCATCGTATTCTTGACGACCTGTTCCGAGCACAAGAGGTGCGGATGGAGTTGTACCGACAGCAAATGTCGTCAGTCAAGGAGCAGCACACACAGATTTGCCAAGAGCTCATTCGAGGGCTTCAAGAGCTGGACGATCGAGTGCAGGGACCCTAACGGTCTGGTGACCGCCGGAAAAGAGGCAATTGCAAGCGACCCAAGCGTATTTCTATCCCTACGACGAGCAGCGAAGAACAGTAATGGTCAAATTGCAGTGATGATTGGCGCGACTCACCGAGGATCACGTGGGAATCCGTTGAGTCATTCTTAGCTTTTAAAGCTTCAGTTTATTTCACGGTTCCTGTAAACTATTTTAATTCCAATTTGAATTTCCTGATCACTTCGCCCACCCTTTTGGATCCCACTTAAACTCCTCTCGATCAATTGAAATTGCACGGATTGCCCTGCTGCTCAAGTCAACCTCCACCCCGCCATGTCGGTGAGTGAACCCCTCATTGTGACGCCAAACTGCCATTGACACCATCCTATTACTAGTTCTTCATTGAGAACCCTAATGTGGGCAACCACAGCCACCTCGAGGACTCTCGCAGTACGTTGAAATCAGATTCCTTCGCAATTGATACAATAAACTCACGCTTTGGCGCACAGTTCTCGGCTACAACCCCCTCACCCCGCCCAACCTCCTCCAGCATGAGATCGCATTGACCGAAACATCGCGGAAAACGGTGCTGCAGGGCCGTGATGAGGCCGTCGCCATTGTTCATGGTACCGATCCCAAAGAGCGTCTGATGGTGGTCATCGGTCCGTGCTCCATTCACGACCCCGAAATGGCTCTCGAGTACTGCGATCGGTTGTTGAAGCTGAAGGAGAAGTACCGGGATGACCTCCTCATCGTCATGCGATCGTACCTCGAGAAGCCCCGTACAACAGTCGGCTGGAAAGGTCTGATCAACGACCCCGATCTCGACAACAGCTTCAACATCAACAAGGGTCTGCGTGTCTCCCGCCAGCTCTTCGTTGACCTGACCAACAAGGGCATGCCCATCGCCAGTGAAATGCTGGATACGATTTCCCCCCAATTCCTTGCCGATTGTCTGTCCGTGGGCGCCGTTGGCGCCCGTACCACCGAGTCTCAGGTCCACCGTGAGCTGTCCTCCGGTCTGTCTTTCCCCGTCGGTTTCAAGAACGGCACCGACGGCACCCTCGATGTCGCCGTGGACGCCATTGGCTCCGTCAAGCACCCTCACCACTTCTTGTCCGTCACTAAGCCCGGTGTCGTGGCCATTGTTGGCACTGTCGGCAACCCGGACTGCTTCGTGATTCTGCGCGGTGGCAAGAAGGGCCCCAACTACGATGCTGCCAGTGTCAAGGAGGCCAAGGCCAAGCTTGAGGCCAAGGGCCTTCCCCCCGTTTGATGGTGGACTGCAGCCACGGCAACTCGGAGAAGAACCACAAGAACCAGCCCAAGGTGGCCGCTGTTCTGAGCGAGCAGATTTCTCAGGGCGAGACTGCCATCATGGGTGTCATGATCGAGAGCAACATCAACGAGGGTAACCAGAAGATGCCGGCGGAGGGCAAGTCCGGCCTCAAGTACGGAGTCAGCATCACAGACGCGTGTATCAACTGGGAAGACACCGAGACTACACTCGAGACACTGGCACAAGCCGTGCGCGCCCGGAGAGAGAAACTAGGCGCCAAATAGGCGACGACTTTGTTTCTTGTCTGTTTCATGGCCTTCTCATGAGCACCCGGGTGGTAACATGGAGGCATTTTCAAGCGCATTGTGTATATTGGATTAGGAAAAGTGTTTTGAATGTTATTTCTTTCGGATCTGTGAGCGATTTCCATGTGGAAGCAAATGTATCTATAAATGGTGATTGAGGAATCAACGCCCCGGCAAATGGCTATATGCAATGACCGCAACCCTATCACAAAACGCAATCAACTGGTATATGGGTCCTCTCAACATTTGAAAGGCGCTGAACGCAACGTATCGCTATTTTCGACAATCACTCCAAGGACCGTCCCTTAGTTCTAGCTCGGGGATCTTAAAGTCCACTATGCAAGCAGCAAACGAGGGCCGGCGGACTGAATCACTCTTCTGCACCCCAGCATAAAAAGCATTCGTTGGCTCGAGGCCATCAAGTGCGGTGCTGGGCATATATCGACTGAGCCCGTATCGACCGACGAACCCGTCCTGTAACACCGATGCCTTGCGCTTTCTCGAGTCTGGCAAGGGCGAAGTACTAGAATCCGGTCGGTTGATCCGTTGTACTGGTTGTAATTTGCCGTCCGAGCCAACAGTCACCATCTTGCAAGGGAGGTCAACTCCATCGTTGGCAGAGGAAAAAGTGTCGATGTCAAAAATTGTCCCAACACCCGAAGCATTAAAAGCCCAAATTCTCGCACCGCCATGCGAAGACTGCAACCCAAGCTCAACGACATTCTCAACACGTCCTATCTCCTTCCCATAGATCTTGAATGGCCACATGAGGGCCGTGGGTCGATAACTGACACTTAAGAGAAACTCCCATTCGCCATTTTGGTTCTGCACAAGACTCTCTCGTCGCTTGCGAAACCGCTCTGAGTCAACCAGCCAGTCGCGCGCAAGGTCACTGTCGCCCATCACGCCGTCGCCTTGTCGTTCGCGCTCCTTGCGGATGACATTGAAAACGTCCAGTGGGATGGAGTATAAGACAATACGATCTTGATAGGCGGCTACGACGCGGAGACCCCATCGAAGATCCGAGCCCACGGCGAAGGCCGTTGGGACGCGAGCTTCTTTCATGCTATCCGGGGCATCTTTGCCAAATGGGGGAATGCAAACAAAAGCTCGCGTCAGACTTGTAGGGCCGCCGATGGGGGCATCGGATCCGATGCAAAGTAGACCTGTACGAGGCTCGACGAATATGATATGGAAGCCGTCGTTGATGGGCACTGCACGGTAATGGTGACAATGAGTGGCTCTGACGAAATTGAGGGTGGAGGAGATCGATGGGCCACGGCGCCCGAAGGACTTGACATCTGCAAGGAGATGGAACTGGCACTTTTTTCGATGATCGGGGACCGGAGATTGGCGACATGCACACTCGTGAACACCGGGTCCGGCTAGTGATGAGATGAGTCGCAGGTCTTTTGGTGCTTCAGGGTGGTGGGGGAGGAAATGGAGAATCTCGGAGGGTTGAGACATTGGGAAGTGCCTTCGTTGGCTTTGGTTGTTTTCATCGACCCAGTGGATTTCAATGCCGCCTGCGCAACCAAAGGCTACGCATCGTCGTCCGGGACAGAGGGCGATTGTCCGTGGCGGGTGGTCTGCGGTGCAAACATCATAGTAATAGTGTGGCGAGGGGGTTTCTTTCGATGCGTTGGCTCGAGTCGAACCTGATGGTGAAGTATTTTGCTTATTGTTCGGGATTTTGTGTAGATCTAGATCGCAGACCATCCCAACACGGTTGCTCAGTAAAGCTGCAAGAACCACCTGCTGTGTCGTCGTATCTAGAGTCGCAGATAACACCTCAAAGGGACATTCGATGCTCGATATCGGTTCTATATCGGTACTTTCTGATCCATGCTTCGCCTTCTTCTCATGAAGATGAAAGACATAGATCATGCATCCCGTTGTTACAAGGAGATAGTTGCTGCAGCTGCTGACACTGAAAGTGGGCACGGAATGCGTATATTTGTCTTGAATGGGCCTTGATCGTAGCTTTGAGAGGCGTTGTGCAAGGCCCGAGAAATCGACAAGTTCAGTTGCCACGAAGCCTGACCTTTCAATGTTTGCCTTCCGTCCCGACAATAAGCATTCAGTTGCAAAGCGCTTGCTCATCCTCCACACGTCGCTCTCTTCACTCGACGACCGGCGTCGTAGTCGCTGCATTTTGCAGTCCTCCTGATATGCATCCCACCATCCTGCTCGCTTCAACATGCTCTCCAGCAGACCCCGATTTAAGCTGACTCGCATCCATTGGGAGCACGTCCGGCGTGCATTATCAAAGTCTCGGGGTGTTAGCATAGAATAGATTTGCAGCATGATTTCGGGTGGCGCGATGTTGGCCGCAGGAGGCGATTGATCAGGAACCAAAGCGCTCCTGTTCCGCTGTGCAAATGCTTTGCATGGCGCTGATAAGTCGTGTTGTAGTATTGAGGGCTGATCTGTTGTATGGTCTTTCAATCCAGCATGTTTTGAAGGTATTGGAAGACTTTGTATTGCCATAGAGACGTCATGCCTAGTCATGAGCCGGCGCCTTTTGTCGTGAGACCTTAAGGATGGCATGACGAAACTATCCAGACCTGGCGACTCGACACGCAAGACAATTGCAATTGTCTGGTACAGGGCAGACTTGAGGTCCGAAAATCAGGCCGGTCGAAGATTAGAAGGAAAAAAAATACAACATGAATTGATCAAAAAAAGTCCAGGGTAGCGAGACCGCTCAAATGGAAGCTGGATCCGTAGAGATCGATAGAACAATTCTAACGAATGACGGAAGAATTGGAGTGGAGTCGAACAAGATTGTGGAGTCGAATCAACGCATCGATCGATTAGTGCAAGATTTAACCCACGATCTTATCGTTCTTGGTAGTGCTACCACGCCAGAAATGGAGGGTTGGAATCGCAAGATCGGGATCTGACTGAAAATATGTGGAAGGTTGTATTCCCAACCCCCCCAAAGCAGATTGACAGCGAAAGCGGAGTTTAGAAATATGAGAGGTGCAATGTGATATGTGAATTGTGAAAAAAACATGAAAATCAGAAATTAGAGAAGAAACCATAACATTAAAGATATGGGGAGGCAAGGGCCTTTTTCTACATAATCTTATCCATGGCGAAAGTTAGATTTGCCGTTCGGAAAACACGGTCCTGACGTACACCACCGTCCTGGTGAGACATGAACCACGTTGGATGGCGGCAATCCCAGTGGAACCGTGATCTGGGCTGTAATCAGGCCGCCAGAGCGGCGATGGTCGACGTGCTCAATCACGGCAGCCGAGCGATGAGCGGAGACCTGGTTGGAATGGGAGAAAGGCAACGAGCTGCCCTGGTCGTGAGGACGATGAATCTGCAACTCTCGTATTGAAAGTGGCACCTGTGGCACCCGTGGCCCCAGTAGTGTGAGTTCGGGTCCATGTGCATTCCTGAGTGAACCGAGGAATGTGGGAGTAACTGATGTCCCGGATGCGGCGAGGGATCAAAAAGGGCCCCGAGACACCTTCATCTTTAAGTCCCTGGAGCGTTGGAATCGGTGTAAATCTGGGCCTACGCAAGGCCTGATGGTAGGGTCCTGGATTGTGCATATGCACTCTCTCTGCACTTGCTGCAGAGTGCGGAATGCATCCCCGTCGCGCCATGCCAGTCAAGTGGGGAGCCCCAAAGCCGATGTCAACTCGACCTGCCGCTTCGGGTTCATGTCCATACCTCGGGGCAACTCTGAGGTGCAACAATTCCACAGCATGCGCTTGTTGGGACAGGCGCAGCCGAAGTCCGCAGGTTCGCATGATGGTCGAAACGGAGCTGACAAGAAACACGAACATAAGCGATCGATCACGCGACGCGCTTGATCTGACCCCAGCTGAGACACTGCCACGTTTTGCCACGAAACATGAGGAATGTCAACGTAGGCCTCCAAGTTGTCGAGGCTAATGCCAGGTGGTCAGAAAAATCTAGAATCTTAAGCGAGGAATGACCGTGACGGCTAATGTGCCAAGTTCTATGTTTACTAGGTATACAGTTTCATGCAAGAGAAACAGGACGACAGCGCTGGGGTAGGGAAAATCATTGGCGTGTGATCTCAACAATTATGCACGAGAGAGGCCGGCCCAAAATACCAGACGGGCTAGGTTACACAAACGAAATATTGCAAAGAGAGGTAGGCAAATCAAAGGGTAGGGTATTATGTCCTTCGGTTCACGAGAGATGTGCCTCAAAAGGGTAGAAGGAATGCAGTCGAGGTATCAAGGTCGTATATCATCATCGAATGATCAGGGCAATGTGCAGGCCATGCGATCGGGGGTTAGAATGTCGGGCGATACATCAAGGATAGTTGTTCGACGACTCGTGATTCTCATAAAGGGGACCACCGTTGCTCTGAGATGGTCTACGGCCCGGGAGCCAGGCGCCATGTAGCGGCACAATCAAACTCGGATTGACATACTTTTTCAGACGCAACTCCAGTTCATGGCCGCCAATGCGAATCGGAAGCGCATCACGATCCATGCCCGAAGGGGGGCGAGAACGTGGCGGACGACGAGGGAGAGAGCTCGCCGCCACCCGCAAGATCGCGGTTGATGCTTTTCAGGGCGATGAATTTCATCAGCGGTTCGTAAGTCCGCGAGAACCAGTAGGTGAACCAAACAGTGAAGATCAGGAGGGGTACCAGGAGTGGGACCAAGAGCAGCTGACGAGTAGCCGCCGTGCGCAAAGCGAGAACTCCAATCATCGCCAATTGGTACACGACCAGCCCAATGAAGACCCGATTGCAAATCATCGGCCAGGCACGTCCGGTCGAATGTTGCTGGTGGTCCATGGCGTACAGCAGCTGGTATTTGTAGATGAACTGGCCGATGGAGAAGTAGACAAGACCAAACAGGCAGATCAGCCATGAGCTCGGGAAGATCGAGTACACAATGCAAATGATCAAGACCAAGATGGTCTGAGGAATCGTGAGCCCGTAGCTAAACTTCGGCGGTGTTGACAGTTCCGCATATTCCCGTGGGGTCCGCGCCCGGAGGAACTGCAAGGGGTACAGGGCAACGCTTCCAAACTCGAGAAGTCGGAAGGGGAAAAGACCCAGGCCTTGCAGAACTAACAGATTGATGTAAAACGGCGCAAGTCCTTCCAGAGACTTAGCCAGGGCGAATGCAATGGTTGTCGCATCCTTAAAAGCATCACGCAGATGCTCCCAGAAACCGTAGAACCCACTAGCTGTTCCGATAACGGTAAAGATGAGGAACAAGTTGAAGAAAGAAAAGAAGAAGTTCTTGGAGATGATTGACAGTTCAACATCACCCCGTGACATCATTCCTTGGTTGTTCGAGAGCCACTCATACAAGTAAGGAACAACCACGGTCAACAGCGAGAATACCAAGGTAGGCAGACCAGTCTGGACCAAAGACTTCAAAAGAGGATGGAAGGAGAGGAACTCTGCAAGCTGTGGTACAAACTTGTGGAGTGTCTCTAATTGCAGGAGAGAGGCGATGGGAAGCAAGAGGACCGAGAAGAAGACCGTGAGGAATCCGATAAGCACAGTGATGAGCCATGACTGGGTCATCCGCCTGGAGCGAGAGAGATAGGTATTCTTCCAGATGACATCGGCAGGCGCAGGAGCAAGACGAGCAAACATTTGCATGGGGTGCGGATCGAGAATGGCTTGCACCAGCATTTGCGAGGCCGCAATCGATTTCATAGTCACAAATGCGATTTCAGTGGAAGGATATTCCTTCTCGCGAGCAGCCTGGATCTGTTCATCTATCCTTCGCAGCTTTTCCTCGTAGTAGTCGATTGCATCAATTGTGCGGTACCGAAGTTTCATTGGACCGTACCAAATGCGGGCCTTGGGCCGCGCATGAGAATACCCAGAGACGTGCTCCCGACCAGTCCCCGACAGCAAGCCCGCATGCTCCTCGTTCAATGTTCCGTTAGAGGGCTGTGGTGGTTGGTGGGTCAACGGCAAGGTGTCCCCTCGGTCACGGGGAGGGCGTTTATATCCCATATGTGTCGTCCATGACCGTTCGAGCTGGCGCACGATCTTCATACGATCATCAATGAGTTTGTCCAACTCACCCCACTTGCGGCACAGAGTAACGGTCTCCACTTTGCCCACCCGAAGTCCCTCCACAAAGTCCTTGATCTTATCTTCAGCCGATAGATCGCGGGGAATTCCCGACAAACGGACCGTACGGTCAGTGGTGCTTGTCTGGTTTCCAAGATAGGTCTGGCGAACGCGAATAATTTTGTCCGTCTGCTGCAGCAGCAAGTAGATAGCTAAGCCGCTGAAGACGTAGGTGAACAGGACGTAGATCCACAAGTACTCCGGATTGTCCTCGCCCTTTTTCTTGCCCTTCGACAGTTCTCCTACCACGCTGGCGGTGCTGTTGTCTGAACCGTCATCGGTATCCCAACCAGGAAGTCCATTGTTGCCGGTATACTTGTAATGCACGGGAAGGAGGACGGCGACGGCGAAGAAAAAGACGGATGCTAAGAAGCGGATCGCGAATTTGAAAAAAGAAAGGAACTAATGTCGATCGGTCCTATGTTAGCCAAGAACGCAATTCCAGATTCGTCGCAGATCTCAAAAGACGAGACACGCACCACATATGCGTCTAGCCCGGCGGACTGGAGGATCTCGTCCTCAGTGATCCGATATAAGACTGGAATCCACCCAAAAAGAGTATCGGGTAGCTCGGGCAAATGCGACGCGGCGTTACGTTGCTTTCTCCGTGCAGCATAGAGTTCTGTCCACTTGGGCCGTAACACCTGCGAGGACCATCCCGGTTAGCAAGAAGTAGTGAGAACGAGGCGGAATTCAAAGACGTACACAAAAAGATAGGAAAGCACCCAGTCCTAGGGCGGAGCTGACGGCAATTTGAGTAAACAGATCACGCTGCTGCTTCGTCTGATCTTCCCAGCGTCGTTCTCGCCCATCATCTGGATCGTCGGCGAGGACGGTCCATAGCGCAGTGGCCGCCGAGGTCGTTAACGACATCTCTCGGGTCAAAGTGCTGTCACCTCAACTGATTGAGATTTATTAGATGAGAATGTGTGTGACTGATCCATCAAAAGGAGGTTGCGGGTGATCTCGTGATCAAAGTCCATTAGTGCGGAAACTGGAATCGCCCGATCGCGAGTTGTTTTGGTCCATGACGACGCCGATGACTCAGCGTTTGCGTGAGCCACTTGAGGCAGTCTATACCCCACAACCTGGTGCCCACAAATCTTGTGGTCGTGGTAGAAGTGGTGATAACCCTGAATCAAGCGGTCTAGATATATGTGCAAAGAAATTCGAGTTCTTCATGCAGAAATTACTGCTTAAAGAGGGTCTAGGTTAGGGATACGGAGTTAATCAGGATGACACTAAAAACCATCTCACAAGAGCACGTTTGACTGCTTGTTCAAGTTTTGCTTATCGACTCCGCTCTATTACAACTTTCTCATGGAATGGACCTCTGCCTATGATTCAATGTCTTGAAAGCTCATCGTCTTGTCCGACCTTCAAAGAATACATATGCACGCTGTTGATACGAAAGTAGTTCGAGACACGGATTGGAATAGTTTATTCAGTACAGTAAGGCAAGATCAAAAAGCGAGAGCGTAGCATTGGACATAACAAGAAGAGAGACATTTTTCCAAGAGAAGCAATTGCCGTGAAAGAACTATGAAAAGATGGAGTCGGCACTCGGAAAGGAAATATAGCGACCTATTCAAGAAAAATCCTTACCCCTGGCGCCTAGAGAAGACCAAAGACCCAAGAAAAGAATGTACACATCTGGTCATGGTGCATACCCTATGCCTCCTCAAGAACATCTCCGATCATAGCGTTTTCATCTCCAACAACCCGCGCGAGCATCTGTTCAACAAGAGCAACCTCTCCTTGCGCCTCCTCCTTTGCCCATACAGAGCTGTCATAAGCAAACTTCAACTTATACTTGTTCGCGTCGGCAGTTTTAATGACCTCAAAGACGATCGAATAAGGCTGGAGCATCGTCACCTCTGACTGCGCCATGACCACCCACTTGTGTGCTACCGCCTTCGAAGCAGCCGATGCCGGCTCGAATGGCTGGAACAAAAAGAGCGCCTGATTTACTGCGTCCGCACGCGGCACCCCACAAGCTTGACAAATGTCTTCAATTCCCACGGTATTGTTCTCAGTGTACTGCCAGAACTCGTCCTGCGTACGCAACAAATACTTCTGCACCGGGATCTGGGCATCGACCTCGGAGCGCATCGGTAAGAAATTGGCGCAGGTGCCATTAATACCCTGCGGATCTGGTAGATCCACATTGCGGCCCGTGTAGAGATAGTCGAAAGCGATACTGGCCCGGCCGCTGCGGCGAGCGAGCCAGATCTGAAAGACTGATTGGAAGAGGGTTGAGACCGTCACTCCACTAGAGCGGCTGAACGTTTCAAAGTCAAGGTGGATTGTTTGTGTGACCGAGGCTTTGATGCGCGGCTGGGTCGCATTAGGATAGTTGAATGCAATGGGCCGTTTGTCGGCCTGAGTCCAGAAATCGAGTGTTGGACGAGTCTGGTTGACTTGCCAGATATGGAAGGCAAACTCCTTGAAGGAGGTGAACTTTTCTACTTCTTCACCGCGCTGGTAAGCCTGGAAGTGGGCGTCGAAGACACGCAGGAGAGTGCCGTCATAGAGACCATGATCTAGCTTGGTGACAACCTGATGCTCGCCATTCGCAAAACGCAGCATAGCGTAGCGGATGAAAGGGGCCCCAAAGGTAAAGCGATCATTCCACAGCGAGTCGACTATCTTTCTTTTCTCTGCTTCGTCTTTGACGTCGTAGACTTCCATGACAGGTGTAGCATCATTCAAGACGACACCAAACCATTTGTTTTGGTATAAGGTGAAGGTTGTGCGCAGAATCTCATTGGTTTGGGTTAACCTTTTCGTGAGATCCTTCCAAAGAGAGATGTCGGGATTGATTCCTAGGGATCGGACCGTCATCAAACACCAGAATTGATCTGCTCGAGCTCCCTGAGTAAGGAACTCGGCTTGTCCAGGCGGGCAGGGGTAGACATAGTCATATTGATGCCTTTGAAGCCCAGCAGAAGCGATCAAGTCATCTAGCCCCGTTGGCGGCGAAAAGACCACCGTTTGAGTTGAAATTTGACCCGTCCCTTCCTCAACATGCTCCGCCATTGTGCCCAATACAGGATTGTTGACGACATCGCGTACACTAATGTTCAGACCCTTCCGTCGGATGTAGCTGACAAGATTAATGGCAGAGATGGAGTCACCACCGAGGCTGAGGAAGTTAGCCTCTAGTCCGAATTTGTTGTCGGGCAGGTGTAGAATCTCAATCCAAGCCTCCTGGAGTGCCTTTTGAGATGCCGAGACAATCGGAATGATGTTTTGAGATCCCGAAGTGCCAAGATTGTTCAAGGAATATTTGGCCAATTCACTCTGGCTGAGAGACTGTACACGGGCCTTGAGTTGCTTGCGATCCGCTTTACCGGACGGCATTCGCGGCAGGAAGGGAAGAGGAAGCAAAAACTTCGGGACCATATAGTGAGCCAAGCCGACGAGCTTATCTTTAAGGCGCTGAGATTCTTCTGAAAAGGGTTCGGGCGAGAGAATCTGTAGCTCTTGATCAAGGACCTTGAAAACGACGTTGGCCACTAAATGGGCTGTGTTGCCTTGTTTCCAGACGGTAAGAACACAGTCCGTCACCTCGCCGGTTCGCAGAATTGCTTGCTCAATCTCGCCAAGCTCGATGCGGTGCCCGTTCACCTTGACTTGATCATCTTTGCGCCCTAAACATTCAATATCTCCTCCTGGAAGGTATCTAGCCAAGTCGCCAGTGCGGTACAACCGCATACCGCCACCAAGGCTGGTCTCAGTGAAGGCCGCAGCTGTCAATTCGGGCTTCTTGAAGTATCCTTTGGACAACTGAGGACCCCAGAAGCAAAGCTCCCCAACTGCGCCATATGGAAGTGGTTGGTCGCCATTGGCTTGCAAAATAACTGCACCCACAGAAGCAAGAGGCCGACCGATATTACCACCTGTGGTATCGGCAGTGACTTCTTTCATGGTGACCAAGACCGAAGCTTCTGTAGGTCCATACCCATTGCGCAGAGTGACCGCGGGGGCCCATGTCGAAATCACATCTCGTGTCAACTGCTCGCCACCCACTGTCATCGACTCCAACTTTGGGACGTCCTTGGGGTCCAGAAGTCGGGCGACAGTTGGAGTCAGGAAAACATGATTGACATCCATCTCGTTGATGACTCCAGCCAGATCACCAAGTAAACGATCTGATGGGGCAACGCAGAGAGTTCCACCGCTGTGCAATGTGACGAAGAAGTCATACAGCGAGACATCAAACACGTAATTCGAGAACTGTAAAGCTCTAAAAGCCTTATCTTGCTTATTCTCAAAATCGATAATTGATCGCATAGCAGCGGCGCATGCTCCGTGGGTGATTGTTACACCTTTCGGCTGGCCAGTACTGCCTGACGTATAGAGAATGTAGGCAAGGTCGTCAGGCGAGACATCCACTTCGGGCTTTTCCTTCGAATATGCACAGAGTCGTGTCTGATTAACCAGGATGGTAGGGATATCCTGGAAGGTGAAATAGGAAGCATGTTCGATTTCTGTCAGGACAGCGCGAGCGCCGACGTCCCGCACGATGAACTCGTTACGCTCCAGAGGATTCTCAGGGCTAAGAGGGACGTAGACAGCTCCAAGCTTGAAAAGTGCCAAGATTGACATGATCATAAATGGTGACTTCTCCAGAAGAAGCGGAATGACGTCTCCTTTCTTGATGCCACGTTCCGACAAGAAGTTGGCCATGCGATCAGCTCTTTCGTTCAATTCAGCATATGTGAGAAATTGCTCATTCTGGAAGTTGATCGCAACCCTGGTTGAATGCCTTCGAGCCGTCAACTCAAACTTACCATGGAGGGTGGTCGGCTGTGGCTGCTGATCTTCCCATTGAAGCAGAAAGTCTAACTCGTCCGGTCCGACAAGACTGAAGGACTTGATTGGCAGTCGTGGATTGCTCAAAATAGTTTTCACGGCATGACAGAACTGTTTTAAAACAAACCCTAGACGGCGATCTTCCATTGGTGCCGTGAGACTGATGTCAATGGAGCCAGATCTCTCCTCAATGTTCAGGGTTGTATATTCTGTTTTCCATACAGGTTTGGTGCCATGAGCTTGGAAAACTTCTCTCGTGAAATCACTGCTGTCCTGTCTCGGAATCAAGATATTCACCATGGTATCAAAGAGAGTGGAATTTTGATGGCCGGCGGCTGCCAAGGCACCTCGTATTCCTTTTTGCGAGTTCTTGATGATATCCCAAAGGTTCGAATTGACAGATTGCACCAATTGACCCAAGGAATCTTCTGCATTGACAGCAACAGTCTGTGGTACCATAGCAAGAGTTGGCCCGTCGACAGTTTCAATCCCTTTCATGGGCAATTCTCGTCCAGAAATAGCGGTGGCCATGGTAACTAAGTTGAGTGCCGTATGAGATGAGAGAACCAAAGCCCAGGCAGCGTAAAAGATCGCACTCGATGGTACTTGGAGAGCAGTCGTCGCTGACTTCAGATCTAGAGAGACAGTGCAAGTCGCAGTGGAGAATTCTTCGATTGGAGAATGATTCAGAATTGTAGGCGTCGATTCACGAAGATGAAGGTTCCAGAATTCCACAGAGCTTGTCTTTTCTTGTCGTTCTAGGATACTGATGAATGCCTTCCATGACGCTCGAGTATCGGGTCTTCTGCCGTGATAGACACGCGCAACGTCCTCAAATAAGAAAGAATGCGACCAGTAATCGAACAGGGCGTGGTGGACAGACACAATCAATAATGATTGATTGAGCACCGATGCTCTCATAAAAGGTTCACCTAGGGTCACACCCTTTGTCTTATCCGCTTCGAGCAAGTCTTCGAGTGTACCAGAGGCCTCGGTCCAAGGTAGGAGGAAGTCATTTCGGATAACCTGTACCAAACCTTTGGTAGATGCGACGAAAGTAGACCGGAGAGTGTCGCTTCGCCAAAACACAATTTGGAAGGCAAGCTGCAATCTGACCAGGTCAAGATGTCGGACATCGAAAATTCTCTGGTACAGATAATCCTTGTTTCCTTGGATTGTGCTGGCTAGAATACCCTCTTGCAATGCAGTCAGAGGCAAAGCATCGGCTATCCCACGATCTTCCTGAAGATCAGTCTTGACTTCCAAGTCAGATACAAGCTCGAATGGCTTAGGAATATGCGGCTCGATGTCTCCTTTAGGATCCAATTTGGAGGAGTCTGCGACGCTCTCCAAGCTTTGCGAGCGCAGCATGTCGGAAAGTTCAACATAGATGCCCCTTTCACGGAGCTCACGAATGGCTTGAATGGCATCAATTGAAGTTCCGCCCAAGGCCACGAAAGAATCAGTTGGAAGAATAGATGAGCGGTTGAGGTGCAGCATTTTGGCCCAGACTTGAGCTATCTCAAGGGCAATTTCGCTCAGATGATATTCTTCTCCTTTGGGCTTGAGTTCACGACCCAAGAGATTTTCGATCTCTGTTGACTCGGCTGTCGCTCGGATAGCCTTGAAGTCGATCTTCCCGTTGCGATTGACTGGAAATTTGTCACAACGAAGCCAATAGCTTGGGACCATGTATGGAGGAAGTGAACCCTGTGCATGTTGTCGCAGATTCTTCACAAGATCGTTCCAGCTGTATTGGTCATTGGAAACAACTGCGGCAACAAGGGAAACTTTGTCTTTGATGGTTGAGCCAACACATACAATATCCGCAACGCCTTTCACACCAGATAGAGTCTCCGCGACTTCCTGGGGCTCGACTCGCTGGCCATGAATTTTGATTTGGTGGTCGATTCTTCCGAGTATTTCAAAAGTTCCATCAGAGCGACGAACAGCTTGATCTCCTGTTCTAAAGAGGATGTTTGAACCGAAAGGATTCTTGACAAAAGTAGCGCTTGTCTCTTTTGGGCGTCGGTGGTAGCCGCTAGCAACTTGAGGCCCAAAGAGGCACAGCTCACCAGGTACATCCACCGACATTTGTGTTGTTGTGTTGGGCTCCAGGATTATAGCAGTTGTAGTATCGCCTGGGCGTCCGGGGTTGCGAGGATTGTCACCAGGCTTTAGTTGCCGTGAGAAGTTCAACTGGGCACATTCACTGAGACCATAAGAAACCCGAAGATGCACTTTGTCTGCCCACAAATCAACAAGGGCTTGACTCAATGGCTCGCCAACTGTTGTTATCTGCTTCAGGCTGCCCGGAATCTCACTGGGAGACAGCAGTGACAGTGCGGAGGGAGTGATGCCCAAAGCATCAATTTGGAGATTGGATAACACGTCCGGCAGCGCTGTGGCTAAACGCTCACGGGGGGCCAGACAGAGACAGGCCCCCTTTGCCAGCGTGGCAAGAATTGTCCTTTGGGCCGCAGAGAAGACGGGATTGTAGAAGAGCAGCCATCGCCTGCGACCATTGAGATCAAATTGACTGATCCCGTGGTATGCGGAGCGGTGGCTTAGCAAGACTCCTTTTGGTGTTCCGGTAGAGCCTGAAACGAATGTTAGTTTATAGAGCATCCAAGAAACCCCCTTCTGCTACTGTCACTTACCAGAAGTGTAAATTAGATATGCAAGATCCGATGGACTGGGTCCTGTGAGAGGTGGCAGGCTGTCCAGATCTTTTTGAGCTGCCTCATTGATAAGCAGGTCCTCTACGGAAACAGCTTCCTCATACAGAGACGTATATTTCCGGTGTGTGACAACAAAGTCCGAGCCGGTATCGGCCACAATAGCTCGATTACGCTCATGAGATCCCTGAGGATCGAGGACGACGTAGGCTGCACCGGAGACCAGAATCGCCAGGAGGGTTGCAACGAATTCTATCGTAGGATCCAGGCAGGCCGGAACTATAGATCCCGGAGCAAACGCGGCATTCGCGGCAATCCGCTCAACAATTTGCCATAGTTCGCGATAGGTATAGGGTCTCTCATGTTCACAATGCACGGCCAAGGCCTCAGGGTTTGTTTCGACTTGATATCGAATGAGGTCTGTGACCGTGCAAGTTTCTGACAAGTGATACGAGACAGCGTGGTCTCGCATCAAGTCCCTCACTACATGCTCGGGTGTCGCAGCAGAACTATGCAAAGAGTGGCCGTTCGTCAGGTGCTGAGACGCAATTGGAGCCATGGCGATGTTCACTAAGTGATTTTAAGGCTTCATTCACCTGGACAGATGGTCTGAGTATGATATAGAACAGAAGTGTTTTGAATAGCTAGAATTCACGAATTGAGCCGATACTTATAGACCGTCATGGTATTAGATGAAGCCGCGGGCCTCGTTGTGGCTTCCTTGCCGATTATCCCGTTGCAGAGGCCCCCAAAAGCTCAATGTCTCATTCCGAGCGCGCAATTTACGACGATTATTCCAAAAAGAGGCTGAACAAGCGAGGGATTTTCTGTCTACCAAGTCAAAGACATCATGGGGGCTAAACAATGCCATTCCTCCTTTGTGCATCTCGGCTCGAGATTGGACGTGAACTGTCCACGGATGCCTAGCGTTCGTGGGGGTTGGAATATGCAACTCTCGCGTGGAAGAATCGAGAATCAAGCATATGCATGCCATATTCCAATAAGATCGCGTGGCATGAGAACATGCAGTTGATGTATTGACCAATTGACCTCGCAAGTAGTAGTATACTTTGGCATCAACGCCATCAAAGCGCCACGTGCCGCTTTGACCTCCGTTATACTACCCTTGAAGCCTTGCACAATTCAGCCAGACGGCGCAAGGCTCCCACAAAAGTTCCATGCCACATCTTGCATAGAAGGGGCCGAATGTGGTGAAACGGAAGTGGACCTGCAGCCTCGCCTTGAGGGATTTTTTTGATCGGACTCGCAAGGCTATAAAAAGCGTGATCTTGATGGGGGCAAGGCACGGCATCACCGATCATCCAGACCTTCAGTCCCCATCAATTGAACACGAAATCATCTGTCCACGTCATGATGGCCGAATCCATTGTCTTCAACTATGGTGCTGCTGACCCGATTGAGGGTATGCACCTCGCCATGCAACCTATACCCACCTGTGGACCTGAACAAGTGGTTGTTGAGTTTCTCGCGGCTCCCATCAATCCATTGGACTTTCTCGTGATTCATGGAAAGTACCCAATTCCGCCACAAAATACCATCAAGGGCCAAGATGGTGAGGAATGGGCCATCCCAGGATCTGATGGCGCCGCTCGCATCATCGAATGCGGTTCTGCGGTCAGCAACTTGGCTACCGGCGACCTCGTCATCCTTCGGTCCCACTGCAAAGGTACTTGGAGAACACATGCGGTGTTTGAAGAAGCAGATCTCATTCGTATTCCGCCCGACGTTCCTCCACATCTCGCCTCCATCCTGCGCATGGGCATCGCTCCAGCGTACTTCTTGCTGCGAGAATACCATAGTCTTGAGCCTGGAGACTGGATCATTCAGAACGCAGCCACCGGAACTATTAGCCATTTTGTCTGTCAACTAGCGATGTTGTATGGAGTTCACGTCGTCAGCGTGATCCGAAGTCGATCCACGCCTGACGAGCTCGAGCGTACGAAGCGTTCCCTGCGATCTCACGGGGCATCTCTGGTGCTGACGGAGGAAGAGCTTCACACCACAACTTCCCTAACCGGAAAAAGAATTGTGCTCGCGATTGACTCGGTCTCAGATGATGCACAGGCCCGCCACATGGCAGCGTCCCTCATCCCTGGTGGCACGCTGGTGACCGCGGGCTTCCTTGGCGTGGCTGCATCCCCGGGAACGGGCAACCTGCGTCAGTTCCTCTGGCAGCGTAATGTTACGCTCAAATCCTTCAGGTTGAGTGATTGTCTTGGCCGACGGGCCGCGCCGCAGCAGGTGGCGCTTTTCGAGTGGTTTGCGCAATTATTGGCTCGTGGGGCTCTGAAGGCGCCTGCGCTAACCTATGTGAGCTGGAAACGGGGCCAAGGCTTGGAGAAGTCACTGCATGGCTCGATTCAGCGAGCCCACGATGGGGCGATCGGGGATCGAAAGACGGTCTTCGTGTTCGAGTAGTGGAAAGAAGCATTTGGTGGTCCGACCTCCGTCGGGGGTCGTTGCATCATACGGGCCCGTAGTGAGCCAAGTTGATTTCTGACGGAACTTCACCAATAATGCTTCATGATTAGGCGAAACCAGACCAGGGACCCTTGTTCTTTCTAGAGCCACTTAGGTAATTGTAACTGCACAATGAAGCTAGTGATGAGAGCGTGGGATCATTTCCTAATTTTTATTTTTTTTTTTTTAAAGAAAGAAAAGAAAAAAAAAAAATGTTAAGATGTATTTACGCTGTGAGAAGGCGTGCTACTAGGCAGTGACGGGGGCCATGTTGGAGACATCGATGACTGCAACCTTGGTGTTCCAGCCTCGGACACGCCCTTCCCGATGGCGTAGTAGGCGTCCATTTGAAGACCCTTTCTGATGTGATGCAGTCAGCATCCTGCAAAGGGTTTGACCCCAACTCTAAGCTTAGAGCGATCTGATCTGCGGGAAGATCCAATGCTTGGCCCCCACTCCTTCACGGATCCACGTCCCGAACCTCGTGAAAGCCACGGCGAGGACACCCCTGCATTTATGACAAATGCGTCTCATGAGAAAAAGGGCCGAAAGGCCGAGCCTTGCAGTGGCCAAAGTGATGGCGCCAGGCTATAATTCAGGGCCCAGGGACGCTCCAACAAGAGCTGAACTGGCCTCGAAATCCGCACACTTGAGCATCTGGACCCTTTCTCCTGCCTTCTGTCCTACACGTGAAAAGCTCTCAAGGTCTCGATCATGTCTGCTGAAAGGGACAAAGAACCTACTCCGGAATCAAACCCTCCTACCTCGCCTATCGCCGAGCCCGAACAGGATGAATCTGAATCAGAAAAACAGACAGTCGATCACTCGGCCCCGCCTCCTCCACCCAATGGAGGACTTGTCGCATGGCTTCAGGTAGCGGGAGCGTTCTTCCTCTTTTTCAATTCTTGGTGAGCCAGTTTGACTACCCGAGAGTCAATATCGGATCGGGCTCATTGAACTAACGAGACGACTGGTAGGGGCATTGTCAACACTTTCGGAGTCTTTCAGAGTTACTATGAGGATGATTTACTCTCCTCATACTCCGCGTCTTCCATCTCGTGGATTGGTACCATACAGGGATTCTTGCTCTTCCTGGTCGGGGTAGTTGTCGGCCCTGTATTCGACAAGGGCTACTGCAAAACCCTCGTCGCCATTGGCTCTTTCCTAGTCGTGTTTGGGTTGATGATGACATCTTTGTCAACCCAGTACTACCAGGTTTTCCTCGCGCACGGTGTAGCTGTCGGAATTGGATGCGCTTTCTTGTTCCTACCAAGTGTGGCCATTGTGGCCACCTATTTCACATCGCGGAGAGCAGTGGCTACAGGTATTACTGCTTCTGGGGGTAGTATCGGTAAGCATCGAAGAATAGTCCTGCACAGCAAAAGAAAAAGAAAAAAAGATTACTAAACTCATCTCCCAGGCTCTGTGATTTTTCCTATTGTGTTCCATAAGCTGATTGGCCCCCTTGGGTTCGGTTGGACGACCCGAGTCATTGCCTTCATAGCACTCGGTGGTCTAATCTTCTCCTTGGCCGTGATTAAGAGACGCTTGCCACCCCCAAAACAAGCACGGAAACTCATTGATCCAAGCGCGTTCAAAGAGTCGCCCTTCATCCTCCTCAGCTTGGCTCTATTCTTTTCCTTCATCGGACTGTACTTCCCATTCTTCTACCTGCCGACCTTCTTCACCTCCTATCTACATTCCAACGATAACATCGCATTCTATAGCGTCGCAATCCTGAATGCTGCCTCCGTCTTCGGGCGAATTACCCCAGGCCTGCTTGCTGACAGAATTGGCTCCATCAACACCATTGTCCCAGTCAGCTTGATAGCTTCCATCTTAGCCTTTGCGTGGATTGGGATCAAGAATGAGGCGGGGAGTATTGTCTTCTCCATCATATACGGCTATGCATCCGGTGCAATCGTCTCATTGCCACCCACCATTGTCGCTCGGATCACGCCTGATATGAGCATCGTGGGGACTCGGATGGGCATGTGCTTTACCTTCGCAGGCTTGGGCTTACTGATTGGTAACCCTATTGCGGGAGCTCTGTTGAATCTGGAGAATGCTGTCTTTTGGAAAGCGCAATTGTTCACTGCTCTCACGGTCGTGGTTGGTTCCGGCTTTTTCATTGTCTTGCGACTGATCAAGTGGAACGACGGCGATGGGTGGAAAATCTAGACAGAGAGCTCAGTAAGATGGTCGGAGAGTGGCGGTGCTCGATCCAAAACGCTAGACTCTTCCCTGTGCCATGCAACTGGGCTGGGGCGATCGGTGGCGCCCTCCAACGTTTCCGATTTAAGGAAAACCAGCCCCCCAAATTCGAGTGTCATGTCTATACATGGACAAATAATTTTCTACTTTCCTGAGATATTCACTCTTCTCAATGTTCTCGATAATATGAATGAAGTTTATTTGCTGATTACTCATGCATGTCGACAATAGGACCGAAAGAGATATATTATGCCTTGATCACATTATATAGAAGGAAAAATAAAACGCTTTGTATGCCACGTCCATATATCGATCTTGACAGAAAAATAAATCTAAGTAAGCTTCGCAGCATCATAGTAAACGTCGAGAAGACAACCGGCAGACCAGGCTTGAGTGGGAGACTTGAGAAAGCGTATTAGCACCGGGCAAATGCTGCGTGAGAGAAGAAAAAAAAAAAAAAAACTTACCGAATCACCACAGTGTTCGCCATTCTTATTCGTCAACTCCGTCAGTCCCTTCCATGGGCTCTCACGCAATGCCTTCTTGCAGCCATCTAGGCGACGAGTGACTTGCTGGAACGATTCGATTCGCTCCTCGGGTGTTTTACGGCGCAGGAGATCAAAGTGCAGCAAGGCGCGAAGGTAGTAGCCTCGTTGCCAGACCCACTCGGGGCCTTGGTGATAGTTGCGGCCCTTGGAGGTTGCGAAATCAGTCGAGTCTTCCGAGTTGTTGTAGTAAGGACGGTAGTTGAGGTCCGATGGGTCCAGAGTAGCCATGCCAACGGGGCCGACGATTGCAGAGTCAGCGATGGAGAGGGCAGTGAGGGCTTTCTCGGCAGTGAAGAGCTCTGGTGCCACGGACATGGCAATCGGGAAGTTGGACCGAAGCTGGTAATCCTCAAAGGGCTTACCGGACTTGTACAAGTCCTTGTAGATACCACGTCGGTTGACGATGTTGGCATCCACATCGTACTGGGCATCGTCCTTGGGGTCCAGGGGGACATAGTAGCACCGTTCAAAGTTTTCCTTGATCTTACCGGCCCACTCCTTGAAAGTGATCGACTTTCCATCGCCAATATCGACACCAGCGTGCGGGTAGGTCTTGGACTCATTGAGTTTCGTGACCCACGAAAGGGCACTATAGAGAAGACCAGTAATCTCAATGGCAGCACCATCACGGGGTGTACCAGGGACACCCTTGTTCCCAGCCTTCGGGCTCTCTCCCATCTTGTCTTGCCAAGTACCGCAGTTGTTCTGATTACCACCGAAGATAATTCCAGTATCCCAGTCAACCTTGATATCAATCTGGAATCCTTCAGGCTTCATCTGGACGTCAAGATCAGGACCTGCGTTGTATTCCCGGAAGGACATGCCCTCAGCGTGGCGCTGGAAAACCTCTTGAATGACTTCCAGGACGGTAGGAGACTGGGAATAAGCCCGAGGATCGTCGAATGGGAACCAGGTATCATCATACGGCAAGAAACGGCGAGGAACCTTCTCTTGCAGGATGCTAATTCCATTGGGAACCATTTTGGTGTAATCTTGAATCGCCTGCAGGAAGAACCAGACCGAGTCACGCGAGTTGTAACGGGGCAGCTTGCCGCTGCTGAGAAGATTGGGAATCATGCCGTGCTTGAGGACGCTTGCAAATGCAAGAATGTGCTCCTTGCATTCGTCGAATCGACCAGTGCAAAGGAAGAGACCACGAATCGAAATGAAAACATCACGACCCCAGCACCTAGCCCAGTCAACGGCAAAGTGAGGCAAGCCCGCTGCAAGACTAGGAACCTGCTTAGTGGGCCACAAAGATGCCGAGTTCACGTAGCCAGTCTGCTGAACACTGACCATGGCCAACTGGTGAATGAACTCCTGACCGTGGCGCACGTTATCACTGAATTGGTGAATAGCCTGCTTCCATGCTGCGTTGTAAGCTACCTGCACAATGATGGCAAAGTACCGAGGAAGTAAAAAGTTGGGTAGTCCGCGGACAGCGTCGAACTTTTCGCGCAGCCAAGACGCCGGCTTCTGTAGAGCGGCAAATCCATCCTTAGAGGCAACCTTCTCCATGCGGCCAATAAGATAGTCTACAGCCCATTGACCATCACGAAGGTGGTCGCAAAGCGGGTGGCCAAGCTGGTTGTATTTGATGATGTCCTCGAGGATGCTCCACCAACCCTGAAGACCGGCGTATACGAGCGGCCCACTCTTAGGAATGGCATACACGCCATCCTGACCACCGCTGGAGTCTCGTTCCTCGGCATCGCAGCGGTAAAGCACGAAGTTCAAATCAATCAGACTCAGTCCAGAGAATGCCTCATCGGCTCCGCTCGAGAGGAAGTTGTCCAGTCCCTTCACGTGTTCCGCGCCTGGGATCCAGGTCTCGAAGAGAGCGATTGATCCAGGCACAAGGGTCTCGAGCACGGAGAGAGTCACGTCCTTTCCGTCTCCCTCGATCTTGGACGCATCTATGTCGCGAGTTTTACCCGGTAGACCCCTGAGGATCTTCTCGTCGGCTAGAGCTTTTTCTTTGGCATCATCTCCTGCATCAACCTCCAAAACCCACGAACCGAGATGCTTGGCTTGGGTACCAGTGATATGAGTGGGAGCCAAAACGGCACCACTCTCATTACCTGGGAATGCGGTGTGCGCGATCAAGAAGATTCCTTTCCTAGTTTTGGGGTGAACACGATGGACAGTGATGTACTCCCCATCGTGATGAATGTGGGTTTCATCGTAACCCTCAACACCCATCATCGTATGAAGCTCGTTCAACAGCTTCTTCACACCTCCAATGCCATCTCCAGACCCGACCTCCAAGCTTTGCGATCCGGAAAACGGAGATGAGTACTGACGTGTCTCATGCACAAGATCAACGAGCTTAGGATAGATCTCATCGTAGCCCATGACACTACCAATGGCCGAAGCACACATGGCGACGAGAGCAGCGTTTGGAAGGGTATCTCTGGCATCACGCTTCTGGGCAGGGACTTCATTGTCGTGGGTGCAGTCCATGAACAGAGCTTGAACAGGAGACGGACGGATATGGGTGATTTGCTCATTCGCATCGCCAGTCTTCGCAGAGGCAATGGCGTGGCTGCTTCCAGCAGACGGCAAATCGACATCGAAGCTTCCGATGGGACGGCCACCGTGGCGATGAACAAGGCGACTCAGTTCCGCAGTGCTCCAAGCTTGCATGGCTTCGCGGATCAGAGCATTGATACCCAAACGCTTAACGAAAACGTAATCAGCCTCCTCCGAGCCCGTGAAGAGCTCGGCAAAGACCGTCAAATTTGGCCGCACTTTGCGGGCCTCATCCAGCAAATACTCAGCGACAACAAGCGGCGTGGAGTGACAATTGTCAATGCGGAATCCGGAGAAATACTTCGCCATCAGACGCGTGTAGCGGGTCATAAAGTCCCAGAGGAATGGACTATCCTTGGGTGAATTTCCATAGCGTAACTTGACACAGTCTCCCCAGACAATCACCTCACGACGAAGATATGCCTTGGAGTCCGGTCCTGCATTGTCCCGCATGGCATCGGCATTCCAAATCCAGCCATTATTCACGAGAGCAAGAGCTTTAGAGCTGTGCTTCTTGGTGGTCTCATTGAGAGGTAGACGAGTAAAGTAGGTCTCGATAAGAGGGCTGTCCTTGGTCACTGGTCCCATCTTGGGGCCGTGGTCGTCGATACGGAGATACTTGATACGGTTGAAGAGCTGGTCCATGATGACCGCGACATCCGCATCGAACTCTTTGTAAAACGGCACGTTGACTGCATCGAGAAGCTTGGCCAGAGATGCTTCGGCTTCGGCAACGTTAGCCTGGTCATGGGCGCCATAAAGTACCGTGAGTGTGGCGGCTCCGAGGGCGGGGTCGACTGCACGTCCGAACCGTCCAAGAACGCGGTCCGAGGTAGGGATACCGTGTTCACGAATGGTATCGGCTTGTTCCTGGACTGAAATGTTCTTGAAATGCTTCAAGGAGCCTTCAATAGCAGCTCCATCGGCCTTCTTGTTAGCCCAAGCGTCTAAGATGTTATTCGTTTCAGTCTTCACATCAAGAACATAGAACTCCCACAGGCGGATTCCATCAATGACATCTTTGCGCAAGGCCTGCATCACCTTGACCAGATCATCAGCTGTTGAGAATTCTGTTGGTAAGTTTAGGCTTTCAAGATCATCGCCAAACTTGAGGAGTGCGGTATCAAGCTCGAGCGCAGCCTCCAGCCAGGGTGCAGTCTCCACACTGTAACCTGCTTCAGGGTGATCCTCCAGCCATTTGCTGTTGTTCGCAGTATGATTCCAAACAACATCAGTCAGAGTCAAGAGACCGTACTCCTTTTCCATGCGCGAAACAAGCGATGCGACATCAGTCTCTCCGTTGGGGAAGAAGGCAGGATCAAATGCTAGCTGGTCAAATATACTGTAGGGCGAATTGGAAGACCCGCGTTGCATGAGTGGCGTAAAATGGACCATGTTGTAGTTTCGCTGGCTTATTCCATGGAGATGGCTATCCCAATCACTGGGATACTCGCCCATGAACTTGGAGATGACCGAGAAAATCGAGAGCGCATTGAGCGGCAGGTCCTTTCCCTGGAGGGTGAGCCTCGGGGAGACATCTATGTAATGAATAGGGGTCTTCGTAGGCTCTGGTGTAGGCACAGACTCGACGGAGAAATCTGGCAGTGGGGAGAAAGTGGTGTAGTAGGCGAAAGAGCCAGCACTGTTCACTGAGATGTCGATTTGAATGTTCTCGTTGAAATTGGGTTGCAATCTACTTCTACTTAGCCTTGGGTCCTCCTCAAATCCTATATCCTACTGGAAAGGAAATATTACCTGAACTCCCGGAAAGAATGGCGATCGAAGTCCTTGCCCTCCTCGGGGATGTTCACCCATAAACTTCCCTGTCGACAGATGGAGCTGGTGCCCTCAATGATGAATCGCAGCACATAGCCGGATTCAGTTGGAGGCGGCAGATAAAGGTAACCACCGGGCACGTCGGGAGAGCCATCATCCTTCAAAGGGAGCAAGTAGACCTGGCGTGAGGGGCTCATCGTGATCGTGCTGGGGAATTGCGGAGAAAGTGGAGGGGGATTCCCGACGATCTACGAACCTGAGCTCAACCCAGTAAGTACCAGGAGGTCTCAAGGTGCGAATGGCCTGCAATTGAGGCCTTGAGAGAATGGGGAGAAAAGAAAGAAGAGAAAAAAAAAAAGCAAAAAAGCAGGAAAAAATGGAAAGACCGAAAGACGGGACCGTAAACCCAGATTTTCCCCTCACTAGGAGCTCTGGGCGTCGAGTGACATCATGCATCCGGGGACACCTTGGCAGCATATTTTTAGCGTCAGTCTAGACTCGGGACTCAGGTCCTGTTCAGGTACGACTAAACTTCTTTGGAATGGATTTCTTCTATTCATATGCCAAGGTACAAGTCATAAATCTATCTACAAAGCATAACCCCAAGTTCCCAAATAATCAAAGTCGTGCAGCATACCGCTCACCATCGCCATTTCCATCCGTGGAAGAAGTTGGAGCACGAGAAACCGGAGGGCTATGAAAAGGTAGACAATCTCGCAATTAATAACACAGACACAAAGGAAAATAGAATAGGTCTTTTACCGCTCAATGTAGGCAGGAATCTCCGACACTTGCATGCTGCCTTCCAGGATCCCTAGATGTACGTTAGCCGTGGAGTCTGGAAGAACAGAATGGAGATACTTACGGTAAACGGCGGTGAACAGAGGGAATTGATCCTCCATGCCCTGCTTTTTCAGGAACTTATTGACATCGTGGGCGGTCAGGGTGCCCTGAAGCGACTGGCCGTTGAGCTCGAGCTTCTCGATCTCTTCGATGGGCAAGTTGCGCTCAACACTGTGCTTGGCACTACGGAAGTTGCGACCACCGCTGCAACTGGTGATCAGATCGGCCACACCGGCGCTCTCTTCGGTGAAGGTAGCCTGGTTGATGGTGGCGCCGAAGAAGGTATCACCGAAGCGAACCATCTCCAGCAAGCCAACGCGCATGACGGCAGCCTTGGCATTATCACCCCAACCCATACCGTCCACCCAGCCAGCAGCCAGCGCGACCACGTTTTTCAAAGCACCGCTGATGGAGGTACCTGCGACATCGTGTACCACGCGGACGTGGAAGTAGGGGCGGTGGAACAGAGTCTTGAGAGTAGCATGGTCGATGGGTGGGTAGTCGGAGGGAAGCGCCTGCAGCTGTGTCTTCGAGACCTGACCGGTCGTATCCTTGTGCTGGAACTGCACCAGCTCCACTTGGGAGGAGGAGGGCGAGCGCTGGGGGGTGGGTGCCTTGGAGTCCATGTGTGGGGGATCGTAGGCGACGGTGGTCTCGGACCACTTTTCCTTCGCAACCTCGTTGGCGATGTTGGCGCCGGACAGGGCGCCACAGTAAATGCCCAGGGTTCTGCCAATAGTCTCGGAGAAGAGACTGATCCCCTCTTCGTTGACGTCGACGCCCTTAATGCAGGAGATACCTCGTGCGTAGGGCAGGATCTTCCCCTTGATCGACTCACATGTTTTGAGGATGAACTGGTGAGGGAGGTTGAAGACAAGCAAGGTGCAATCCTTAACCGCGTCCTCCAAGGACGGGTTGGCGTGTAGGTTGGCGGGCAAGCGAATATCTGGGAGATATTTCACGTTCTCATTTGTGCGGTTAATTACCTCGGTCAACTTCTGTGCGCCCTGGAGATCCGCGCTATAATGAGGGGAGTCCTTGGTGATCTCAACGGTCTCCTCGAACACCCACATTTCCACCTTCTCCTCAAAGATGTCCGAGTTGCTGGCGGCATTTTCGGCGACGATCTTGGCGATGGCGGTACCCCTAGAGGAAGCTGGATCAGCCTCGTGAACACGGCCATAACAGAGAGAGTGTGTGGGTAGGGATCAGAGAGCGCGCGCGCTTACCAGTTACCGGAGCCGACCACCGCGATCTTGTGCTTGCGCTGAAATGGGCCGAGAGAACCCATGTTGGCTGTGAATATAGAGGAAGAGTATGATCTGCGAAGAGCAGGGAAAGCGGGTTTAAAAGAACACGGGGGCGACCGGGGCCAGACTGAATGCTGGGACAGGAATGGCCGAGGCACCGTACAACGTTCAGGAAAGCAGATCCGATAAAGTCGTGGGGTTCGCATCCACATACGGGCACCGGTGCGGGTTTTTCGTCCCAATGATCTCACTCAACCGATTTGTTGACCTGTCGTGACTTTTCGTGACCTTTCGTAGGCTTTTCGTGGAGGGACTGTGAATCCACCGGTGCGCTATCTGATGTCACAGGTCCCGATGATCTTAAATTGCAATGGAGGATTCACCCGACAAAGTGGATCGGTCGATATCATACACGGTCACGTCAGAGAAGTTCATGGGTGAGCTCAACAGGGACAAGGGGCACTTGTGGTGGGTCTCGGGAAAACGCACAACTCGTGTCCCGAAGCCGATCCTCACATGTCGCCGACTTTTTGGGTACTACGGGACCGGTTCTTTCTCGTCTCCCTCCCAGTTACAAGTTACCCACATCGCCATGAAGACCAAGACGCCCGCTACTGCCCGCTCGGGTCTCTTTGGAGATGACTTCCGCACCAGCAAGAAAGACAAGCGCCAGATCAAACATGCGACCCTCATGTCAAAGATTGCCAAGAGCTCCAAGTCTCAGAAGAAGCGCCGCCCCTCCAAAAAATTAGTCGCAAACCTCGAGTCCCTAGCCGATGCCCTACCTGATGCGGCGGATGAATCGCATGATGCTGCCAGTCAGGCCAATGTCATCAAGCAGAAGACACTACGACACAAGCCGGGTGCGTTGAAGCGTCGGGAAAAGCTGGAGAAGGTGGAACGTGATCGCTTCGCACGGAACATGGCCCAAATGTCCGGTCTGCAAACTCAAGCAGCCGAAAGTGCAGAGCACAGCGCCGAATCTAATCCGACCGCAAATCGCTGGTCGGCGCTACGAAGTTTCATCTCGCAGACCATGGAGCAACAACCCGTCTTCAAAACCACTAAATGAGCATGCGACTCCGATCGGATACGAATCGCACAAGGGGCTTGACCCTTATCGCATGATCTTGCGCCACCCTGCAGACCAGCATCATACTGAGGTATCGATACGATTACGATATTAGACACGGACGAAGGAGCCATACTGAAGTAATGCCCATATCGACTGAAGCCGAAACAACTTCACCTGCGAATTGAGATCACGAGACCTATAGCGGACATCGAGTATATCGGCTCTTGCAGTACTCACCCAGGCACAAGTCTTCCTCAGAGCTTTCTTCGATCAACATAAGCTAGATTGACTGCTCTACGGCTTTGTGAGAGATTTACAGAAAGTTTTTCAAAAATGCACCGATTATAATAATGATCCAAGACAAATCCAGATCTTTACACCAAAATGCACAAGTCTCCAACTATCCTTGTTTTGACCAAATGTGATGTGACTCCAGGTGATCATGCAAAGTCACGCATCATCTCAATCCCTGCTGCCAACATACTTGCGCGTGATGAATAGCTCAGTGGGGTCCTATTCCTGCTTCGTACTATTCAGACGAGGATAGTTGTTACCCCAGAACGGTTGATAGACCCCCACCTATCTCATCATCCGCCTCAACAGAGCGCAAGATCAGGATCTCGACCTCGGCTGTATTGCTAAAATGGCCGTCGGCGCTCCATTCGAGATGCGTTAGAGTTCCACCGCCTGAAGTCAACCAAGTGAGGGAGTATGTCACGGTGGGGACATCACAGCGCGGAGCGAACAGGGAGTCTCTAGGTAATGTCGCGTGTATGACTCAAGACGGGATGCTTTTTCGTAGGCAAAGGACTCGGTTCTAGACGCATTCTTCTGATCGCTGCAGTCGACGGGTATTCCTCTGTTCTCGCGGTGACGAGGTCGGGTCGAGAGGCGCATCATTGTACAAAACACAAATATCAGCCATTACATCTCAATTCCGAGGTCTTTGAAAATGCCTTGTACAAGAGTCTTCCAGAAACTAGGGTATCCACCAGCCATGTAAGTGATGTTGGCGCAACTGCAAAAGATACCCAGATAACGCGAGGAGTAGATATACCTTTTCCCTTCAACGGCAGTGCTTGGCACGCCGTTGAACTGGACAGGACATCGTCGGGATGTACTACTCAATAAGGTGAAATTCATTCAAGTTTAAGCTATGTGTGCAGGTCTCCACCATGGCAAGCTAATCTTTAGGAGCATCACGCCATTGACTAGGCACTTGCAGGGCCGCGAGCAACCGAGATGACTCAGCCGATAAGATCACCTGCGGGGAAAGCTCCCTATCTGATCCAACACACTCTTCACTTCCTCATCTCCAAAGAATTATTATTCGGCTCTGATTGCCTCGGGATATGTGGCGGCCTGTGCAACGTCGGCCCCCGCTTGCCTGGGCGCATCGTCAAATCGTCCAGTCTGTCCGATGCCGGTCGGGCTTATCCATCAACCGGCGTCACTTTTCCAGCTCCTCATCGCGTTTCCCGACTTCTTCGCAATTTGACAGGTCAGATTTCACCAGTCAGCCATACACATCGAGCTATGAGACTGGACTTCCGACCTCTGGACCTTTGGGGTCGACGCCGGCCTTTGGAGCTCCGCGCATTACACCCAAGGTCCTGAAGCAGTATCTCGATCAGTATGTCGTAGGACAGGACCGTGCAAAGAAAGTGCTGAGTGTCGCTGTCTACAATCATTACCAGAGAGTACAGGAAGTGCAAAGACGGGAAGAGGAAGCGGAAGAACTCCTTATGAAGCGACAACGGAGAGAAGCGTTGGAAGGTCACCCCTTGGAAGGTATGTGGTCGGCGCCTGAGCTGTATTGAATTGACTATCTCACTGATATGGTTTTCTTTAGAAGAATTTCCTGCTCAGCCACGCCCAGTCGGTCTCCCGTCTACCCCAAAGTCCCGCCAGACCACTCCGCTAGACCAGACAGAGCTAGTTGATACATCCCCACTACAGTTGGACAAGTCGAACATTTTGCTGCTTGGTCCATCTGGCGTTGGTAAGACACTGATGGCAAAAACGCTCGCTCGAGTTCTATCAGTACCTTTCAGTATGTCAGATTGCACACCTTTCACACAGGCTGGCTACATCGGAGAAGATGCAGAAACATGTGTTCACCGACTTCTGGCCGCTGCGAACTATGACGTCGAGCAAGCGGAACGAGGTATTATTGTTCTTGACGAGGTGGACAAAATTGCGGCTGCAAAGGTCAGTCATGGCAAGGATGTCGGCGGCGAAGGAGTGCAGCAAGCGCTTCTCAAGATCATTGAGGGCACTACGATCCAAGTGCAGGCCAAAAATGAGAAGAATCCGCGCAGTAACAGCCCCCCGAACTCTTATCCCTCCAACAGTCCGCTCGGAAACACACCGTTCCAGCCACACAATAACAACCCCGCCGCCAAGGGCGAAGTGTACAACGTGCGTACGGATAACATACTGTTCGTGTTTTCTGGCGCCTTCGTCGGTCTACAAAAAGTGGTCATGGACCGTATCTCGCGTGGCTCGATCGGCTTTGGTCAACCGGTTCGTTCAGCGTCAACCATAGGTGATAGTTCCAGTCTTCCAAATGCTTCGCACAGCGAACCACTTCCCATTCTCCCCGGTTCCGACGAAGAAGCACTATACAAAAAGCACCTCCCCTTTTTTACCTCTGCATCTCCAACGCCAGGCGGCGAGCCCACATATTTCAACGCACTTGACCTTATAACCCCAGCGGACTTGCAAAGCTACGGCTTTATCCCCGAGCTGATTGGCAGGATTCCCGTCACCGCCGCGCTCTCAACACTCACTCAACCCTTGCTTTTGCGCATCCTTACCGAACCTCGCAATTCCCTGCTCGCCCAATACACGACTCTTTTCTCACTCTCTGGTATTGAGCTGCGCTTTACCACACCAGCATTGCACAAAATTGCAGCCAACGCTTTTACAATGGGCACGGGAGCTCGCGCCTTACGCACCGAGATGGAAACTATTCTCAGCGATGCGATGTTCGAAGCTCCCGGCTCCAGCGTCAAGTTCGTTCTCGTCACTCAAGCTGTAGCCGAGCGCAAGGAAAAGCCTATTTATCTCGCTCGTGGCCAAGGTGGGAAGTTCCATGCCATGATCTCCGCTGAGGAGAGCGAGTGGGAAGAAAAGATAAGGCGCGACAAGAAGGATAAGAAAGAAAAGGCCAATGGCTATGTCGGCAATGACCACTCAACAAATTTCCAGGAGTATCGAAAGCGATCGGTAGGTTAAGTTTGCTGATGCAGTGAAGATTGCGCCCCGGTGGCGATTATAACATACCCATTGTATATGAACGTGAAATTCTAATTTTTTTTATTCCGGAACCCTGTTTCCCTGCACCGACTCTACCTATATTGGACAGGCTGAGAGGATTTCAGCACCTAGAAAATTTATTTCCAGTGGTAAGATCAATTAGTACTTCGCTTGTACCGAACAATTTTCATTCATGTCCAAAAGACTGATGAAGGGGGGTATCTCGAGTAATGCTTGAAAATGACAAGGCCAATATGGCCGGCTAATCGTACACAAATGGCTTCTTCTGATCATGAACAGAACAGAGGAACGGAAGAGGTTTGATATGGGTTTCCATCAACAAGGATTCAGAGACTGCGAGCTTCATTTGTAAGGGGCTGGGTAATGTCTTCTCCTGCCTTTCGGCGAAGAAGTCTCCTCGGCGGTCCGACTTCCCAGAGAGGCCTGGTAACTGTGTGGCCTCCTTTCATTCGGCGAGTATGCCCCGTCACCGGTTTGAGTTTCCCAAGGCGGTCGAGGAGTGCGTGGATCGAGGACGGGAGTTTTGGGAGTGGTGCTAGGCATCAATCGACCATTGTCATCTCTTGCCTTCTCGCCAAGTGCTCTCGCTAGTAAAGCCTCTTTATCAATGTTGAAGGTCTTCATGAAGTTGTTTGGAGAGAACAGGGTTACATGGCCCCAGTTCGTCCACCGTCGATGCAACATCTGATTCTTTGAATTCGTGATAACGACGGTCTTTCGATTATGTGCTTTTCTCAACAGAGTCCATGCTGTGAACAACTCGACAAGGTGGTCCATGTTACGTTCATCTTGTGAAAGGCCCTTGGGTATCTCGGAATTATCGTCTTCATCGCGATGACCCCATTTCGGAATCGTCTCGGGGGCGAATGAAACGATATTATTGTTGCGCAAGTGTATTTGAAAGGGATCCAGGCTTTCTGGTTGAAATACCTTACAGTCAGGATCGAGTGTGTTCGACTTGTAGATCCAGGCCTTGATGAAAATTAAGCTAGAGACGGTTGATGTTAGAACAATCAGTTAAACGGAGAAAATCACAAACAGACATCTTTGTATCCTCCTCGCTCAGATCTGGTTTTTCGAGCCGCGAGTCGAGGTATTGCATGATACCAGGAGGCAGCATCAGCTTGTAATTGAACACTCTGTGTGAGCTTGAAACCATGCTATGAAACCACCTGATGAGCGATAAAGCTCGCTTAAGATCCCCGAAGACGTCCTCTGTGAACAAAAATGAGTGTCCCATGGTGAATATGGCTTCAAAATAGGCGTCTTCGCCGTAATAAAACGGGTCGGCCATCTGAAGCGGTTTGGACAGACGATAGTTCCAGAAGTTAAACTTGCTTGACCAAAGAGGTCCTCGAATTTCGGGCCGCAAGTTCTCGTAAAACGTAAATGACTCATGAAACTAATGGTCTCAAGTAAGTTATCTTCTAGTCAAAAAGAACTTAGAGGCGGTCAATACATACCATGATAACACCACGGGTTGTTTTCAGAAATTCGCCCCAGTCGGAGAAGATCCTGATTTGTGGGAAGGTCTCGAGCCAAGTCTGAAGCCATTCACGGTCTTGATTGGCCTCATCATCGTTTCCCGCGCAGGGATGTAGATAAAAGTTGTGCGAAGGTGAGTAAAGTCCAGTTCCAGTGCCCTCCGAGACGGTCGAAAGCTTTTCCAACGTGATTTTGTAAGTGGATCGAAACATATCCGCCATCTCTTTCTTTGCGATTCCTACTGGAAATAGCATCATCGCAGAATCTGTGCCAGCCGGTACGTCAGGAGAGATGTCCATGAGGTCGGTGCCTCCGGGATCATCTCCAACCCAATTAAGCTGCCCCTCATCGCCATTCGGTCTGCTCATTCTCTCCTTGTTTATGGGACGGTGTTTTTCAGCAATTTGAGGTGTCAAAGGAGACTGTGGTACGCCTCCTGAGACAGAGACACGTCTTCTCAGGCGCGGATCCGCGGGTGTCGAAACAGACTGTTCTGCCACTCTCGACTCCGAGGATTGGAGCTCTTTAAGCGAGTTGCTATCGGAGGCTCCAGTCGAAGGGCTTTGAATCACAGAGATGGAACCTTTCGCAGGTTGACCAGGCTGATTCCCCCTGGCATCGTTCTTTCGGGGTGACAAAGCCCCCAAGCTGGCACGTCTCACACGATCGCCTCGGAATTGCACATTCGCGGGGAACTCTCTGCGACCTCTGGGTGGTTCATCTCTAGGTCGCGGTCCTTCCAAATCTAACAACAAGGGTAGGTGTGGCCGTGCTGCAAGAAAAGCAGGTACACCGGCGGGGACCCTATCACTGTCGTAATTCAGAGAAGAAGTGATGTTGATGGAGCGGCGAGAGTAAAGCAGCCACACATTTCCCCACTGCTTGGAAGGACGATAGATAGCCACAGATTCTTGAGCACGGAGGTACTCCGTCACATGAAAAAGGTCATAGTTTGAGTCAGGAAAGCCTTCCATCCAAGCATTGCCAGACACGTCATTGTAGAGCGTCTGAAAAGATAGAACGGGGTTAGTAGTTTTTTTGAATTCAAAGGGGGTGGAATCAGACCTGGTCACAGAGAGCGTCATATTGGCCTTTTGTGCAGACCTCCTTGAACCACATCTCCATCTGTACTCCAGAGCCCGTTGCGCGCTTCGAAGCAAGCAATTCGGATCTCAGCAAACTTGTTAACCCGCATAGCCGCACAAGGCCAACGAAGTCTTTTCTTGGGCCAAAGTACAAGTGCACGAGGACCTCTCCTTGATTCCAGAAATAACCACCCTGAATCATCCTCCCTCCACGCTCCTTTCCCTCAAACTTGCCGACAGGCATCTCTGCAATGTGATCCTCTGCGGTCATTTCTGCCCTGGTAGGAACCGGCCGGTTTTGTGATGGAGGCGCCCTTTGAATTATCGGATTCGAATTTGATTCGACGAGAAAAGAATCAGGCCTTGTGGGTGCGGTAGGCCTAGATGAGTCCATTGAAGACGTCGCAGAGGACCGCTTCGCAAATGGCTGGGGCGAGCGAGATCGTGAATGAGAGCGTGATCTGCGTCTGTGAGGCAACCCATCAAGGATTGCATTAGATTGCCCGCGAGGTAAACCCTCCACTGGTCGCCCTATGTTTTCCCAAGGCCTGGAGTATTCCGGTCGATAATCATCCTCTCCGCCATGGGGATACGGAGTTGTGCCAGTGACTCGCCTTCGGGGACCATCATGATCTGGGCGCCAGCTGTCATATCTAGAATGTGGAGCCCGGACATCGTCGAGCCGGGTGGCTCTTGACGGCCTACTCGACCTCTCTGCTTCGAGGACTCTCGGGTCAAACGAACAGGGTCCAGTTGGGATTCGTGTGGAATTCGCTGGAGTAGTTGAAGCCTTGGGCACGGTTTCTTCCGCCTTGTTTCTCAGGTTGGCAGAGGGTTGAGATTTAGCTGATGACCGGATCATGGTCAATGCGGCAGAATCCGCGCCAGCACCTCTTGCAGAGAAGTCTGATGGCCTCAAGAGCTCCACATCATTGACGTCTGGTGCCCAGGAATTTCTTAGAATACGAGGGCGAGCAATTCGGGCTGGCTTAGGCGCCGTCCCAAAGGTAGACGGAGCAGGTCTCTGTTCAGCGGACGAGGAAACGGGTCGAGGAGGCGCCGTCGCCAATGGTTGTAAGTGTGTCAGCGGCGGTTGTTGTTTAGGTCTCTCTTGATATATTCGTTGTTCCGGATGAGCTGAGGGTTGAAGCGAATTCTCTGGGTCATCTAAACTCTGCCTTCGCCGGTTTTGCTCCTGTGGCTTCAATGCCTCTGGAACTGGAGCATTCTCGTGCTGGTCGCTGTCTGGTCGTTGACCACTTCGGGATCGTGTTTGACAAGGAGAACTCTGACTTAGCTGGCGCTCAGCCTCCAGATCAAGCTCAATTGCATGACTTTCAATCTCATATTGGGACGTTCGGCTCGTCTCAGTTGATGCGTTGACGGCTGGAGCTACATCCTGGGACACAAACAAAGAGTCACTTGAGGAAACTGAACGGACCGGGGCGGGCCTTTCTGACACGGGGTTCTGAACTACGGCGTCAGCGTCTGCCTCCACGGTGACATCAAAATTGTCGCCTTTTTCGTTCCTCTCGGTCCTTGAAACTTGCTCAGGAATTCGATCCATAGCTGCATGGACCTCTTCCGCGTCGGCAATACCCCTGGGCAGAAAAGGCACTTCGTCTTCGTCGGAATCATCATCATCGTCAGAAAAGAGTCTTAGACGTCCGCGATGAGAATGGGGCCGATCGAGATCTCTCAGTACATGTACCCCCTGGGTATTGTCACCGTCTTCAGGATCAGAAGGCTCTTTGTCAGAATCGGCAGATAAAAGCTTTGGTCGACCGCGATCGGATCTTTTGAGACTTTCGAGCCTCTTTCTGGCCCTTATAGCTCTTTTGATCCTGCGCTTTCTCTTTCGACGCTCTTTATTTCTCTGGAGCCTCTCCTGCTCTTTTGTCCATTTGTCAACATCAAATGGATCGCGCAGGCCCTGTCTGATTTCTCGCTTTGCCTGCTTCCAGTCGTTCATAACCTCAACGACATGTCTGAAGCTCTCTGGACCCTCCCATGTTGCTCGATTTTCGGGATAACCGGCCCATTTGATAAGGTAAAGTCCGCTGTCTTCATCCTCGTAAAGAATCGTCTCCACCTCATACTCGTCTTGTGGCTCGCTTTCGACGGTTGACGCCAGAGAGTCATCCGCATCAGAGAATTCTGCATCTCGCATTTCAGTATCAAAATCCATGTTGAAATGATATGACGAATCTGATTACAAAAAGGTTGAATCGTGGAGAAGAGTGAGCTCTGATAGTATTGATGGTGCAGGCACCAGAGCCAGCTTGGCAATTGTATGAGCTAGCCAGTAGCAAAGCTACTAGCCCTAGCTCCAGGGAAATATTGATACATGCATCAGAGGTTGCGAATTCTTTATTAAAACGGATGTGCGTCGCATGTATGCTCAGGTCTACAAGCAAGTGAAAGGCGGCAAAAACGCGGCCCCACGTGACCCGACGTTAAGGAGGCACTCCACTTCAAGAGGCATCACAACTCTCTCCCTATCGCTACAACATACTTCTCTAATCTTCTCTTTTCACCACTTTTTTTAACCATTTATTCACCATGGCCAACGACGAATACGACGTGAGTTTCCGCCGCTATCTTTCTATTTGGTTTGCCCGCTGACCTCGACTGCAGTTTCTCTTCAAAGGTAACGTTGCCTCGTGTGGATACCGCCTCACTCCTCTTCGCCTGCGACGGACCCGAATTTCGATTGCGGATAGACTAACGACTGAATAGTGGTGTTGATCGGAGATTCGGGTGTCGGTAAATCTAACCTGTTGAGTCGTTTCACCCGCAATGAGTTCAACCTAGACTCCAAGTCCACCATCGGCGTGGAGTTTGCGACTCGTTCGATCCAGGTCGACTCTAAGACCATCAAGGCACAGATCTGGGATACTGCTGGTCAGGAGCGCTACCGGGCCATCACCTCTGCCTACTACCGTGGCGCCGTCGGTGCCCTTCTCGTCTACGACATCAGCAAGCACCAGACCTACGACAATGTCAACCGGTGGTTGAAGGAGCTGCGTGACCACGCTGACTCTAACATTGTGATCATGCTGGTCGGTAACAAGAGCGATTTGCGACACCTCCGTGCGGTCCCCACCGAGGAAGCCAAGCAGTTTGCCAGTATGTGTCGAGACTCGGGGAAATCAATGGCTGGGCTCTAGTACTGACCGTGTTGATAGGCGAGAACAACCTCTCTTTCATTGAAACTTCCGCTCTTGACGCCAGCAACGTCGAGCTTGCCTTCCAAAATATCCTCACAGGTGGGTAACTTGCGGACACGGGACCAAGCATGTGCCCATGCTAATTACCTCCTTCTGTACTAGAAATTTACCGCATTGTCTCCAGCAAGGCCCTCGACTCCGGTGAGTCTGGCCAGAACCAGCCCGGTGCCCGCCAGCCGGTCATCGATTTCACGCCCCAGGACAGTGAGCAGAAGCAGGGCTGCTGCTAGACTACCCAGGAGGACCGACCGCAACGACTCTTCTTTTTTTTTACAATGTGATACTGGAATGGCCCGGGTCCGTGACGGAGTGTGGTATTTGATGCAATGATACACAAACGGGATGCGGTAGAAAGCATGGGACGAGGTGTTCCACCAGGACATAACTCCCAATAGTCAGACTTTGGCTTCGATTTTTCTTTTTCAGGTCTATTTCTTGCTCTGGTCCCCTATGAAATTGATTCCTCCGCCAGAGGTGTTCCTAATCAGTTCTGTTTTAACCCCCTTCCCCGCGGTCGCAGTTACACTATGGCTAGGCGTCACGTGTGATTATTTATGCCTTGAAATTCAGTATACGCCTCATACCCCTGTGTTTGGAATATCCAGTCGTACCTTGAGTATTCGAGTAATGCGTGACTAATGCGTAATGTGCACTCTGACCTGTGAAATGTGAAAGTCCCAGAGGTCGGTCCAGATGCCACGGCTCGGGTCCACATCACAGTCTCCACTTGACTATGCTTCTCCGAGGCCACACTCCCACATGTGCAGGGCGCCGCCACACCAATGCCCTAATGTACTTAGGCCCTTTTGCAGGGTCTTCATTCCGTGGTCGATTCTCTTCTCTTCTCTTCTACAGCGCTTGGGAGCCACATACATCTAGACCCCTGCCCAAGATCTATATTAGCTTGCGTTTCGCCTTGCCGCAGGTTCCTCCTGACCCAATCAGTCAAACCGTCTTCTCCAAGCCTTGTAATGAGTTTGCAGATCCAAAGACTTTAAGGGTTTAGTAAAGGGGACGGGTCAAATTAGCCTGAAGCGTGTCCATAGCAATTCCCGGCTCAAATTACACTCCATCCATCCCAGGGAGACATTGGAGGCTTCAAAGTAGAGAGCACATCTATCGTTTTAGTCTGTGTAGAAATGTACACCTTAGTTCCTGAGAATTAATCGTGGAATACCCATGGTCTTTTGAAGTGGGCAAGCTCGTGTCATTGATCTGCAGGTTGCTTGCATGTTATCTCCCGTGAGGCTTGTCCTTGCAGATCCTGACACCGGACTAGCACTAGAGAGGCATGCTTTCGAGGCTCCTCAGTTTGCATTTTTCAGGACAAATATATTCAGTGTCATACCGGAGAAGCTGTGGGGCAATTTGCGCGACTACATTGATAATTCCGAACTGAAACTTGTCTCGATCAGGTAAGCCAGAACAGCCCAGGATCTACGCTTGGAAGACGTGAGGGTATACCTCGGTACTCGAGAGTACCGAGCATAGATCATGTACGATTTACGAGGACGTAGAACTTGACAAAAATGCGAAATACTTTTTGACATTAACCGATATGAAAATTTGCCTTGACGCCGTAATAGACCATGAAACGTCGCATCAGATATACATGTAGTCGAAGTAGTCCCGAAGGGCAGATGCTCGAGGAAATTGGCGACGGAAAACACACAAGACCATCTATGCGAAAAGCTTTCTTGTCTCCATGGCGTCCGGTTTCCGGGAAGAGTTGTCCGTGAGACCCAGGTCAGTGCGCTTAGCGACGCGTTCCGTCTGGTTATCCCGACGCTGAGAATAGCGGCCGGCCTTGCTCATGCGAATCTCACGACGAACCTGGTTGGGGCTGACGTATTCCTTGTTCTCGTAGATAACAGGACCGCCGAAGCTGCCCTCCAAGATGACAATGGGGGTCAGGACGAAGCGGGGACCGATCTCCACCAAGGAGACCTCAGGCAGACCATCCTTGCCCTTGGGAGTGGGCTTGGCAGTCTCCTCGCCGTCCTTCTTGCTGTTGCCCTCGGATTCGCGAATCTCGTACACGCGGATCCAAATCTTTCCGTCAACACCAAAGATACCAATAATACGATCAACGAAGGGCTTCATGCCCTTGACACCGCGCTTGGGGACACAGAAAACACCGCGCAGCATCTCTCGAATAAGACCCCGATATTCAGAGCCAGGTGCAGCCATGTCGGGACCCTGCTCGTCGAATGACTTATCGAAGACCACCACACCTCGGCCGCCCTTGAGGCAATTGCCCGCGAATCCGGCACCGAGCTCGCCCATGGTGTGCAGGTTGTTGAGGTGGAACTTGATGGTAGGGCCATTCGGCGGGCGCGCAAGCCAGAGGTAAAGATCTTGCCCGTTCTTGCGAGCCTCCAGGAAGAAAATCATGTTGCACGAGTGGAGATCGGCGAGCGAGTTCAACAACAAGTTGTAACCGGCGGTCTTCTTCTTTGTGTCAAGCTTGGTCTCTTTGTGGGTGTGGGGGAGAAGGGCGCAGAGATCGGTCATCAAGTGTCGGTGGCTAGAAAGTCGCAAAGAATCGTCGGTTAGCAAAAGAAGCCTGAAAGACTGTAATTGTGATTCTTACCGGTGAGAAGCACCTCGAGAGGTGAGAATGAGAACTCGAGTCTTGGGCATGAATCCAGCGGCCAGCTGCTTCTTGGCCTCAGCGATACGATCTTCTTCCTCATCTTCTTCGCTGTCGGTGGTGTCGTCCGCGTCGTTCAACAAATCTTCCATTTCCATGTCCATATCCTCATCCACATCCTCGACAGGCTGGCGCGCCTTCTTCTTGGCGATACTTTTGTAGACTGCTGCCATGGTGACTTTTGAATTTGCAACAGCAAGTGTGACTGATTTTGAGCAAGAAGCTTCGGAGAAAAGTTGATGGCAGAATATTTTTTGTTGCTCACCGCCCGTCCTATGCCAAGTGTCACGTGTGTCTATCTGCCTTTCGCCCCACAGTTTGCAATTGCCCAATGCCAGTACGGGAAGATAGAGATAACAATGGATTTTATTTCTAGAATAACGAAGAGGGCTTTTTTTCCAGTCATTGGGACTCATAGTCATTGTGAAAGCACCCGATCAAGCCCAGAAAATCCTTCTTGGAATACTTTCATGCCCGCCACTTTCGTTCCGAATTCAACACATTGCGCAATGGGCCTGTCCTTGTCTTTGCAGTTCAATGCATAGAGCATACCAGCAATGAAGGTATCTCCAGCTCCAACAGGGCTTGTGTTTGTCAGTATGTCTCTTGCAATGTGAATATTCCGAATCTCAACTCACTCAACAACTTCAGCGTGTGCTTTTCCATAAGCAGGGATCACGGTGATTTCTCTAGTTCTTCTTCCGTCATAAGCGCCGGCTCCCTCAGCGCCCCATGTGCAGCATATGAGTGACCTAATTCGCGCAACGGTAAGTCAATGCTCTGTAATTAGGTGACCGCGCACCTACTTTGGTGACCGTGCGGCTTGTTTCAATAAACAATCCTCTATTGACGTATATCCTTTGCTCTGGACTGATGATTAGTGATCTGAAAAATATTTGGTTTAAGCAAGCAGGGTTGTTTACGAGCGCCCATGATTTCGCAATGAAGATCACATCGGCTGCATCGGCAAGCTCCTGAAGACCAGGCCGGCCCGGCTTCTCTGCCTCGATACTTATGCAAATAGAGGGGAATTGCTTCCTGAGATATCCAATGCAGCCCAAGACTACATCTGGAATCCGACCCTATGATCATCAGCATTGAATCTCTCGGTAATAACAGAGCAACAGTGCAAATTGCACGCACCTCGAAATGGAACCAGGTCGCCTGGGGACCCAGCTCATCTGCGATGGGAATGAAATCCTCCACAGTCATTTCCGGTAGCTCGTTATAGTTGACGACTGTTCTACTTCCAGTCGATTGGCTCTTGATGATGAAGCAAGAAGCCAGGTCTTGAAACTGCTCGCGGTAGATGCAATGGTCGAGTCTCACATGGGGCTCAAATGAAGAACGTATCTGCTGTGAGGCCAATGACTCCTTTGCGGGTAAGATCGAGATGAGGTTCAAAGATGGTTTTATTGCCGTTGAAGGGTGGGCAACTAATTGTTGCAGTACCTCCAGAGTATTGGGACAATTTCCGCCACGTCGACGGGAAATGCTTGATGCTCGCAACTTATCATCCTCTCCCGGATAGTGCGGTGTACTTTTGGTCCAGTCATATTAGGCTCACGTCCCTGAAATTCGATAGATTTCTCAACATGCTTGGTAATGAACAACTTACGAGAGAATTGTGTCGAGGTAGCATGCCCCGACTGCAACGAGAGACATGTCAATTTTTCCTTAAATAAAACTATACTTTCATTTGATTATGAAGTTCATGACTAAAGGTGAGGGCTGGAGTGGACTTCAGCTGTAACTCTGATAGAATCTCGGGTGTAGCGCGGGGCAGATTAGTCATAGGATCTGTTTTCGCGACCTTTGGGGGGAAGAGACCCAGGTGTGTCGTGCTCTGAGAATCATCAACCCGCCGGTGAATGAACAACAATGCAAGGTGCAGAACCTTTGGTTTAAATATTATTAATGGAAAGCGGCAACTCTGAAAGCCCACGCATGCCCTGACGCATTTGAAGCATATGCACGGCGGGACTTCGAAGCATACATTAAGAGACACTTCAATAGGCGTATATCAAAGTCAGTCTTTTTCTTGAAAAGAGCGCCACGCTGCGTCCACATAGAAAGTCTGCTCTTTCTGCGCCTTCGCGATTTCCTCGTCCATTCGTCGCACTACTTGATTGCTGCGACCAGGGCAAGGTACATCACGTGCATAGCGCGTTGTCACAACAAACGCTACTTCTTGTTCGGTGAATGAAGGGATTCTTCTTGTTGGGATAGTACCCGCATTTGATGCTTAAATTTTCTTCTATGCTTCCTTCAGGGACCCATGGTGGCTGTGCTTGCCTGGAATCGCGTGTCGCACCTTTCAACCCAAAGATCATTCTGCTAGATAGTAGCCTTCTAAAGTGGACTACGAATTAATGATGGCACCTTTGATTTCCATCTTCAGTATGTGGACAAACACTCTGGCATGTCTTCTCCTGAGACCTTTGTCTATGGCAGTTATCTATCTCTATAAAAAGCCATGGATGTGCTGGAATGGTACGAGCTACATTCGCACTGGAACCAGTCAATCTAATTATCATCGTCAGATTTTCATAGGCTCACATCCTTATTTTTACCAACTCCAAAACTATCAGATTTAAACATGGGCCAGCGAAGCAGAATGTTAGACACCGAGGGCCAAACACCCATGTTCCTTTACGCAATCATCAAGCAGCTAGACGTGAAGAGTGTGAGGATTTCCCATCGTCTGCATCCATAGCTGAAGCAATGACTGACCGTGGGGCAATTCTAGGTTGATTGGAATCGGCTTGCGTCAGATCTCGAGATTTCAAACGGCCACGCAGCGCGCATGCGGTATTCACGATTCATGTCCCAGCTTGATCCTTCATCAGTCCGAAAATACGCAAGGAAGAAGAATCTCGAGAAGAGCAAGGAAAATGAGTCCAAGGGGGATGTGCCTGCATCTACCCCTGGGCCCCATGCCAATGCAAATGCAATTTCCGATTTCAGCTCCATCGCCGGTGCCAAAGATGAAGCCCTTCAGTTCTCACTTTTCATCAAGCGCATACATTATCTGCGAGCCCGGGAAGCCGAAGAATGCTGCGGATCCAGCTTTCACCGATATGCCCAGCTTTCAACATCATTTCCAGCGCTTGATGTCTATTGACGGTATGCCATGTCCATCGCATTCGTCCCGCTGTGTGCCTCATAATCAGGAATATTCAATGGCCGTGGGTATTTCACCTCCGCGACCGGCGTCAAACTTGCTGCATCATGAAAATCCATATTCGCCAATGTCAGTATCTAAAGAAGTCAATATGCGTACCTTCTCTTTGCAAAAACCCATTTTCAACAGCGCGCCTGTGATAACATGGGAGCCTCCTACCCCAGCTCAACGGAGATTGATACCCGTCAAGACCAAAGACAAACCAGAGATTGATCGTGACGTGGAAGTCTGTGATGCTCCAAGAAAGGTCGAGGAGCTTTGCAAATGATAGGGTGACAGACCGGGCACATGAAAGGCTGCCTGGATGAGATCCTCACGCTGCGTATGTAGGCTGTTCTGGAATGTTCTCAGCTCCTTCATATCTGATCTTTGTATGATCTTAAACATCTCAGACCTTTTGATAGATCTTAGGGTGATACCAGAAGCCGACAAGAAGGTCAGGATGCAGCCGAGGAGTCTGACCCGAAGCGATCCTAACTCGTGATAGACATTCTGCATACCCAATCACATGAAGTGAGAAGATTTGAAATTCGTCAAGTTTATGAAAATTGTATGGACTGTAGACATCATTCAGACAATGGAAATGGATGACTTACAGTGATAAAGGCTTGGGAAGTTCTCACATACAATGCCTATCTCTATCATAGCCTTAGAGTATTCCTCGGTGTCGCTTTTCTTAACTCCAAGCTAAATCGATAGCATCGCTTCGTTCTAAATAAGATCTCTAAGCACTGGTCCTATATATCCTGACTGGCTGTTTGATGACTCCACATAGGACTGAAGCGGCGTCTAGAAAGTTCCTAATATGTAGATCGCGGAAGAGAAGTTGTTTCGCAATGATCTAGACCGATACTATTAAAAATTCAGGACAGAAGCCCATTTTGTTTACACTGTTGAGCTTGACCAGCTGCACGCACAGAAAACGTTATTGCCTGAAAAAAAAAAAAGCCAGGAACCTCAACAGTCAAACAATAGACGCGGTCGAATAGAGACGGCTCCAGCTAGTAGACGCACGGAGGCTCAGATATTAGAACACACTAGTTCTCGTCGGACTGGGTATTTCTCTCCTCAGCATCGCTACCGATATGCTCCTTTTCACCCTTGGTGGACTTGTTGCGGGAAACAGCACGCTTGGTCTTAGAGACTCCAGAGCCCGTGACGGATGTGTCCTTGGACGAAGCCTCTAGCTGCTTCTTTAGCCCACGAACATGCTGCCGAACTGCATGAACAGTACATCCTGAGATTGAATATCAGCTGATATGCTCCATAACCGGGTTTGGAGATAAGGAATAGTGGCACTTGCCGTCGCCGAAACGGCGAGCAACTTCGTCCCAGTCAATGGAACCAGAACCAAGGTTGTAGATCTCAACAAGCAACTATTAAAGTGTGTCAATGCATATCAGGTCATTCAGTCCTGGATGAGATCCTTTGTTTCGAACACTCACTCGCTTGTCGGCTTCATGGCTCCAGGTAACCATGACTGCGTGATTCGCTGGATCGGATAGTTTGCTTTATAATGACAAGTCTGAGATGGTGACAATTAAAGTGCGATTCAAATGCAGAAGAATCGTTTGCGTGAAGGAGGTTGGGGTATGCTTGAAGAGGGTTGGCAGTGAAGTCGTGTTTGACTCTGTCGTGGAGGGCAGCTCAGGTCAGTCCTCGCGTGACCCGTGAGATCAAGAACTGGTGTGAGTGAACCCAGGGGCACGTGAAATTTGGTCTCGATCGCTTTGTCCAGTTATTGCTCTGCAGGATCCCTTCTTTTGGGTTGTGCCTTCGGTTGTCCTCCGGTGCACAACTATCCCCCTACTACACTTGTCTACAGAGACAGCGAACAATGAGGCTGAATCTTCTGAGGAGCAAGTTACCTCGATTTTATATTTCTTTTTATCCATTTTTGTGTCAAGGACATTTCCAGCGAAATGTGCGAGTGTCTCAAGAGCTTACCAGCTGGGAGAGCACATCAAAAACAAAGCAGACCTCGCAATGTAGCGATGAAATTTAAAAAACGCAGAGCTTCGCGTATCAAGAAGCCTAACTTCAGCCAGGCAAGCTAGCTCCTCAGAAAGTCTGTCAGTGGCTATCTCTCAAACCCTTCAAGCCTCGCCAAAGAAAGTATCCACCTTTTCCTCGACGTTGCAGCTGGGATCAGTGAGTTTCACCCGCTTTTTCTGATCCTCAGACTCCGAGGTATCCTCTGCAACATATTCGCCCTCCTCCTCAGTGGAGGCAGGGGTTGGAGTGGATACACGCTTGCGTTTCACGCCGGTCTTCTTGAGCGTACCCGCCTTGGTAACAGGCTTCCGTCCTTTGCGGGGTGACGGGCTTGACTGCGCGAGACCGGCAGTGTCTTTAGCATTCTCCTTGATCTTGACAAGACGCTCCCTGATTGCACGAGGGGTCGGGCGATTCTCAGCAGGTCCGGCTAGAATTGATTAGGCAAAAATTGCACGAGTGAGCATGGTACTTACGCCAGGCGGCTGCGACTTTGGCGTAGTCAACGTTCAGGTCTTGAGTCTCCAGGATCTTCAAAAGAAGCTGTAGAAGAGAGAATTTGTTAACTCTGACTCTGGAAAGATGAAGTAAGCGGACAAAGAGAGGAGAAGCTTACAGTTTGGTCAGCATCTGCGGTCCAACGAATCGGCATTGTGGCGAGCTTGAGGTTGAGTTCTTGAAATGGTACTTAAGATGGTGTGCAGTGAGACTGGAGAGAGTTGCAGTGAGATTGAAGAAAGTAGTTGGAGTGTCAAGAAAGTAATCTTTGAAATAAACTAGTGAGAGTTGGGGTAAAGGAAAGTGAGCGTCTGGGTAGCAGAAGATGAGTTACGCAAATGAGAGAGGATGCGCTTCTTTCACGCGGTCTTCTACCTGTCTTCGCCTCAAGAGAATTACTGAGCTCCATTTGAAGCCAGGCATAATCTTTAAGCTAGGAATTACATGATAGGACAATTTGGCTCAAACATTTCAAAAGGCTGTGTGCGGGTGTTATTTCACAAAGTGCAACTGAATGAGGAGAATGAGGCAAAGTTTTGCTGGCAAACCCGGTTCCAAACTCTTCTTGTTACTGTCTGACTACGAAATTCGCGCCATGCTCTTGAACCTCCAAAGATATTGGCATTCGTTATCTCACAAAGCCATGATGGCACTGACTTCTTGCAGTGAACTCTTTTCTCTCCAATTTCATCTTCACGCCAGACAACGCTCAGGGGATCAGGGTCACTACCTACCCTGTACATGGGAATTGAGCGTTTGTCCCAGTGTGCTACAAAGGAGAGAATTGGTCTGAGAGGGAAATGAATTGTGTTGGGGAGAAGGTGGGCATTCGGGAGCATTGGAATGCCGAGAAATATTGGCGGAATTGATTCTGGGTTGCCAGCAGTTTGACTCTCCCGGCAGTAATTGAAATCAAGTGCATGAGATCGCTCATTGACTTGAATCTAGCGCCACCCAAAGAGAGAGAACTTGTTTGGTTCTGCTTTACTTGGCTGTATCTTCGCCTTTAGTTTCAATCTATTTCCTACCCATAGCATATTCGACCTTTGGGCGAGTTTGGCGGCTAGTGATGGTACTTATAAGTCGCAGGACTATTGTGATATTTCGTATGAGATAGTATTTATTTAGTACCGGTTATTGTGAATACCACTCGACATTCACCTAATTATAGCAAAGTATGTTTTGGAAAAGAAAATATCTCAGAAGAGCTCTGGTTAGAGCTCTACAGTGGCGTTGAGAAAATCATATGGAGAAGTCAGTGAATGCAGTTTGGACTGTCTTCGAAAGTGATGTTCACACTTGAGAAAGCTCTTTGGAAGACATCAGTTGCGTAGACAGCAGATCCCATAGACTTCTGAAGGTCAATATTCACTAGGGAGAATGCCTGTTTCGTTCTTGCCCTTTATGACTGCTTTGCAAATAATTTGGCATTTTCGGAAGAGTGGGCGCATTGACAAGAAGAAGAGGTCGATGGAAAGCGACTGAATGTGGGCATTCGGAAACGATATATACAGTTCGTACCTCATCATGTCTGCTTCTCTAGCAGCTAGTGGCAAGTCTCACATGTCGCCTCACAGGTACATTGTCCTTTGAGCCACTCCCCTCTCTTTCACACGCGCATATGATAACTATGGAGTCATCACAAGCAAGCTTAGATATCAGCCATAACAGATTCCACGATTTTGCGTTTGTATTGAGACAAAGCCCGTTCCTTCTTCTGCATCTGTGTTCGTAGCTTCATGTATCGTTGCCTCCATGTTGATTCGGAGACAGGAAGTTTCAGGTCTTCCTCTTCATAATCAAATTCGGCCAGAAAATTATCCCCAGAGTCGTCGAGGGAATCCGTTGTTATCATGGCCCTACCGAAGGAATCAGAATTTGCTGGTGGCTGGTTGTGACTTCCAAGGGCAATCTGCATGGACAAATGACATGACTGGCTGTACTCGAGTGAAACGGTAAATCTTGTCTCAATATCAGACGCATGAGCTATGCTATCGCCGTGGTTCCTCGAGGAATTGGAATGAGCAGTGATTACGATCATCACTGGATGAGGTGCTGGATTGTCGAAATGATGACCTATGCCCAAGGAGAATGCCAGAATAGGCGATGGAATATCACCTGGCAGATGCGAATACATGGTCAGAATTCTTGCCACCATTTCCGAAGCCAGACCATGGGCTTCTCCACCATTCAATGGTACCGCCCTCCCCGTTATACGGGCTTGGAGAAGCTCATGAGATAGAGCACGAATTACTTTATCCGTTGGGATATTGGAGTCGGCACGATCAAGGCCTTGACTATCAACAGGGACTGTGTCATCACGTTGTCGAGGGCTTTGAGATTTCTCCACTGGCGGCATGACCGCACCATTTACTCCATTGACTAACAGAGTTGGGGGCGTGGCCAACCTTACAGGGGCTCCCAAGTTTTGAGGAACCTGCAGCTGGAGCTTACCTGGCCTTCCATTGCTGGCAGGGGTGGGGGACTGGTTGTAACGTGTTGGATTTGAAGTCGAGGAGTTGTGGTCAACCGGGAATGGAGAGGATAGAAAGTGAGATACCTGTGGAATTTGTGAAGATTCTCGACTAGGGTTGACTTGAAAGGTGGAAAACGATCCTGAAGCTGATGGTTTACTGGGTGGCCTCCCTCGGCTCTTGCCAGTCGATGAGCCATTGCTGCTCGGCCACGCAGATGAAACAGCCGGGCCATGTCGCCTCCGAATCCGGTTCCTATCACTCGATGACGGCGTAACAGCTGACATCGGCTCGGCGGACATGATAACATCAGCAGCTTGGTTTCCTCTGGGAATGATGGCTGACTGGGGATAATTAGCGGGTGATGTATCTCGTTCTGGGAGTCTCCAGCGAGGTTCTTGTCCATGTTGGTCTGACACACCCGCCGGAGGGAATGCAGATGACGCCGTCATCCATGGATCGTGACCATCATTGTCAGGATATGCACTGAAAGGGATAGCACTCTGTGGGAAGGTAACCGAGTGTTCTTGAAAGTTTCCCTGATGCAACGCTGCCACAGAAGTGTCTAGCTGGGGCCTCTTGGTCACTTTTTCCTCTTCGAGTTCTCTTTCTTCGGCTCTCTTCCTACCCCGCTTAGGCTTCCACTGAGGGACCAAAGCTCGTAGCGCCAAATCCTCCTCAAGTGGTACGCCGTCACGGGATTCGCTCACGAAAGGGCCGGAAGGTGGAAGCTGAGTGTAGTACGCATGAGAGTGACCCAAGCAATACTCGAAGAAAGCATCGACATGCATAGCACGCATCCAGCGCTAATATAGATTAGATTCATTCAACGGTACATCAAGTCGGAACGTACCTTGAGCCTGACAGCGTATTGCTGAACCTTCTGAGTACTTTGTTTCTTTTCCACTGAAGGGGGTTCCACTCCGAGCTCAATCGCTAATTGAATCCACGTTTTGAGCTCTTTTTGGTCAAGCTTGCGAATGAGCTCAAATAGCCTGAAGACACTGAAGCTTTTGCCATCACTGCGTGGGGGGCAGCGAAACGTCTTCCTTAGCTCGGAGGTATCAACAGATGAAGGGACGTTGGGGTTGCAATACAATATAAACATAACATAGGTATCATCGATAGTTTCGTCAGTCACATCTTTAGAAGGTAATACCCGAGATTCTGCTTGATCTGTAGGATCTTTCATTTGATGTTGACGCATGACCTCGAAGAGTGGTGGAGACATTGACGGAACGGAGCGAGCGGCTAAAGAGGAGGGTATAGCAGAGCATATTCCCCTCGGAGACGATTGTAGGCTCCTAGGTGTTTCTTTGCGATGCATCTGTGGTGATTTGTTCAGTTCTGCTTGACTTCGAGCACTTCCTAATGAAGAAGCACTTTGGAGCGCGGATTCCACGTTTGATGGGTATCTTGCGAACTGCTGGATCACCATTTGGGGAACACCGATATCATTTCGGCTTGAGTGATTATTCGTTTCCATCACAGTGAAGTTGATTTCCATTCCGATGCCGTGATAGCTGCCAACCCCCCAAGCACAGAGCAGTAAAAACAAGCGCAACGTAGACCGACGATCAAGCTTTTCATCGGTCACATCAGTCAGTCCCACAATATTGTACAGTCAGGGCCGACAATTATTGTGCTCGATATCAGTGGAAATATAAACCGTCAGACAACCCGAGAGGGTGTCGAAGTGGCTGGAGGCGCCATTCGAGCTCCGAAGCTGAGTTTCTATTTTGGTCCCATCTAGTGCTGCCATTTCAGGCTTAGTCTTGTGGCCTGAGGGCGGGGGTTGATGCCTGGTCCACAGTCACGTTCCACTCTAGTCCCTAATTGGCTTAGTCACATATCATTCTGCTTATCGATAACGGGTGATCGTTCCTGCCGTTGCATCCGCCTTGCTAGACGAGTTTCTTTCGACGATCGATTTGAACCTGGTCTAGAGTTTGACTCCCATTGCAGCATGTCTATGTGAAATGTCCTGATTGTGCGCATTCTCAAATGATGTTGTTGTGTGCCCACACCTAAGATAGTGCCCCCTCCCCACTTCGCTATGGCTCCATCGCGCTCCGGTCCGCGCGCCAGGCCCCATCGCCCCATCCGTCAAAATCGCACGCGAGTTCAAACCTATCATGAGAGCACATCAGAAGACGAGGCCAGTGCGGATCTAGATTCCGAGTTTGGGAGGTCTCGCCGGCCGTCGCTCACTTTACGACCTCGTGATATACATCCATCTTATCGGGAAGAGTCGACCGATGCAGACTGGGGTGATGTTCCCGATGAGAGCGATGCTGAATCATACGAAATGGCTCCTGTCAACCCTCCAAATCCATTAGTTGTTGCATCTCAAACAGCTGCCGAGCCCTCTCCTCGACTTACGAGCTCTCCGAGGCGCCAGTCTTCCCGGCGCACGGCTTCTTCGAAATCATCACAGCCCAAACGACGCCGGACGATAAAGAGCGAACTAGGAAAGCCTTTGAGAAAGCGACAGAAGGTGGAAACAAGCGATGATATCTTTGTGGGATCTGGGGTTATCCCTCCGTGGCAGACGCTGCCGTACCAAGTCTTGCTTGACATATTCCTTCGTGCATCCTACCCGCTGCTCAATGAACAGCAGTTAGTCCGAACAGATTCTGTCAAATGGCTTGTGAATGTGGCACTATTATGCCGAGCCTTCCATGAGCCCGCCCTCGCAGCTCTCTACCACAATCCGCCTCTGCTTCCTACTTTCAAGAGCCATGCCTTGCTGAAACTTCTCTCCATGCCGCCAGGTTCATGTACTCTGAACTACGCTGCAAAAGTTAAGGAGCTTCATGTCGATGTGGAACATGTTCTTCTCTACAAAAGTGGACCCACATTGGGCTACTTCGATCTTGCACGGTTGGTTGAGAAAACACCCCAGGTCCAGACTTTGCGACTATACCACAAAGATGATGATACCGTCGGGATTCCCCCATGGAATATCACACCGTCAAAGTGGCTTTATTCAGACCATTTGTTCGCAGCAATTGACCATGCTGGGCTGGTTCTTCGCAGTTGGGACTGGAACGCTCGTTTCCTTCCAACTCCCGAACTACTGCCCTTCATGTTGGAGAAGCATCTGCGCCCTGCCTTTCAGGGCTTGAAGAGCATCCGACTACTCCATCTTGGTGATGGTGAACCCGAAGACCTGACAATCCAAGAAGCTGCCCTTGCTACTTCTCTCCAAGCACTTCCTGAGATTGAACGTGTGGAGCTCATTGAATGCACTGTGGTCAAAGACAGTTTCCTACCTCGACTTCCTACGACCATCCGCTCCCTCACTCTGTCCAACTGTGACCGTATCTACTCCAAATCATTTCTTGAGTTTATGAAATCTCACGGCCAACATCTGCGAGAGCTGTGTTTGAGTCACAACCGGCATCTGAACATGGCATTCAGTACTGAGCTCGCTCACTATTGTCCCAATCTGAGAAGATTCAAAATGGACATCTCCATTCACGATGCGTCTACGTACCATGACACTGAGCCTCACTTCGCTGAGCTTATCAAGGAATCCGAGATACCGACCTGGCCAGAAAGTCTGCAGGAAATCGAATTAATTCAACTTCGACGATTGGATCATAGCACGGCGGAATCATTCTTCATGTCATTGATTGACTCTGCCCCAAAACTGCCAGACCTTCGGAAACTGGTTATTAGCGCGATCCTCAAGATACCTTGGCGTGATCGTGCGCACTTTCGAGAGCGATGGATCAGCCGACTGGAGAAGACCTTTCTACGACGCAGTCGGCCCCCAAACCCCAATTTACGCTCTCTACATAAGCGAAAGCTGAACAACATCCCGCCCAACTTGGATTCAAACGAGCTCACTTCACGTCCGGGCACTGCTGGCAGTGAGGTGTCAGCCCCTTCTATCCGACACAGTTCGCGGCTGGCGGAGAGCAAGGCCTCAGAGGCTCAAGAACATTGCGAGGTAACCCCGTTTGCTTTTGGTCGATTTGATGAAGACGATGTGCAAGGAATGTGCGACGTGGTATCGATCCGAATCGACAACCAACGTCCCAGCGATATGCAATTCAACGAAAATGACTTCCTTGACGATGAACCGAGTGACGACTCGGATTGGAATGGTGACCCTTACGAAGATTGAGCCTGGGATGCCTCATAATGATCTTGTTTTGCCCCCACACATTGATCACGAGGCTTGATTACCGGTGTGATTGTTTTCAGGGCGTCATACGTGGGATAGGTTTTGATATTGGTGTTAGAAGGCGTGGACTTTTCTTACTCGGGTTTCTTACTTTCCTGTTTCTCTCTTTCTTTTTTTCTTACAATTTTCTCTCGCCTTGTACAATCTTTAAAATGCGGGGCACCAGGGGGATAGGTGTATGAGATGGGTAGGTGATACGAATACACTAGAAATGTACAACAGTTCCAAAAGCGTGATCGCCAAGCCTAGCCTCATGGCCCCACAGGATCGTCTTAGCGCGTTCTTAATCGCAGCGCATCCCTTTTACCTTGCCACCTGGTGTCTATTTATCCATCTCTCATAATGGCGCAAGATCCGCCTGCAGATACCGCAGGCCCATCGTCTCCTCCGCCTCAGCTTCCTGAAGGATGGTAAGCGCCGCCCTCAGTCTGTCTTCTGCTCAATATTGACGACGACGACACTCAAGGCTTCCACAGTGGGAAGGAGTCCAACGCAAGTGGTACTACGTGCAAAGAACGACTGGCAAGTCGCAGTGGGATATTCCCACCGAGCCAGTGGTACTGACGCCGTCGACAACACCCACATCTATCGGCACTGGTCCTTCGCAGGCACCCTCCTCGAGACCACCAACAATGGGCCCGCAAGTTGGGCAGGAAAACACAATGGTTGGGCGGATGGGCTCTCTGGCGGACGACGCGAGAATTTCCGTAGGGATTTGAACTCGTTATGTCTGCGAGAACGTTGTAAGAGTGGCACTGATGGCTGGATAGAGCTCTCTGGATGCCCAGCTTAATGCGCAATCTCAAAATCCCCCGCATGCGTCCTCGGAGACGGGATGGTTCTCCAACCAACCCGGCCAGCACTATCTACATCACCTTAATCAACGCTTCATACCTGGTGACGGCGGGTATCACTCGGTATGCTTTGCAAACCACGTCTTGAGATCAGTGGATGTCGCTAATAGCCTTTGAGGAATCACAGCAGCGGAGTTATTCTCAGAACATGGGGATGGGTCCCACAGGAGCTCATTCCTTTCACCCCCAACATGTCATGGGTCAACAGGCTTTTGGGCAGCCATACCCTGGGACACACTGGGTCGGCCACGGAGATGGCTCTCAGGGTCGATCAGAGTTCTTTAACCAAAGCCATCCCGACTCCTCATACCAAGGTCATGGTTTGAAGGAACAAGTTCAATTTCCTCAGCAGGTGGGGGCACACGGTAACCCGGCAGGCCATTTGCATAACCTCAGACCTGAACACCGCCCGCATGAACCTCAATGGCAGACAACACAGCAACCCGCTCTTTCGAACCCGCCGTCGCAGTGGATGGGCTCTTCGAATCTACCGCAGTTTTATCCTGGTTCGCAATATACGTCACAGGCGATCGGAAACTCTTCAAGTAACATGGCTCCACAATCTTCGCATTTCTCGGATCCCTCGCTCTCGAACAGCGAGTCCAGTGGCAGCCGAACAGGACAGGAACCCATGCACAAATCATTCAACACAAATCCTGGGGGCCAATTACAGTCGCCTATGGGATATTCACCAGATGAAAGTCATGCCCAACAAGATGCATCTCTTTATCGAAAAGGCTTTTCAGATCTAGCTTCAGGGGCACGTTCTGCGCAGGCCTATCAGTCGCAGCCATCAAGTGCACACGGGCACTACCACAGTACTAGCATGGCGCGAACACAATCAGGGCCTGGCTTTGCTGCACTCGGCTTTCCCGCTGCCCCCGATACGCACGGCAATGCCCACCAGTATCAGAATCCTCTTGTTCAGGTAGGCGCGCAACAATACTTGCCTCAGCAGCAAGCTGATCATCCCCGCACCACACACCAATACCATCCCGGATCCTCGACAGGCCAACAGGGCCAACAATCGGGCGCGTCGACTTCCTCGCGGATAGCAAGATCAGATCCTGTATTCGTCAGTGGCCCTTGGGCATCGTCGACTCCACCCACCTCCAGAGCGGGCCGGCCTCCGCAACAGAGCTGAAATGCCGACCGGTTGCTCAACATAGGAGAAGTGAAGAGCATTGCCGGCTTTCTCAGTCATTTGCTTCCCTGGATCTTCCGTCTTGATTCTGCGATAGATTCTACCACGTGATTAGCTTCGATAAGCTTGCGTTCTCTGTGTTAGCATGAGCCTTGATTTTTTCGGCCTGGTATCTTTTATCTCGACTCATTCCCAGTGAATTTTCATTGAGCACACAATCAAAGCGTATATCTGTGATCCAAAGGGCTAGTCTATCACAGTCAGTATGTTTATGGGCCTGTCTAGTCTGGTCACTGCGTAAACACACGCCTTGTTCGCCATGTGTCTCGTGATCTCCCTGGTCATCAAGACCTCACTTCTACTTCCAGGTTACAATGTACCACGCGGACTTGTGTAGGTTCGTCATGGCCGGATCTTTTCCAACTCTCAAGAATTGGATATCCTGGTGTGGGGCCAGACAATTGGAGACATCCTCAAGAATCATGGCGAAAGCCGCTGCTGGCTTGAGCACTCACAGAGCTCGATTGATCAGTGCCCTCCATTGAAGTCGCAGTGGAACGGCCGTTATTGAACCAGCAATATGTACCGAAAACAACTGAGAGCGCGGAAAGGGGTAGTCTACAGCATTGCTGAATTGCCGATAGTCGGAGAAACAGATAAATTGCTTACGCTCCTCCTGGAGACTACAGTCACGAAAATTGTATATGTTGCGAGCTCAGTGACAAAGACCTAAATCTATATAAGTCCATGTATGAAATTACCAGTAGCGATAGCAAAGCAGGAATGATAGGAGGGGAAGTCAGTTGATGTGTGGAACATCCAGTTGAATTCCGGGGGTGTCCATTTTATGACGGAAACTAGATCTGGCTGTTGTGTCTTCGATGTTTGCCGCCTGTACAGATGCCCTCATTTGTATAGGCACTAGCAGCCTCGTATTGTTCGTCATCTCTCAGTTAAAAGTCCACATAGGACTAGGTATTCCTGCGACGGGCTCAACAATCATTCTGAGCTGATCATGCTCAAGGTCTTTTAGAACGTTGCTTCCGAGGGGGCAATACATTCTGATGGATGTTGAGGATACTATATGCAATGCTGCATATGACACTGACTTCGAGGGACTCGAGTGTAATGCAGTCCGAGCTAGTTTGACCGGGCTATGTAGAAGGCCGTTCTGTTTCTTCATGGTGATGGCGCTTCTGATCACTGACCGCTAATCAGATCAGCAGTAACAAGACTTGTATGGTATTTACAGATCAACGTAACGATCTCCGGTATAGATGGTCTTTATCGCTACAAAAAAGACCTGTAGCCGAGTCTTCCATGTCGGTTTCCCCCAACACCCACGGGATTTGGTGATCATGTCGATGGGATGACCTAAAACTGAAGACAATTCAGACCTTGGAGGGGCTTTCATGCTGGAATCGATATCATGGTCTTGCAAGTTTCCAGTTAGTTCTTCCTCGAGTTTCTTCTTGTTTATCCTCTCCCTGATTGTTCTTTCTCTTTGTCCTGAGAAATATTTATTTATTCTTCGCAATTCGAGAAGACTTCGCTACCGCCTCAATCTTCCCAGATACCAACATCTACGCTCAAGACGAACGTTCTGGTTCCTGTAAGTGAGTTCAGGTCTTTGTGTATCCTCCTTCCCAAGATTCTTCTATTCTGGCATCTTCGACTTGGTATAAAGACTTACCTTCGTCAAAGCATCTTCATTCAATCTTCATTCCAACGTCGGCATTCATCAACTCAGACTTCAGTTCCATTCCGAAATCCACTATACTCTCTGACTCTCTGACTTATCACCTTTCCCACCCAGCTCCCGCCACCAATCGCTCTCCCAAAGTTTCCCGGGTATCCTTCAAAACACCATTCATTCGACACTTCTGATTTTCTCTCTTCAAGGTTACAATGGCTATCAGAATTGAAAGACTTCTCGCAGCGGTTCTCGCCGCAAATCCCAAGCTCAAGGCAAGTACACATTCACGGTCGCATAGCTAGGACCCAATCTGACGGCTTGACAGCTGGATTATCGCCAAATTGCCGTGATGTACGGCGAAGGCTCAACTTACAACAGTATTGAGTACAAGATGCGCCCGCTGCGGAAGTTGTCCTTAAAGCTCGTTGCTGAAGAAGCCAATGGCGACTCCAACGTTGCCATGAATCCATCGCCCGATGGTCCCCGTATTCGCCCTTCCAAGATTACCAAGGCAAAGCCCAACTCGAAGAACACTGCTACAAAGAATACCAGAGCTACTCAGGCTAGCGAGGGGGCTCTGACTCAAAGCTTGATCGACGATGACGGTGTCGCGGAGAGTGATGCCAATGATCTGATCGTCATCGGAGAACCCGTCCATATCAACAGCGACATCGAAGAGGGTGCAACGACTAAGATCAAGGAGAAAGATGCCTCCGCCGAAGGACAGTACACCAGGGGCGTTCGTGACAGGACCACCTGGTTCAAAAGGTCGGAACTGGATTCCAGTTTCAAGTTCGACCAGGAACTTATCAAGGACGAGAAGTCCGATGGGGACGGAGCGGGCAATGCAGACGTTGAATTGAAGTTTGCTCCTACATGGCCAGACAAGAGCTGGTTTAAAGAGGAGAATGAGGCATGAGACCAGCGAGAGAAGTATGGCAGGGGGGAAAGAGATACGGCGACGTCCGTAATGGTGGATTTAATGGGGATGGCGGGATAAGAAGCCTTCAACAATTAGCATAGTCGACTAGATGGTCAAAGAGCTGGTTTTTCTTTGCTATGACGGAAGCCTCGAGGTATCAAAATATAGCTCCATGCGGCTTTGAATTGCTACTTACATTGTCGTATGAGTACCCCATTTGGAACCTGCGTTTGGTAGTGAAATATACCCATAAACGCTTTATGAAGAGTACTTTGATGCTGACCAGATCCAAATGATTCTCCATTGATCTATTAGTGTCGAGAACGATGGATGGTAATTCAAATTTCGAAAAATCGAGGGAAAGAATCAATATATTCAAATATAGCAAGTGCTGATGAAAGATGGAAAAATCTCGAGACATGAGAAGAAGTTTAGAACATGAGTATGAAAACAACCGATATAGAACATGGGGTATCTTGAGAAGCATTGAAAAAAAAAATCAGGTCGTCACATCATAGAACAAAAGCCAACTAACACCTCCGGCGCTCCGGCGTACAAAGATAGGCAGGGCCACATCAAGCGCGCTCGGCATCACTGAGATGCATTGGGTGGACGAACACGCTTAAACTGCGCTTCGCTGCTTGCAGGGATCCTAAGACGAGCGTCTGTAATCGCCGATGGCCTTGGTGACTTCCCCTTTCAGATGATTAAGTGCATCGGTGATCCCTTCACAGGAGTTCTCGTCAGTGACGAGGACGTTGGTTAGACAGTTGACCTGAGCCTCAAGGGAGGTCATGGTACACTGCACAAGATCAATGATATTGCAGCGCAGATCGGCGACCTCTCGCTGGCCAGGGTGCGCAGTCGTATTCATACTGCGTCTCAAGACGAACGGGGTCTGAGGCAAATCATTGTCGCTCTCTTCGTGTTGATTGACATTGACGGGAGGGCTGAAATTCCTTTCTGTGACGGCTAGTGACTGAATAGCCTCGTTTTCGATGGCTTCATCTTCCGCATCAGGTGGATAAATAGGCTTGTCCCGGTTCAGATAAGGGGCAAGAGGGGTAAGCGACTCCCAAGCAACCATACGACGCTGACAAGATTGCCATGAATATAAACGACCCGTTTCCTTGAAGAGAACATCGGAAATCTCAAGCCAGAAAGTCTTGCGAAGCGCGGCGAATGGGCGAGTACCCTGACGCTCCTTGCAAATTCGAATCAACGCCTCTTCCTCCCTCTTGTTCAGCTGCTTGCCTCGACCCGAGGGTGCAGTCGACGGGTTGCTAACATCAGACATAATTTCTGGGTTGGGTTAGCGGACTTTGCTGAGGAACATTTCTGCGACCTCCTCATTGTACAATCTCCTGATTTTGGAATCACATACCGGACGTTCCGACGCAGAAGCCCGGTGTCTTGGCGCGGGTGGAGAAGAAATGCGTTTGATTTGTGCGGTCGTCTAGCACGGACGCGACGCGTGCCTATCCGTAGAGGACCTTTTGTCGGAAGCCCGTTCTTTTTCATTTTTACTTGGCTACCACATGCAGTTTCACCACCATGTGGATTTTGAATTGATTCAGCTCATTATATGAGCTTAATGGAACCTTGTCCTATGAAGGGTGTACCTCTATGTATGATAGAGAGATTCACGCATTCAGGTTTTACAAGCACGCTGATATGTGCTATGTCATGACCTAGGATGTTTTTTATGATGGTTCAGATTGGTAGATACAACTAGTATTAATTATTAGGTAGCTAAACTAATGTTAGACTACTATAGCTACGTAACAATAGTGCCTATGGGAACTGATTGGCACATAGAGCAATAGGGCAAGTTCAAATGTTCGGACTACTTTCAAGGCTTTCAAGTATATTGTCAAGCCAACTAAAAGTTGCTTAAATTCATATGTCACTAAACACAAGTGCCACGCACAAATACAAAACGCTACCAAATCCCATCGAATGTCAATCAAGTCGAGACCAGCTCCACTTCTAATGACACAGTTGAATCCATTCTGCAACAATACCTTCCATGTCCCAGGCGATGCCCCATTGTGACGATAGGCAGCGGAAAAGCTTCTGCATTGAGTTGAGTTCGTAAAGTAGGTTACGAACCGCGCCACCCGGGGAGTTGGAAGATATTCCCTCTTCCTTTTCAACAAAGCGCCGGGTGTCTGAGCTAGGGGGTGGTCTGATGTCGTCGTGGCCCAGGTGAAGATCTGAATGGGAAAGTAGCGCGTCCTGCCAGACAATTGTGCGAGGGAGGTTGACAGTAGCCGTGCCAGCAAGAGAAAAGACAACGTAGATCGTGGCGGCAGCGAATAGAGAGCTGGGCATGTGTATGACATGAGCACGACCACGAGGTAATTGCTCGACGATGTCTTGGATGGCGACGGCGTGTAGCACTGCACGTCGGGCATCTTCGGTACTGGCCCATTCTAAAAGATCGAACCCGAGTTCAACTGCTCGACTGCCACCAGACACGTGCTGTGGGATATTGTAGCGAGAACACACATGACGAGACAGAACCGTAGAATTGATCATGGTGTCCAAACAGACAGTGTGCCATCGTAGTAAGATCTCTAGTCGCTCCGCGGCAGAGAAATGAATACTCATGGAGATGGTCTCGTGAACCTGGGCCAGTGCTCTTCGAACATCAGAGCGACCAGGTACACCGACGGTGAGTCCGTGGTCGTCACAGTCTGAGATGAGCGACTGGAGGCCTTCAAGTACGACCCGAAGAGAGAATGCTGAGAACTGATAATCTAGAGCCCGAAAACTCCCGACGGGAGGGAATAACGAGCGGAAGACAACACGGAAAGATGATTGATCGGGTTTCTGCGAATGCATGTTGACTAACCACTCATCGGCGCTGCTCGCGTCAAAGGCAGCCTCGCTGCTAGAAAGGCTCAACGGGTTGGAAACATGCCGGGCAGAAGCACCATCGCCAGACATCTGGGCGACAAGCCCATCGAGCACATAGTATGCCAATAAGGCACGTTGTTGAATCTCTCTCGCGGACCATATCCTCCACTGGTGCTCCTTCTCTGCTGCAGGTGCGTCGGTGGAGGGGAGGTTCTCCATTGAATATGGCTCACTATCGTACATGCCACAGTGCCTTGCCCAGAAGAAGCCTAGCGGGCGAAATACTTGACTTGTTGTGCGAATAGCCCGATTCTTGGATAGTACACCATATGTCTGACCCAGAAGGGCTGTGATCAAGAGTTGTACTCCCTTGCAGGCATCATAGGGACCGTTGTGTGTAATCAAAGACTGCCACGATGTGGCGACGGCGGTGTGGGCTAGTCTCCACAACGCTTCACCTTTGGCCACGGCGTCACTAGGACCGAGGTACAAGGATCCAATGGCGATAGCATTCAGTAACAATGCATGGGTGCATTCCCTGAAGACGAAGGTGGCTCTGTGTAAGATAGGGAAGGTGGGAATGAAACGGACAAAGAACATGTGCAGACATTCATCAAGAAAGACCGATGTGATCGAGGTGGCCTTAACTGCTGCGGTAACACTCGAGGACTGCCAAATGAAAGCGTTAGTGCACAGGCTCTTCCTGCCAAGAAGCTAGCGATAGTCTTCTTTCCGGGGTGTGTTGCAAGGCACCGGACAAACTTACTGAGCTGGTCACCATTTCCGTCACATCTCGCACAGCCTGGTGGCCTCCCCGGAAGGAATCACACCGACAGAAGAACTCCGATCATTGAAAGAAATGGGAGACCCAAAATTCATCCCATTGATGTCCTGTACGACAGGTGGAAAAGGCAGTGTCCCTAAGGGCATCTGCCATTGATCTGCCGTATCAGAGGACATCAGACTCTGGAATAATTCTTCCGAGTCCGGCCAAATAAGGGCAAAGTCCAAATCAGAGGCTACATTATGCATGTGAGAATGGGGATTAGATGCCGACTCTTCCCAGGAGTGACTAGTGGCAGATGTGGAAGCCGGGTCTGCTGTTGAAGCACTGCTAGTATCCCACGATGGCACCGAATGTAACGATGCCGAGGGCATTGATGTTGGAGAAGGACCATTCTTCACATTGGCGTCTCGGAGATGCAGCTTTTCATGGCGAGTAAGCGCATCTTGCCGAGCAAATGGACGGCGACACTCTTTGCAAACATACGGTTTAGACCCGTTATCTAAATTCAGGTCCAATCAGTTGGCGGATCACGGATTGAGATGAATGATCATGGCTCATCAGATTCATGCATTTGGAGGGTACCTACGGCAACGTTCATGCCTCTATGTAAGCGCATTAGTGCTCATGTTCCTCTACATCAGTCTCTCAAGAACCATGAGGATGCAGACACTCACTCGTAGATGCTCGGCCTTGGTAAATCCCTTCTGACAAAGACGACACACCAATTTCTTGACCCCTGCAGAGGGTGTCATGGTCTCGGCCATGATGCTCTCACCGTGTGGGAGGATGCAAAAGAGGGAAAAAGTGTGGAGAGGCAAGATTGTGGGGTGTGGCACCCTTCAACCGTGGGGCGTCACCAGAGAACCCTACACACAAATCAAATACGTTCTGATTCCCTAAGATTTCCCCTATCTACTGTATTTCCAGGTTCCTGATTGCTGCTCCATTCCCGGGGCTTTTCTTGCATTGCATTGGTTGGGCCCATGGTCTTGCAGGGGACAGTGGGTAGCTGCCAGTCAAATTGCCAGTGAACTTGCCTTCCCCCATTCAACACTTTCCTACAAATAGGTAGTTGCCCTTCTCGTCCTCCCCTTACTGGCCCATCCATAATAGTTGAAACGGATGACGCGTCCCGCCTTAAGTATAATCGAGCACCTCAGACTGGCTCGTGCTGACCGGAAATCACAAAATGTACTAGTCTGCGCCTACATTCCACGCCAAGGGCTCAACCCAGCGAGCCCGGAAAATCCGGAGGGGTTCTATAGGGGGTTCAAACTTGGAGATATGGGGAACTAACGGGGCTGATGGGGGGCAAAAATGCCTTCCTCGGTACTTGGTCGGCACTGAGAATGCCGTTCCCGTCCCTGAAAGCAGTCGGGCTGCCGTCTGTAAATGCCAGGTCCAACCGTTACTAAGCTACATGACATCGGGGCCCACGGGCAGATGCATTGTGACAGGCCGAAGCCGAAGAGGCAAAAGGGACAGTGGACCGTGGAGACCTCCGCATCTCCAGGCAAAGCCGACGGAGCCGAGCAAAAAATACCCCAGTGTGTTCTATGCTCCACTATTCGCACTCGCTGGGGTTTTTCCCGGCAACGCAAATGCCAAGGATCCCGAGTTTTTGTCTTGACTCTTCCTTCGTTTCAATCTCTAGAGCCTTTGAAGATCTATTGTTTCCAAGGGTCTTTACACAAATATCATAGGCTATCTTGACTCTGAGCCGTTCTGGATCACCATCAGGAGTTGTCATGACATCCCTGGAATTGCAACCGTCCTCCTCGAGGGCGGCTGGACACACTGAGCAGGTCGAGCAGCCCGAAGTTTCACATTACAAGACCGACATTGATCTGGTTGAGTCTGCCGGAGCTGACCAGACGGCCACCTTCGAGGAATCGTTGGCGGCTCGTCTCCCCAAAGCCCACCGAGACTATCTCCTCGAGCGACATGGCACACTGAACCTCGATCCCATCCCCGGGATGGGCCCAGCTGACCCTTACAACTGGCCTGAATGGAAGGTATGTCGATGCTCTAATCCCTTATCTGATCCACGTTCAATAATTAACATATGAATACAGAAAATGGCCAATCTTATCCTTGTAGCATTCCACGCCTGCATGGGCACATTCACTGCGGCTGGCATCATCCCCGCCTATGCCGACATTGCCGCAGAATTCGACTGCAGCTTGCAACGGGCCAGTTACCTCACCAGTCTACAAATTGCCATCCTGGGTGGTGCTCCCTTTTTCTGGAAGCCGCTGTCCAACCGTTACGGACGCCGGCCCATCTTCCTCCTCTCCCTCATCTGCAGTTTGGTGTGTAACATTGGCTGTGCAAAGAGTACCACCTATGCATCACTTGCGGCATGTCGGGCCCTGGTGGCCTTTTTCATCTCACCGGCTTCGGCTCTGGGCAGTGCCATCGTGATGGAGACGACCTTTAAGAAGGACCGTGCAAAGTACATGGGTGTGTGGACCTTGCTGATCACCCTGGGTGTCCCAGTTGGCCCATTCATTTTTGGCTTCGTGACATATCGCGTGGGTTATCACTGGATCTACTGGATCCTGGCCATGGTAAGTAAATCTCCCGCCTGCTGATGGACTCGTGCTGATTCCTTGCCCAGATCAACGGTGGCCAATTCATCCTATATTTGTTCCTGGGACCAGAGACTCGCTACCTTGGTGGCGGTGTCGATAGTCCAGATGCCGACTGGAAGAGGGAGTACATGTCGATTCGCCGTATCGATCCCACCCCCATGACAGCGTACGAATTCGTGCACCCTTTGACCTTGGCACGCTATCCCTCTATCATGATCCCCACCTGCGCATATGCCATGGTCTTCTTGTTCGGTAACATTCTCGCAACTGTCGAGGTACCATCACTGCTACAGGGCAAATTCAACCTGAACGCAGAGCAATTGGGTCTGCAGTTCCTGGGTGCCATCATCGGATCCGTCATCGGTGAGCAAATGGGCGGTCGTATGTCCGACTTCTGGATGAGTCGGCGCTCAATGCGTCTTGGTCGAAAGGCAGAGCCCGAGTTCCGACTGTGGCTCAGCTACTTTGGCTTTGCCTTGACCATCATTGGTGTGATCGTCTTCCTTGTGTGCACGCAAGTGTCCGCCTCCGGCCACTGGAATGTGTCCCCCATCATTGGCACGGCCATCGGTGCGGTCGGCAACCAGCTTGTGACGACTGTCATGATGACATACGCCATTGACTGCTTCCCCCATGAGGCTGGCAGCATTGGTGTGTTCATCACCTTTGTCCGACAAATCTGGGGTTTCATCGGACCTTTTTGGTATGTGTCTTGCTCTCATATCCTCAGCCGAACATTTGCTAACCAAGTCCTCCAGGTTCACTCCTATGTTCGACAATGTCGGAATCGCCCCGAGTGCAGGCATTGGGGCGGCACTCATCGTTGGCTGCAGTGTGATTCCCACACTCTTCCTCCAGTGGCGAGGTCGGAAATGGCGTCAACGAAACAGCGAGTAAAGGACGGAGTCTTGGGGTGTTTCCATGACGGACATGAATCAATAGACGTAGCGTGTCGAGCTGTTGCATTTCTGGAGACGCAAGGGTGTGATCATAACACCCGTATAGACTCGGTATCGGAGGGTATAGACTACACACGGCATCGACCGCGGCATAAAGGTCAGGTATCTGTGACTGTAAATAGATCAATTGCATGAGCAATGTTTCAAGTTTCAACATCTGAGTTTCTTTCAAGTGTAGAGCAGTGAATTTCTAGGTCCATTGACCAGTCGGTGCAGCCTGAGGCTGAGACGGAAACATAGCCCTAGCCTGAGGCAAAGGTGCACACGCTCAAGGGGGTAACTTTGGAAGGAAATCAACAAACATTCCAGCATGGTCTTTAACAAAAGCAAAGCCAGAAAGTAAAATAAAAAAAATTGAAAGGAAAGGAGAGAAGCATGCATCATATACAAATTAGCGAACGAAAGAGACCGGCTTAAATGAAAAGCCGGTCGTCATCTTTGAAAGCGGCAGGCCGATCGGGACCGATCGGTGCTAGAACCCGAAAATGCGAGCCGTACTAAGATAGCGCGGTCGAGCTTCTCGCGCCAACGAAGTAACATGCGATGCCGGCTTCTACCTCCGGATGGACTGATCTTGCCTTCACTTAACTTGGAAATGGGCTTAGAGCGACGAAGATGCGCATTGAGAGCAGTTGGGATTCAGGCTAAGGCATTTGCACTCGGTTTTACAAGAACTCGGGTTCTTCTAGATAGTCGGGATACTCGGTATCCATGATTATTGCCCCTAAATGTACGGTCTTCTTGTGTAATGAGTTTGACATCCAATGGTCTTGCAATCTTTTTTTTTTTTCAAACCACGTAATTTCAGGTCCATGTCATGTGGTCTTGTTGACTGCGTTGGTGCTCGAAGCGGCCCATGAGTGCAGGCGGAAGAGACTTACTCCGCCATGGAAAATATTATAACCAGATACGCACGTTGATTGGTGGATGTTCCACGTCACCGTGCTTGATTGTGAGGAACACTTGAATATTTGTGATATTTGTCGATTCATACTTGATCCCTTGCCTAATATATTGGTGTCATCTGATATGAAAGTCTTTACGACAAATCAGACAAGTAGCGGAAATCGGAGGATTCCATACTATGGATGTCTATACTGCGTGCCCAATGGAGGCAGTGAGTGGCATTTCTAATGATCGGCAACAGCAATTACTCAATACGCAAAATGCTACTTGAGATTACGACAGCTTCGATTCCACTCTTCGAGGCAAGAAGATTCTTTTAATAGACTGCCTAGTATATCAAAAGTACGTAAATATATACAATTTCAATGTCCCTTCATCGACCACATGTATTATTGATCATATCACTGGTGCTCAATCTTGTTGATGAGAGTTCCGACGTAAGGTAGGAGCTCGACAGCGAACTCGTCGCCGGCCTTGATAAACTCCTTGGGATTCTTGGCAGCACCAACACCGGGAGGAGTACCGGTCAAAATGATAGTACCGGCGGGCAAAGTAGTGCCCTGGGAAAGGAAGCTGACAAGCTGGGGCACAGTGAAGATCAGGTCACTGTGAAGATTGTAATTAGCTTCTTGACCTCAGTCAGATCCAATGGGAAATACTCACGTCAAGGGGCAGTCCTGCATGACACGGCCGCTCTTCAACCCGCGAATCTGGAACTTGCTCGCATCGGGCATGAGGGCGGCAGAAACAAGGACGGGGCCTGCATGTTCTGTTAGCTGCGGATTCACAATATTGACGCACAGAAGAAGGCGAGTATCATACCAATGGGACATGAGCCATCGAAGCCCTTGGAAAAGCACCACTGGCTCTGGTTCATCTGCGAAGTACGACTGGAGACGTCGTTGGCGGCAGTGTACCCAAGAATGTAGTCGAGGGCCTCGGATTCGGGTACATCCTTAGCATCCTTGCCAATGACAATGACCATCTCGGACTCATAGTCACCAGTGCCATCTTTTTGGGTGATCTTCGGCAGGACCGTAGGTGCGGGGAAGGGATCAGCCAATGCGGTGCTTGGCTTCATGAACAGAGTTGGGACCTCAGGGAGGGGCAGTGACATCTCCTTCGCATGGGAGACATACTTTTGGAGCATACATTAGTATTTCGTCGAGCCATTGGCTGTCGCACTTGATCACTCACATTCAAACCAACACATCGAATAGCTCCGACCTCGGCCTGAGCCAAGGGGGACAGAATGCGCTCGATGGTCTCGGTGACACCAGTCGCGGTACCGGGGCTCAGCACTGACGACCCGGAGAAAGGACGAACTGAGACCTCTTTACCCTGATAGACAGCCAGACCAACGTCCAGTTGGGGATCGACGGGCTCTCCGATCAGAACCTTGGCGGGGTTCGACTTGGGTACGAAGCGCACCAGGCCTGTAGTAAATCTGTTAGATGGTCCATAAAGACAAAAAAATGAACATACGCGAAAACGTCGACGCAATTTTAGACATGATTAAGTGATTTGATCAATTGATATTCGACGCGGAGGAGACGCGGTCTTTATGCGCGGAATATGTCTACCCCGGCGCAGGATAAGCCGGAGGGGCTCACCCACAATGTGGGGAATCGGTGGCAACGCCGAACTCGCGACAATAAAAGCCCCGCGATATCCCCCTCATTGAGATCATCATCATAATGTCTCCCAAGGGCCCCTTCCGTCTCGTTACTGTGAACACTGCGCCTGAGCGCGCCAAGCGCCTCATCGGTCGCGTCGCCGAGGCTTTGAGCGACCGCTATACCATCGAGCACGTCGCCAACTGCGAGAGTATGTATTCGGAACAGCATGACTAGCATAACGACTAGGAGGCAATTGGGAGCTAACTGCTGTACAGGTATCGCAGAGGTCGAGGGCAAGGTCAAGGAGTTCAAGCCTGACGTTCTGGTAGGGTCGCTCGGGATATCCGAGTCCGAACATTTGCAACACGAGATGCTAACAACCGTATAGTTCAGTGCCTCCATGTGGTCCGACGAGCAGGCCAAGGAGATTCACGACATCGCCCGGTCGATCAATCCCAATATCAAGCTGCATGCCATCCCTGAGGGTCTGCAGGTCGAGCGTGGCCCCGATGCCATCGTCGAGTACCTCTGCGAGAAGGTCCCTCCGCTTCTGGACAACTAGACAAATAAACAGTGCCAACTGATATGTATATATGTTTTGTTCGCTTCAAAATACCATGGTAATGATCAGGACCGAGGAGTTTGCTTGATGTCTGTTGTTCTTTCGAGCGGTTAGACCACTCATTATCAGTGTACATGATCCCGGCCTGATCAAATTTGTCCACGGACTGTTAATCATCGATACTCCAAAATCATTTAAGTAACCTTAAGTTGGGTTGCTTTCATGGGTGTACTCCCGAGTGTATGGTACCGTGAGCTCCTGCAATATATCGGCTGCACTGGATACATATATTTAGCGATTGAGATGTGCAACCTTTTTTTTAAAAACAGAGTATTGTCTAAACCAATTACGAGGTAATGAATTGTGATTTTTAAATGTGTGCCCCTGGCAAAACGTAAACTTAGCAAATTTATTATTTGTGGGAATACAAAGTAATAACGTGCCGGAATCACGAGCGTGGCGGCGGTTTTGGTTAAGATTTGCAACCACTGATTAGTAACCAAAAAAAGAGCTTGTTCCTTCATGGGGAATCCAAGCGGAAAGCAAAAAGAATTGACAAGAGTGGGATTCGAACCCACGCCCCGTAAACGAGATCAGGAAACCAATGTTTGGTGTTAAGGTGGACCTTAACCTGACGCCTTGGACCAACTCGGCCATCTTGCCATTCGATGTTTGGTTCCTCCGATTTTGACATTATCATACTGAGCGGTGGGGCTCGGGTCAACAAGTGGGGCTCCATCCCCCTTTACAGAGGCATGCGATCTCAAACTTGGTCCTACCCACGATCCTGGCTATTGATTTCCCCTATGTAATCAAATCACACACTAGTAATGGCATCGATAGCATCAAGTCTTGCCCAGATAGTGTGATTGAAGTATGTTTTTGAAAATACCAGAAAATGCAGTGCCGTTCAACACGTAAAGTCTAGCAAAGACTACACCCCCTTAATGAGAATATTAACCACCACTATGAACTAAATCCTATCAAGATGCACGTAAGAGCCAGTACTTCAAAAGTCAACCGAAATCATGGTTCGGCGATTAACCTGGTCACTTCGTGGCTTGTCCCTGTCGATCCCAATATTAAGCGGGCCCTATCAGGGACCGCATCCACCAAGATATGACTATTTCCAGCAAAAGTCCAATGAAACAATACTACGCTTATAATTAAGATTTGGCGGACTATTCACGCACCCAATACCAGGATGAACGGTGGGCTGCACCTTCGCCCCTAACCTGCCTCGGAGCTGATAGCCCACACGGCTTGATGGGCTGGCCAGGAAAATCTCGTCTAGCTATACGGGGCCCCCGATCGTAGTCGATCTCAAGGTCATTATAAATAAGTGCGAGACAGCCAAGAAATCTGGCGTATGTTACTCTGCTTGGCACGATACACCGATCCGCACGCATCGTCGAGTCATTGATATATCCATGATGCTCGGCATGATTAGCAAGATCGTCTCCCTGGCGCTGGCCGTTTCTTCCGGCTTGGTTGGACAACAGGTCCAAGCCCAAGCTGTAGCGAAGTCCCAATGCGCGTCGAGCGTACATGCCATTATTGCTCGGGGTCAAGGCCCTGGCGATGATTTGAATGTTATGGTCAAGGTGCAGAATATGATCTTGGATCAAATTCCCGGTTCCACGAGCGTTGGATTGCCATATGCCCACGATGCTGACGACAAGTTTACCGCGGTTCATGACGGTGCTCTCTTGATGCAGAGCTACGTCACAGAGTACCTAAACGTCTGCCCGGAATCAAAGATTGCCTTGATCGGATATTCTCTGGTATAATCTCTAGGACATTCATGCGCACACACGGAATCTAATGGTGATGATAGGGCGCTGTTACGATGATGGAAGCCGTCTGCGGCACGAGCTCCCTGTTGCTGATTCCCACTCAGCCCTTCGACGCCTCCTTGAGCAAAACAAGTACGAAAATACTAAAGGATCCCTTTGAAACTTTGGACTGAAAAATAATCTAGTTATCGCCGCTATTGCCTACGGCGACGAGACATTTGTCCCCCTTCAGCCATGGGATGTGGGTGACTGCACAGTTGGTCTAGGAGTAGGCAACACAATGATATCACCGAGAGAGCAACAACTAACACATTATACCAAATCTAGATCTTCCCGCGCTTGCTCCCAATTACCTGCGAACCATTTGCCTCCTCCCTGCAAAGCTACTGCGATTATGGCGACGACCAGTGCTGCGCGGTTTTGCCTGCGGACGATAACGCGGCTCACCATGGCTATGTTGATAAGTACAGCCAGGATGTGGTCAACTTCATTGAGGGCCGACTGAATGGCAGCATCGTCTGATATCTGTCATTTAACACGGGAATGGTTATAGACGGCTATATCAGTGGTTGCATCAGAGAAAGATGGGGAAGTTGCACCATACTCCAATTTAATGGCGGTAATGTACATATTTCGCGCGAGAACCGCAACTGCACTACATGTAAATAATATAGTCGGCTGCTCATGAATGCAATAAGACAAGATCATGCGCACTAAATCCGGTGAGGCGTTGTAAGATTTAATTCGTGATGGAGACGATCAACGATGATAAGTTGCGATGCTAAATTACCTCCGAGCTCCTTCGCTAACAGCATCGATATCATTGGTATTATGATCATATAGAGGGAGAAAATCAAGTGTGCGAAATAACACAGACTCATGTCTTTTGCACTAGCTGGGACCTGAATTGCATTTAGCGGGGTATTCGCACAATGCATTCAGATTCCGGGATCGTCAAGACCATAAAAGAAAGAGCTCAGTCATTCCTCGGCAAATCAACAAACGTCCTCACCATTCGAACTCCTGTAATAGTGTAAGCATGATCTCAGAAATCTCAAAATTAATTGAAACATTCAACTCACCTCGCTGTGGAAAGTGATCAGGGGCCCACTGTCAAATATGCTCCTACTGGTCACCTCACGTGTTTGATCAATGATCTTCATCGGCCCACAAGCACCAACCCCGACACGATCACCCAAAGGGCATTGTGATAGGCAATCAGCAATCAAGCTTGCTAGTTCTGGGCGTCCATTTCGTATAGCTGACATGGAAATTGAGGTTTGTCCAGTCATCTGTCCTTTTGCTTTTTCGACATCCGCGATGACTGGCGCTCCTCTGTCAACATTCTCAACGGCTAGTGGTCCCTTTTCAGATCCGCCAGCAACAAGCATTGAGCCTGAATTCGAGAGCTCATCGGAAGGCGCATCGTCTCGCGTGACATAAATGAGAACATTGACCCAAGGGCAATCCTGCAATTGTTGTAGCTCCTCTTCAAACCAGTTCAATGATGCTGAAGCATATTGGGGTGAGCCTTTATAGTATAAGAGGGAGATTTACAAGGCGAGGAAGCATACCGGCATGACGAAATACCCAAATAAAGTCAATAGGTCTCGTGGTACTCTCAGCAGCGCATTCTTTCAGTACGTGGAGTGCAATGTTGAAGGTAAAGGTAGCTCCACTACCACCAGCTACCAGGACGATCCGATCAAACTTCATAAAGTTGGGAATCTGACCATAGCCTCCATCAACGGAGCACCGAAGAACTTTCCCAGGTTCTTCCTGAGCAATCTTCAGCAGATCACGAGTGAAGCCATTATATTCGCGAATGAGAAACTCGGCCGGCTCATTTGAAATGAGAGTAAAGGGATGGGTTTCCATCCAACGAATAGAGGGAATCCACAAGAAGGCGTGCGATCCATGACTACAACGGAGACTGCGCTTGAGTGTCACTCGAACTGCGCTATCTTTCATTGGTGTCACAGTGGCATTGTTGCCGACAAAGTTCCAAGACTTCTTGACCAAGCGAATAAGCCGGTCGGCCCCCCACAGGCATGCTATGAAGATGACAATAATCACCGTAGGTTTTGAGAAATCCGGCCGATGCATTCCGACAGTGATCAAGATCAAGATGAACATGAGAAGGTGTATCATGTAGAAGACTAGAAAAGGATTAGATATCAACGAAGCCCACTGCGAGTTTGGACTCACTTTCATAACTTTTTCGAACAAAATACCCGATGGTAGAGAATCCAATGATCAACATTGCTATTCCTGCGATTACTCCAGAGAAGTTCTTTCTTTCCTTGTACTTCTCCAACTTCCCCTTCTCGGCGAAGACAATAGTGTAGGTTATGCCGTGTATTACACTAGTCACAATGCAAGTATAGCCGGCCACCTTGTGAAGAGGACGCAGCTTCTCGTAAGAGTGGCCAGACAGGGGAGCAAGCGGTGTATTCCTGAGAGCGAGAAACACAAGTAATGTGAAGTTTGCCACAGAAACCCTAGTGAGAAAGAGCTTTAAGAATTGCGTAAGAATCGTGCTGTCCTAATCCCACATACCATCCGAAGCGTTTGTCGATCTAGGTAAATGTCAGCAATCGATCATTCTCAAAGCTTTTGAAGGCAGCACACCCTTTCGAAATCGACATTTGTCAGTGCTAAGATGAGATTCAGGGCCCAGTAGATCAGATAAAGCAAGAGTCTGTCGACGCGAGCGCCAAGAATCTGATTGTTCAAAACTCTCCGTGAAGCACTTATTTGGGGTCAGCACACTGATGATCAACATCGAGGATCTCGCACCAACCGTTTCAGCTTCAAAAAATGCCTCACGAATGGGGTTGACTTCCTAGAACCAAATCTGAAATAAGCAATTTCGCACCAGTGGCACAAAATGAACAGCACCACAATCGACCCAATAGCGATTGCGAAGTAATTGATACTCCAGACATTATTATGCTGGCGAAGCGTGCTTGAACTCATCGCAGCCACAATGAATTAAACGTCCGTTGATGGGGGCTAAGGTAATGCCCGACCTCCAGAAAATACAGTGTCCCGAAACCAAGGAATCACCAAGAGTTTTATCAATCTCGGAAGACCCCCGGTGATCGGCGGACTCTTCAATAAGGCGCATGCTAAAAGCCCCCGTAAGAAAATTGATTACGAGACACCTAGAGCAATTCCTCATCTCCACAGGGCCAAGCCATCAAGAAAAGTAAAAAAGCCTGGTTACGGTGGAGAAAAATTCCAGAAAAGAGCACAGTGGGTGACGCAGGAGCAGATCAGATAAGACTAAGTTTGGCGCTAATTTAGTCTTGTACCGCGTAGCGCGAGAAATACAAGCCTTTGACTGTGTTTGATTGAGATGGATTAGGCACCATCCTTCCAATTTGGGATATGATTGTCGTATGGTACGGTGAAATTGCTGTTTCTCTTTTCACTCGGTCCACAGACTCGATACCCAAGTCTTGGCAGATTATCGGAATGTGAGCTGTGTGGAGTGGCCCGGCCAGCGACGGACGGTGGAGACTGCTCAAAAAATCTTTGCGCAGAGCCCTTTTGAGATCATTGCTGTGTGTATCTCGGGTGCCACGATACCACTTCCTGGGTGATACTCGGTCAACCCAGAAGGTTTTTACGCGAGGCCTTGAGACGCATTGATAATTATGATCTGTGAAGGCGTTTCTTTCTACCTTACCCAGCGCGATGGGCAGACTTATCAAATAGCATTATCTTACGTCATATTTTCTTCGGGATGCCTGAAGGGATACCTGTAGGAAGACCTGAAAATGTGGGCCCGTTCCTTCATCTGATAAGCCTGCCAGACACGAATCATAGCCACCGTGTCGGCAATTTACACTATCTTGACAATGCCCTACCTTTCAGGAAATGAGCATAGTGTAAAAATATTACTTTGCGGATGATTCTGGAGACTTCTCACGCGAGTGGGCTACATTGTTCTAGTTGACGCCTGCCCGAGGTGCAGTTTTTAATGTTGTCACGGCTGTCTTCCTTTTCGTTAGGAGGCTTGTCTGAATGGGCATTCGATCAATTCTTAGGTCTATATTGATAATTTGAAAAGTCCCTAGGCTTGAATTTTTAGGCTCATGGAAGACTGCCAGAATTGGCTCACGAATTTAATTCTCATTCGTTTTTCCTGGCGAGGAGCTCAGCACGGGCTGCGAATTTGATTTAATAGCCCGTCTTGCCAGGAATGATCTCAAAACAAGGGCCTCCTTTCTCGAACATTGCATGTAAATCCTGCACAATGACATTGGGTACCTCCCATGCCGCAAAGTGACCTCCGTGGTCATGTTCACTTTGTCGAACAACCGGTCCAAGCGTGGCAGCCCATGTAGTGGGGACAATCGAGATTTCCTGTGGGAGATGGACTAGGCCAAGCTTCACATGCGGATTATAAGACCAAAGCTTGGCATATGGAATTTCCGTGGGAGCCTTGGCATGGAAGGCCTCGTAGTAGATACGGACACTAGCCTCGGGTCCCGCTTTCGAGAACCAGTAGATAGACACCCATGTGAGGATTTCGTCGTCAGTCCACGGGTACGAATCTGTCCAGTCGTGCAGCTTCTCGTAGATCCAGGCCAGCAGTGCAACAGGGCTATCGGCCAGTGCGACACCGATGGTTTGTGGCTTGGTGCTCTGGAGCATGTTGTATCCGTAGCCTTCACGGTCAAACCAGCTAGATCTTTCAAGACCCAACTTTTCCCGCGCATTATATGGCTGGAAGACGTGTTGCAGCGCCAGTAAAGGATTATTGCTCCATTGTGGAGGCTGGGCAACAACCATATTGACGTGGGAAGCTTTACAATGCTCGGGATACAAGAGGCCCATGCTTCGAGTCACCCAGAACCCCCAGTCTCCACCCTGGGTCACTGTGACGTATTAAATGTGAATCCATTGCATTTCAAAGTACGCCAGGTTTAGTGACTTACCATACTTGTCATAGCCAAGCTTGATCATAAGCTTGTGCAAGACTTCGGCGTATTGGGCCAGACCAAACCCACGGCAAGTGACGCCAGAAGAAAAGCCGAAATTCGGCAATGAAGGGGCCACGATGTGAAATGCTGGGCGACCAGCACCTGCTTTTAGCAATGGTAGTAGTTTGGAAACTTCAATGAACGATCCTGGCCCTAGAGTGGGACTTGTGTGAGCGGTCACCATTGGGACTTGCAGAATTGGGTCTTACATCCATGACTGAATAGTAGAGGAATGGCGTTCTTCACTGAATTGAGCTGATGAACAACTGACGAATGTGAGAAGTTCAACAAATCTTAGGTCATCCAAGAAGCTTACAGTGAATGTTCAATGAACCGAATCCCTCCACTTCAATATCGGTGTGATACTGCGGGAGTTCGTTCAAGTGAGCTTCAGCTTTCCGCCAGTCAAAGCCATCTTTCCAGTAAGCAACCAGACTTTTCACCTCATCTGCTGGAACCCCAAAGTCCCAAGAATCTTGATCCGACGACTCATATTGACTTGGGAATCGTGCGTAGGTGAGACGCTGTTTGAGCTCTTCAAGTGCGTCATCAGAAACAGAGATGGTGTAGGGCCGAGGTTGGTCAGTCATGATGAGGACGCACTTGATATGAGTCGTCAGTCTGAGCCAATTTTACAGAAAGTTAGAATGAAGTTTATAGAAACACAATGACATTTGAGACCTGGTCAAAGGCTGTCTACGAACTAGTCAACGAGATGTAGGTTGCACTGACCCCGCAAGAAGTTCCTTGGTTCTACAAATACCCCGCCTTCTCTTGGCACAGCAACTACTTCTAGAAATGCTTTCATGATAGGAGAGGGAAGATTTCAGCTAAGTCATGTATTGAAAGAATTATATGCCTTCCGATATTACCTCGATAGGGCATTGCGTAGATGAGGATCTCAGCGGATTCCAGTGGCGGATTTTCGAGAGTTTACTCCGGAGAGGAAACGATCGTCGATCACAACTATACAGCCATCCTTGAATACCGTCTTCACTCAACAGGTTTGCGACATCAATTTCGATCCCTTCCCTGAGATTCACTGATGAGCGGTGTGTCTATACACACCTACCAACTCTAGATCGTGTAGATTGGCTCTAGATCTGCACAGATCAAAGTGAAATTACGTTCATGTCAGATCCATCGGATCTTGTTCTTTTAAAGTTTCCGATCTTGACGCAGTATAGCAAAGATTCCGGTCTGCGGCTTGAACGAAATAGGAGGCCGGGCCGTGCCTATACAGAGCCACCACGAGATTCACCAAGCTCGGTATAACCTCCTGTGGTGTAATTAAACAGTATCCAATAATATTCGTTTACTCATCAGAAAGCTGGAGCTTCAAGCTGATCAGGCTTCGAGGAATTATCTTTTACTAAGAAAAAAACTAGGAAATGATGACAAAGCACCAGACGCTTTATATCTAAGCAAGGCGATCGGTCGGTCCAAGGGGAGATTGATCAATCAATTTTCTTACGGCTTCTTTATCGTGCTGGGTACGCGCACATATGATATTAGATCAAGGATTCAGAACTGCGCGTCAGCCGTGCTGGCCGCGAGAGAGGTACCAAATGGCGGTGTATGGTCTTACCAGGAACCACCTCTTAGGTCATTCGGTCGTGTCTAAGGGTAAGAATCGACTTTCACTGTGAAACTTCACTTATCACTTCTAAGAACATCATGGATAATCGAGCCTCTGCCCAGCCTGTCTTTGTTGGTCAGGCCGGCACTTCTACTGAGGCTGCCATGGATTACAAGTACTCAATGCCTCTACCATCTCACTTGCAGACTTCACAATTTGACTTTGCTATCAAGCCCAGAGTCAGTTTAGACGCTGCGATCGCAGATAAGGGCTGTCAGGCTGCGAGGGATGACTGGGGGGCAATGGGTGGGAATCCCATCGCTAATGGATGCATGGGTGAAGAAGTTTTCTCGAACCTCGTCGCACTCATTGCCCCTGAAGCTATCCCAGAGAGATTGTGGAATGCATCATATGCCTCTGAGGTAGGCTTCATATATGATGGTCTGCCTGCCTTTATTTTTCATTCTATGAGATGCGAAGACTGACAAGAGCTAGATGTAATCGAAGAAGAGTATCTCGAAGATCATGTTAGCCCTCCACCAAAGAAAACCTGTTTAGGAGACTCTTGTTTTGCTAAATTATTCGTAGGGTGCAGCAGTCACTGGTCAAACGGATTTACCCACAGTCGTGCTGTCGGCAAAGTTACGAGTGAAACAAATGATGGCTAAATGCGTTGTATTGATGGCTCAACATGATCACAGTCTGGCGGTAGAGTACCTCAGAACGTCGGAGGAGTGGGAGTCAGGCTGCCGGGCCTTAGAGCTGAAAGGAATTCATCAATTCTCATCACTCGATGACTTGATCACCAACAAATTCGTCACGAATGGAACAAAGTAAGTCTCTTGAAATTCCCAAGGAGAGCCACCAGCGGAAGTTTTGGATATTGACCGAGGCTAGATGGACCGATCCATTGATTGCGTACCTGTGTGATATACACCTCACTAAAGAAGAAGCTGCCTCAATTCAGCATCTAAGAGACATGTTGTATGTCCTTGCCATGATAGTTGGTGATATCAACTCATTTGACAAAGAGTACGACGCCTTTATCGCTACCAATCGACCTGGGCCACTAGACTCGGTCTTGTTTTACCTCCTTGTCTCCCAGGGTACCACAGTCGGCCAAGCAAAAGATCAATTGCGGAAGAAATTCAAAGAGACCCAGCTTGAGTATTTCCGAATGAAGCATGAATACATGCTTCAGAATCGGCTTGCGAAGAAGATTGGAACATGGCTCCATCATCTGGAATTGTGTGTTGCTGGTGCATGTGTCTGGGCAGCAAGGGGTTATCGTTATAACGCAGAACTCAAACATCCTGAATATCGACCTAGGGACACAGATACACTCACCGAACTTCTGGGAAAAGAACGTTCTATCAGTTCGCAATTCTGGGGTAGATGCTGCCAACAAGACGGTGATGCAAACACAAGAGAGAGCTCCGAAATATTTGGAGGACTGACTGAGCTTGAATCCGTCAAGGCCGACCAAGAAAAATATCTGACAGTCAGTAACGGTACTCTTCAATCCTCCTCTTCTCAAACAATCAGAGAAGCTGCGAGGACGTCGCAACACAGCAAGCTTCTTGATGAGTCTGTGAGTGGGTTGTTCAACCTGGGTAGTAGAAAAACTGCGAATAACAGGATTCCTAATCAGGTCATTCTCGAGCCTTATGACTACATTGACTCCCTGCCTTCGAAGAGGATTCGTGATCTGGCAATCGACGCACTTGACCTATGGTACAAGGTTCCCGAGGACGCCGTGGCTACCATTAAAGCTGTGATTAACCTCCTTCACAATTCTTCCCTGATGTAAGTTTAAGTATCAATTCAGCACCAAGTCTGTTTTCTTCGACAACTGACCGATCCATAAGGCTAGATGATATTGAGGACGAATCGCCTCTGCGCCGAGGCTACCCTGCGACCCATTTAGTCTTTGGCTCTAGTCAAACCATTAACTGTGCGAACTTCCTTTTCGTCAAATGTCTCGGACTTCTCTCTAAGCTGTCACTGCCCGCATATAATATATTCGCAGGTAAAGCCCCAACCTCCAGGCCAGTGTTCTTCCATCAAATCCCAGAAGTCCTGACACAGACCTTTCGGGAGAGATAGAGGAACTTCAGAGTCTACACGTTGGTCAAGGATATGACCTTCATTGGACTTATCATGGGAAAGCACCATCAACTGAAGAGTATCTACAAATGGTGGACGGCAGTATGTTTGTCCCATTTTCCAGCAAATGCCCTTTGGATCTTATTGTCCTGTCGCTAATATCATCTTCCTAGAAACTGGAGGGCTCTTCCGTATGGCCAGTCGCTTGATGAGGTGTGAAGCCACCGCAAATAAGTAAGCGTGCTTTTCAATGTCTATTATTTTCATTTTTAACACGCTATTTTGCAGAGACCTTGTCGTCGAAAGCCTTCTCACCGCGTTAGGACGCTATTATCAGATCCGGGATGACTATCAAAATCTCAACTCCCCCGAGGTAATCCTTTGATCGAATCCACCATTATGGTCTCTTCGCTAACAAGTGTTTTATAGTATTTTCAAACCAAGGGAGAAGCATCTGATCTTGATGAACGAAAATATTCATTCCCATTGATCCTTGCACTTGCTCATAGCAATACACGGCACCTATCCAGCCTTCTCCAAGCGCGAGTTTATCAGGGTTCGCTCCGCCCAGAACAGAAGGAACTGATGATGAAGTATATTCATCAAACGAATGCACTCGAAAGGACTTGCCATGTTATGGATGAGTTGATGGTAGATATCAAGCGTCGTGTCGCAGAATTGGAAGCTCAAGCTGGTGGAGTGCCAAACTGGATGCTTCAGGCCATTATCTTGCGACTGGAAAACATTAAGTAATCGGAGCCAAATTGATCTTTGCTAAGAAGTGACGTCATACATATTTACTTTATTGCTAGATTCTCCGCACCTCGTTCGTGCTTGTCCTGATTGCATTCTCTTAAGCATCTCGGCTAGCGCTGCAAACCGGAAACTCCCAGCCATGAATGATGCATGACAAAATTCAAGAAGCTGAATAAATAATATTCGAGGAAAAAGCAGTGACAGCATGGCAAGACAGCCCGGCAGAGATGGATTCGGGCATCAAGTCGCAAAGGTGCGTAGGCGGAACTAATTTTAAGTATGGCTGTAACCCAATAAATCTTGGAAACTTTATACACTCAACAACCCGTGCGTTCAAATAGCCCAGAATGTATTCCGCCTACCAAGGGCACATCACATAGTTCAATTCATCGCTGGCCGCGGAGAGAGGCCGGGTTGCTGAGTCAGCTCCGGACTGATTTCCGATCTTCAAGATGCGACAAGTTGCCTTTTCCGATAAACATCAACATCTCGTCTGACATCATGTTACTCGCTCGGAGAGTTGCGCGAGGCACTTTAGGCATTCGAGCCTCTTCAACGGCCCGTGTCTGCCGCGAGGAATTGTCTTACCAGGTGTATGGTCCGGAGACCGAGCAAGCCGTGCGCGACCCGATTCTTTTCCTGCATGGACTGTTCGGTTCCAAACAAAACAACCGGAGTATCAGCAAGTTCGTGGCGGAAAAGACCTGATTCAAACTTGAGGAGTCCTAACATGCGACAGGGCTCTGGCTCGCGATCTGAAGTGCCGTATCTTCACCCTTGTATGTCTTGAAGGCTAGCGCAACAAATCAAAGCTGATATCTTCCAGGACCTGCGCAATCATGGCCAGTCATTCCATGCCCCAGAGCATAACTACACTGCTATGGCTGAGGATGTGCAAGAATTCATTCAGCAGCAGAAACTCGGCAAATGCGTGCTAATTGGTCATTCTATGTACGTCCACCTGGCCGCATCTGCAATCTATGCTCATGGCTGATCATCGAAAAGGGGCGCCAAAGCCGCCATGACGCTAGCACTCCAGTCACCTGAGCGCGTCTCAGGACTGATTCCTGTAGACAATGCACCCGTCAATGCCGCGCTGAAGAGTGATTTCCCCAAATATGTCCGGGGCATGCTGCACGTCGAGCGGGCAAAGGTTTCTAAGCAGTCTGATGCCAACAAGATTCTCGAGGAGTATGAAGAGGTAAAAATCCAATGGGTCATAAGAATGAAAGCCGTATTTTACCAAACTAATCATCTCGTGCAGTCTATTGGTATCCGCCAATTCCTCTTGACCAATCTAATCCGCACAGAAGATAACACGCTCAAGTTCCGTGTCCCACTGTCAGTACTGGGTGCATCCCTTGACAACATGGCAGACTTCCCATTCAGTGAATCCGGGGGTGTCCAGTACAGCGGACCTACGCTTTTCGTCCGAGGAACCAAGTCGCGTTATGTCTCCGATGATACTATTCCCGCGATCAAGAAATTCTTTCCCAATGCGCAGATCGCCGACGTCGACGCAGGACACTGGCTTATCTCCGAAAATCCCGAGGCATTCCGGCAAGGTAAAATCTCAGCCTAGAATTTCTCTCTGGATAGAAGTGCCAATGCTAACATAGTCACACAGCTGTCGTCAAGTTCCTCGGATCCTCGTGATCTACTGTGAAGACTAAATAGATGCGGTACTGGTCACTGTATACAATAGACCGATAGAAGAATTATATGGGACATGTGCATTGAGATCTAGATTTCATACTAGATTGATAGAATTTACTGGCTATTTACACAAAAATGGGTATCAAAAAAAGGTCTGGCGCTCATATTAAATAGAAGAGTGGCTTTTATGATCATCCAAAGATCTTCTCGAGATGTCGTGAGAGCAGACACCTATCGTGATTTACTCGAGTCTAGCCCCCTCTTTGCGCTTTGGTGGCTGCTTCTCCTTCTTTCTTTTCTTTTTTCTTGATGGACCCGAGCAAGATGAAGGGGCGGGCGAGGCCTCGCTCATTCCAGGGGAAGCAGTATCAGGCGAGTTTCCATTGAGACGTCCGGTGAGTAATGGTAGATCTCGCGGACGTTTTCTGGAAGATTGCTCAGACTTTTGGAGGATAGACTGGGGGATGTCCTCGGCTCCAGGGAGACCCTTCGACGGGGGAGACCAACGGGCAACATCCACGGCAAGAGGGCTGGGAGCAACGCTGGAACCAAGAGCGTCGTCCTGAGAGGGCCTGGAACAACTGTCGCTCTCTTTTTGTGGTGCTGTGCCTAGCCTTTGCATCGATGTCTCACTAGGGCCTATGGTAGTCGGTGTAGAGGTTTTAGACACACATCGAGGTTCCGCATGCGCTTTTAAAGACCCGATATTCGGAATCTGGGGCGTGGCCGGTGCCCGGGAAACTCCTAGAAAATCTCGAGAACTTTCTAACAACCGAGGCGACACGGCAGTTCCATTCTCATGCTCTGAGGAGCGTGAGCCACTTGTGTGGGGCCGGTGAGATTCTTCATGCAGTCGCAAAGTGGCAAATTCCTGTGTCTTGAAATCGGCCCATTGCTGGCCAAGGTCGCTTATCATCTCGATCAGCTGGTCGAACCTCGGTTTTGTAGTAGCCTTGTCATGCCGCGTGATCAAGTTCTCGCAGATCATATTGACGGTCTCTGGTGAGCAGAATCCTTTGAGACCTGGCAACACGCCTTGCGAATTCTCGGTCCGCCTCTGCAATTCTGTCACGTCCTTTTTGATCCTCTCGTACGTGGTCTCCAGGGAACTACATCTTTCGAATACCTCTGCTAAGTCGGAAACCTTCTCTGCAAGCTCTTGTACGGTGTCTGACTGTGTTTCAAATTGGTTGCAAAGATCAGCGTGCTCTTGGACTCGCTTGACGATGTCGACAGTTTGGCCAGTCTGAGCCGCGTTCAGCTTTTCAATCTTGGTCCAGATTTCTTGTACATCCTTAACCAGACCATTCAGTGCCTGTGAAGACGCATCTCCCATGCTGACCTTGAGCGAATCGACCTTTTGAGCAACATCTGCCTTGAGCACAGCAAGGTCGTCCTTGAGCACGCCGATATCCTTGCTGAACGCAGTCTTGGTCAGGAAATGATCAGCCAGTGAAGTCAAGTGCTCTTTCAGGGACGCGATTTCCTGATGCTGGCTCTCCATCCACGGGAACATCTCTTTTATGGCCTGAACGATGTGTTTAAACAAGTCCTCGGTAGTGATGTTCGAGTACCGAGTTTCCAACGATCGTATAGCAACTCGTAAGGTCTCCGCGGTGTCATTTGTATGCTTGATAGCCACTTCATTTTGCTGAAGACGAGCATCGATATGATTTCTATGTTTGCCTAGCACGGATGACACGCCCTCTTGGAGACCATGGAACTTTTCCGACAAAGCTGAAAGATCATGCCGAAGGGTCTGAGCTATTTGGGCGGACGGATCGCCTGGCGATTTTTGCCTATCCGCGAAAGTATTCATATTCGTTGACATTGTGGCAGCATCCGTTTCCAGCTTGGTGATTCGATGGTTTTGATTTTGAAGTATCTGCCCATGTTGGAATCGTAGGTTCTCAATGTGGCTCGTCAAACTCTTTACTAAGCCCGCGATCTCTTGCGATTGAAGCACGCTCAAGCGAGCGTCAAGGGCTGCAATCAACCCAGAAAATTCGGAGCGCACATTCGTTGTTTCGGATCTTACTGTCGCCACTTCGTTCTGCAAAAAAGACTTGAGACTTCCGATGCTTTGAATTGCCACTTCAGCTTTTGCCTGGGCTGCTTGGCAGTTCTCTTTCGATGCCAAAGTTGCCAGATGTTTCGGTAATTCATCGGCTTTCCATACCTCGAGCTCATGAAGGCGGGGTGAATGGTCTCTGTACTTTTGCTTGTACCATTCCATTGAGTTTGACTTTTGTATTCCAGGGTCCACTTCCATATCTTCAGCCGGTTCTTGTAAATTGATGGATGGCAGCTGCGAGGTTCGAATCCGTGCCTCCAACTGCTTCATTGACTTGGCATGAGAATCCTCCATCTCCTTCAGTAATTGAGCGTGTTTTTTCTCGTACTCAACTTCAAGCTTCTTTGAAAGGCGAGCTTCCTTGGCTTCCTCCTCAGCCTCGATCTTCGCTCTGAGCTGAGCCTCAATCTTCTTCGCAAGGCGAGCTTCCCTGGCATCCTCCTCTGCCTCGATCTTCGCTCTGAGCTGAGCCTCGATCCTCTTCGCAAGGCGAGCTTCCTTGGCTTCCTCCTCAGCCTCAATCTTCGCTTTGAGCTGAGCCTCAACTTTGTCCACGATATCAGATTCGAGCTTTGCGATCGCATCATTGCTCAAAGAAGGCAGCGCAACATGTAGCGCGTTTTTCATACTCTCTATCGCCTTCGGCAGGATGTCTAGGCATATTGCTTCTTGCTTCTTGATGCCGGCGTCAATTCTTTTCAAATTCTCGCTGCCGCCTTCACGAATAGATTGGGCGAGGTTTTTGTACGCTGGGTGGTGCGGCACCGTCTTGAGTCTTTCCTCGGCCTTCAACTGCCTCTCAATGCTCGCCTGCAGACCTTCTTTCTCTTTCTGCTTCATGCACAGGGACACAAAAGCATCGAAGAATTTGAGGAACTGTGACATGATGGAATCATTATCGCTTGTCACAGGTTTCAGAGGAAGAGCCGACTGGCCTGTGACAGCACCACCAGTCATAATGACATTTTGTTCGGTTGGCTGGACCGTACGCTGGGCCGATAGGGAAGAGCTCTGGTGATGGCGGGCGGAGATCGTTGCATCTTGGGGAACAGGAGAGGTATTTGCGGAAGCGGGCGTCGATCGGAATCTTCGAGGGTCCTCTGATGCGAGTGCATGACGAGTAGGAGGATCAGTCGATGTGAACCGGCGTGTACTGTCACCATCCATGTCTTCCTATTGATGCCAGTATCCAACGAGCCATTTCCGGTGGAGCATAGCAGTCAAATGTGAGTATGCCACCGCCAATGAGGATTGGAATATCAGAACTTTTCGTGCCGCAGCCACTTTACTTAGGAAGTAATTGTTCTCGTTGGTTATGGGAGCAGACTTGATGGGAATTGTCCAAGACGTGTTGGTGCAGCGTACGTACAAGATATCAGGAATTAGGATCCTACAACGAGATGGTAGAAGGTTTGAAAGCTGGTCACAGCATATAAAGTGAGAAACTGACCAGGAAGTGCAAAGGTCAATGAAAGAGGCTAAACGCGAACGCCAAAATGTTTATTGCCGGGCGGTGAGCGCAACTTCCTTCGATCTGCGATCTGCTCTTCCTTTGCGCTTCAATTTGAATCCTAGCTCCGTATCTCCCTCTTGACTTTGAGTGCCTGACACTCAATTCTTAGTTATAATGGCTGCCGTGAGTACTGGCTGGATCAGCTATTGTATCATGTTTGCTAATATTTGATTCCAGCAAATTTCCACGGTCGCGGAGAGCAAGGAGCTCCGAGGCCTTAACCTCATCGCCGCTCATTCGCATATCAGAGGTCTCGGCGTCGACAGCGATACACTACAGCCCCGTGGGTCATCTCAGGGACTTGTAGGTCAGGAGAAGGCGCGGAGAGCCGCTGCGGTCATTCTGCAGATGGTGAAGGAGGGCAAGATTGCAGGTCGCGCCGTGCTAATCGCCGGTCCTCCCAGCACGGGCAAGACTGCGATCGCCATGGGTATGGCTCAATCGCTTGGCTCCGACGTGCCTTTCACGATGCTCGCATCCTCGGAAATCTTCTCAATGGAGATGTCAAAGACGGAAGCTCTGACACAGGCGTTCCGTAAGTCTATTGGCGTGCGAATCAAGGAGGAGAGCGAAATTATCGAGGGTGAAGTTGTGGAAATTCAGATTGATCGTAGTGTCACTGGGGTACGTGTTTCCAAGTGCCTCTGGCTACAAAACTGATGACTGACTGAATTAGGGCAATAAACAAGGCAAGCTCACGATCAAGACCACGGACATGGAAACGATTTACGACATGGGAACCAAGATGATTGATTCGATGACAAAGGAGCGTGTGATGGCAGGTGATGTGATCTCCATCGACAAGTCTTCCGGCAAGATCACCAAGCTCGGTCGTTCATATGCTCGCTCGCGAGACTACGATGCTATGGGCGCGGACACCAAGTTCGTTCAGTGCCCTGAAGGCGAACTCCAGGTCCGGAAGGAAATTGTTCATACCGTCAGCCTGCACGAAATTGACGTTATCAACTCGAGATCACAAGGATTCCTGGCTCTCTTCTCTGGTGACACTGGCGAGATTCGTAGCGAGGTTCGCGACCAGATTAACACTAAGGTGGCCGAGTGGAAGGAAGAGGGCAAGGCAGAGATCATTCCCGGTGTTCTGTTTATCGATGAAGTTCACATGCTCGACATTGAGTGCTTCTCTTATGTGAATCGTGCCCTCGAAGCCGAGCTGGCACCCATCGTCATCATGGCCAGCAACCGCGGCCAGGCCAAGATCCGCGGAACCAGCTACACCTCTCCTCACGGCTTGCCTCTTGACTTCCTTGACCGTGTGGTTATTGTGAGCACCCAGGCATACTCCGCTGATGAGATCCGGCAAATTCTCGCCATCCGAGCACAGGAAGAGGAAATTGACCTTTCGCCAGATGCCTTGGCCCTCCTCACTAAGATCGGCCAAGAATCAAACCTCCGCTATGCCAGCAACATCATCACTACCTCTCATCTCCTCAGCCAGAAGCGGAAGGCCAAGGAGGTCAGCGTGGACGACGTTCAGCGCAGTTTCCGATTGTTCTACGACCCATCTCGCAGTGTCAAGTTCGTCAACCAGTACGAACAGCGATTCATCGGTGACCAGGGAACGGTCAACTTCTCGGCAGCCACTAACGGCGATGCCATGGAGCTTTCATAATTTTTGGATCGAACGGGTTTTAGCGGGTCAAAAACTACAATGGTTTCTCTATTTCTTGCCACATCAAACGATGTATGATAGGACTGGCGCTTGTTGAGGTGATCTATTTGCTTTGGAATTGAATTGAGACCCTTCATTTATCTTTTACACAAATTTCACGTTGCTGCTCCACGCTCCTGTATCTCCAACACGGCGGAACTCTACGCCCTCGCCAAAGTAGCCCGCAGATTTCCATGAATCCATCATGCTACCATCATAAGGCCCATGGGCATCTCCTCCGTCTCGAGCATCGGACCAGCGATACTCCCACATGATCGGCCCTTGCTCGGCTTCCCCGGGCGTGGCTGAAGGCGGGTCAACCCAGTTCTCACCCGTCTCATTGCGATACTGCCTTGTTAAAAGCTCCCGCTCTGTGTCGTAGATTTCTGGTTGACCTCGGCCCATGAGGATATCGGCGGCGCCAGTGATTGAGTCAATCGCCTTCCTCCTATTGACCTCATCGGGGTTCTCATCGGTCATCTCAGCATCTTCATTGCCGTTTCTCTTCTTGTTCTTCTTCTTGTTTTGCCACTTAGGTTTCCGTTGTAGACCCTTCCCCAGTCGAGCCAAAGCTTCTAAGATAGTTTCGCCGCGCTCGAGATGTGTGATGATGGTTTTCAGGACATCGGCTGTCAAGAGACTATCGTCCCTGCGATCTTTCTCTTTCCTTTCGGCCTCGCGCTTTTCAGCGGCATCTTTAGCTTTTTTAATATCTTTCTTGGACACGCCCTCCAACCAGGAGTCGTGTACAGCATCGGGGTCGACTGCTTTGCGCACAAAGTTGCCTTGGTCATCAAACCGACCCTCCTCCTGCTCTGCGCTCATGTTGAAAGCATCAAGCAGAGGTGCGTGCTTCTTCTTCGCACCAGCACCAAGTTCCTCGTCAATCTCCTCGTCGACCTTGGCGCGTTCCTCCTCTCCAACATCGCTGTCACTTTCTTCCTCCTCGGGGTCATTCGTCCCGTCGGCATTGCTCAGATCCACATTTAATGTCTTTCCACCCTTCGAGGAAGCGATCTGGCCCTCAATCTCATCGTCTCGTAGAAACCGAACATTCTTTTTGTTCTTGCGGATCATCTCGTCGTCATTGCCTCCCTCTTCACCGAAATCTTCTTGTAGCTCGGCAAACATATCCTCATCGTCATCGTCCTTCTTCTCGCGCTTGGCCTTTTCCTCTATGCGCGCGGAGAAACCCTCGTTCTCGCTGTCGGAGTCGTAACCGTCGAGGTTGACTGCTTTGCGACGCACTTGCTGGCCGCGACGACCTATCTCATCTGCATCTAGAACGGCATCTTCTTCAAGGGCATCGGGCGCAAGGGCGGAGGGGTTCCGAAGGTCGAATCGAGGTTTCTTGGAAGGTTCTTCAGAGTCGTCCTCTTGGTGGGTGCGGGTATAATCTTCGCCCGCTCGCTTGGGTCGCGGTTGCAAGCTTGCCATGTTGCTCAGATAGTCGATCTCAAGCTAGATAATAGCAGTTGTGAAGCTGTCAAACTTGCGTTGGATTTCCCTTGTCCGGGGTCGGATCGGAAAATCATAGCGGAGCCAACTTGCGTCACTATCGGCGAGTTCCATCAGAGAAGTTCATCTTCACCTTGAGCTTCGACGCTTTGCTTTATTCTTTATTAAGAGAATTTCACGTCTTGACAAGTCTCCCTGTGCCATATCCAAAATGGTAGGTTCATGTTTGCTTGAATTCTATTTTGTGCGCAGCGCTCTCGAGCCACAGCTAACAGCTGCAGTTCCGACCTGACTTCATGGATGACCCCATGGAGGGCGTTATGGGTGGGATAATGCGTTCCGGTGCTGCAGCTCGCCGATTTGATGAATACTACCGCTGTTATCCCGTTGCGATGCTTCCTGGGCCTGAGAGAGAGAATGTGAACCACGGCGGCAAGGTCATCATGCCGCCCAGCGCATTGGATAAGCTCACGCGCCTACACATTACATATCCCATGCTATTTGAGCTGCACAACGGTGCCAAGGAGAGAATGACACATGCTGGTGTTCTCGAGTTTATCGCCGAGGAGGGCAAGATCTATCTCCCATTCTGGGTGAGTACGAGCTACACAGCTGAGCGGGGCGGAAAGCTCATACCGGAACTCTACTAATACTGGTCATTGTCATAGCTCATGCAAACTCTCCTCTTGGAGCCTGGTGATCTACTCCAGATCAAGTCAACTGATCTTCCTCCCGGTCAATTCATCAAACTTCAAGCACAGTCAACCTCTTTCCTCGACATTAGCGACCCCAAAGCCGTTCTCGAAAACGCCTTCCGGAACTTCTCTTGTCTTTCCAAAGGTGATGTTTTCACATTCGCATATAATGATCAAGTATACGAAATGGCGGTCCTCGAAACAAAGCCTGCGGGGGCCAAGAGTGCGGTATCTGTGTTGGAAACCGACTTGGAAGTAGATTTCGCTCCCCCGGTTGGATATGAAGAGCCTCAACGCACTAGTGGCACTAGCACGCCTGGAAGTGTCGTCAGCGGAGGCAAGGGAAAGCTCCCTGCTGGTGGGCTTCTTCATCCTCATGGTACCATGGCACAGTCTATCAACTACTCCGCCATTGCACCCGAGGCGACCGATGCTGCGGCTGGTGCTAGGGCTGTGTCCTCCAACTTCTTGTCAGGAGGGCAACGCCTAAGCGCGAAGAAGGGCAGCAAGGCACCTACTCCTCAAGCTTCTACTCCTACCCCGGGAGCCGCCAACCCCCAACACCCGCCCCCGGCCCGCAAGACCAATGGTCCACAACCTCTGCGTCTTCCTCCCAACCAGCTCTTCTTTGGATATGCCATCAAACCGGTTAAACCTCGTGATGAGAACGGCCAACTTGTTCAAGAAAATCAGCCCAAATTCCAGGGGATCGGTCACACTCTACGAGGGAAGAAGAAGGATGCAGGGGGGACGGCTACTCCCACATCAGGAAGCGAAGCCGACAGCCAAAAGGGCAAGGGTAGCTCGGGTGGGCGAACTCTGGGGAAGCGCTAGTTTAGATGATCGCTTTACTTGATGACAACCTTTGCACGATACCTCAAAAGCTCTAGACGTGGTCTCTAGATCAGTGACGGGGATTCATATGCGGACTTAGCATGGACCAGGCGTTCTGGGTGATTTTCTTCTAGCTTTAGTGTAGAGTCTAACAATCTCTCATCAAAGTTCTAACTCATTGCAAAGCAATTTGTAGACAACCGGTTCGTCCGACGCGCCCCGATGCACCTCTTGGCAAGCCGAGCTCCGCCGCTATCCCGATAATGTCCCATCTCATCGCAGCCTCTAGACCGATAGACCGCGCGCTCATGATGGCTTCAGTGCCCGACCCTTTAGCGCCTTTCACGAAACTGGGTCCTTCGGTTTATCTGCAGGATCCAGTAGACTACCGCAACCATGACAGTCCGGCGCTAATTTTCATTGCATTCTGGATGAACGCGCCGCCACGCGCCCTCGCCAAGTACGTGGTTGAGTATAGACGCATGATGCCTTCATCTCGAATTGTATTTATACGCAGCTCATCGAACGACTTCTTCTGGGGATCGAATGCACGCGCGCAGCAAGCCAGAGTTGCACCCGCAGTGGAAGCACTTCGCACGTTGGCCCCTGAAAGTTCCGTGTTTATGCATCTATTCTCGAACGGCGGATTGTCAAACACCACCCACCTGCTACAAGCATACTTCAAAGCGACGGGAAAAGCGCTACCTATTTCTTCCATGATCATTGATAGTGCCCCGGGGACTGCGACCATCGCGGCTGCCATGCGAGCCTTCTCCTTTGCGCTCCCACGGATGTGGATCCTGCGGTTGATTAGCAAGGGTTTCTTATGGTTCTCTTTAGTTCTGATCAAGATGATGCAGGCTATCAGGAGGTCTCCTGATCCTATCGGACTTGCTCGCAGAGTGATCAATGATACCTCTCTTGTGCAGGCTGTCAATTCTAAGAATGTCCTCACTCGCTGCTACATATACTCGGACACTGACGATCTGGTTGACTTTCGTGACGTGGAGAAGCATGCATCTGAATCAGAAGCATCCGGATGGTTAGTACGCCATGAACTATTCAAGGGAACGGCCCATGTAGGCCATATGAGAGCTGAACCGGATCGATACTGGGGTATCGTCAAGTCATATTTAGAACCTGCTCTTGATGCATAAGAAACGTGATCCGATGAGAGATTTACACAGAATTTTGACAATTCGTTTACTTTTTTCTTTATGAACTTTGGGATTGACTTCGACGTTCCACGGGATAGTACTATGGTTTAGTCACTATGACCTTGACCTCGGAGTTGCCGACATATTAACGTGAAGGGTCAAGACCGGACGATAATCCCGGAAAGGCTTGATCCATTCACTGTTTCTGTGGGATTTGCTGGCAAAGACGACAGTCGCGCATCATTAAATCACGCTGGTCACTTGCGTCGCCAACCACAAATGTACCTGTCTAATGCCGACTTCTGCTCTCACGGTCTCTCTTTAGATTCTCAGTTCATTTTGAACTACAAAAAATCTGGCCCGATGTAAGTGTAAATATTTAAGTTGATGTGAAGGAACTTGCTAAAAGGATGACATTTCCCCACAGGACAGACCTTGTGCGACAAACATCCGCCGCAATGTCTAAACACCACTCAAATGAGGAAGGCCTTTTGAAATTCAGCAAGAACACAGACCCTCGCTTGACTCTTCCGGGCTTCGGTCGACCACTGGACTATGCACCTCAAGAGCAAAACATCTATGGCGTGAAGAGCCGGAGCATGTTTCCTTCTGCTCTGGATGACCGCGACATCGCCTATGGATACACCGAGTCAGTCCTTCTAGGCATTACTCAAACTCTGCTAACCTTGCCAAGGCTACCTGTTCTTACTCTTCGAGAGATAGAGATGCTCAAAATCATGGAGGATATCACTGACATTCCCCAATGGTGGAAGAAAGTACGAGGCGACCCGTTCACCTTCAATTCACGATCATGAAGCTAAGACTTTTAGATTCACGAGCCTGGAACTTCAGCGCAGTGGAAAAAATTGGCCATGAACAGTGGTACAGACATCTCGAAGAACATGGCCAACTGGATCGTCGAGGAGCTGAAGTATAAAGCTATGATATACGAACTTAGCAACGCAGTCACCCTGTACAATGGAGATATTACTAAATCTGACACCAACGTGCCTGACGACATTCTGAGAGAACTGAGGCGAACGTCCAAAATTTTGGAGTATGAGGAAGATGAGCTGCACTTCTATCACCCAGGCAGCATGAGCAAACAACGCGATCTACTCCCGATGGCTTTATACCCTCTCATCTACGGCAAGAGCCATATCCTCACGGACCGTGTTATTCGTCTTGATGAAGCACTACGCTACGCTGGCCAGGGCGAAGTGATCCCAGTCCCCAAAGAGAGCGGAGTCACCAGAGAGGACCTGGCATGGCGCGTGGCTGCTCGAGCCGACATCAAAGTAAAACCGTATAGTCGGTTGTTCCAAATCCTCCCATCGGACTGGGAAATAGGAGATGACGGACTGTGGCATATTGCGACTTATATCAACAACCTCCATCCAGTGAAGTGCAAGGATACCTACAAGGTCATCGAGGACGCATTCAATCGTTTGGTTCCGCAATTCAATATGTCCATGACGCCGCTGAGAGATATGCTTCATTCTCGTGCACGCATCGAATACCACAAAGCCGAGTACTGTCATGTCTCGCAAGAGGTGGCCGACACAGAGCCAAAGATCCAGTTAACTGAGGCACAGAGCGAATTCGATGAGCGGGACGAGAAATGGAGGATGGAGAAATGTATCGCAGTTCAACCTGATGCTGGCGAATTCATTCCGTGGGCTGTTCCTCAATGCCTAATGACTAAACTGCCGGAGGATCTGCCCAGCGCTGTGCGCATTGAGCGACCTGTCAATCTCAGCAAGGACTACAAAGAGCGCGGGCTACAGGTGATTACTCGATTGATCGGTGTCGACTTGACTCCAGAGGATCCAATCTACCAAACCGACTGGCACGTCGAGGGCCAGATGGTGAGCAGAATCTCTCCCACACAATGATCTAGACTAACACCACAACCGAACGAACACATCTGCGCCGCAGCCTTCGTGCACTTTGACGTCGACAACATCAAAGACGCAAGCATGGAATTTCGCAACATCATCGACACTGGTGCACTCGAAGAAGTCGAGCACGGGCCCAACGACTTCGTTTGGCTGAAACAGGTCTTCGGCCTTGAAAACGGCGAACCAGCCATTCAACAAGTTGGCTCCATTAAATGCCCCGTCGGCCGAACCGTGATCTTTACCAGTATGGTGCAGCACAGGTACACGGGATTCGAGCTACTGGATCCGACCAAGCCAGGCCATTTACGCGCACTGGTGTTTTACCTGGTTGATCCGAATATCCGAATCATTTCAACAGCGAATATTCCGCCTCAAAGACTGGACTGGACCCTTGATTTCAAGGACGATGAGGGTAATCTCACAGCTGCGATGGCGAAGTTGGCGCTGGACCACAAAAATGACCGGGGAAATATGCCTATGTCTTTGAATGAGGCGCAGGAATACAGAGTTGAGGCTTTGGAGGAGTTGATTGAGTTTATGCGGTATCAGCATGTTGCTTTTGAATCTAATATACTCATGCTGTAGAGAGGAAGGGGAGGGGGTCGTGATTTCTTGTGCGGGATTCTGTGCATCTTCAATTTCTAAGTGCTTCAATCAAAAAAAAAATTAATGTTTTACGTCCTCGATAGTCTACGTCTACGAGAGTTATGCCGCATAACATTCAAATCGCCGCGCTATGCCATTCATGCAAGACCATATACATACACTGAGCGTAACCGGATGCACTGATGTGCTGCTTTTTGTTTCCATAACACCGTGGCCGAACTCCTGTGTTCCGTCATTCCCTAACGACCCTTCATTTCCGGGAACTCGTCCTCAAGCTTCAGACGAGCGGAAACATTCATACTCATGAGTTCCTGGATGAGGAGCTTCGCGGCGTAAGGGAGGACCATCTTCACGACCGAACGAGACGACTTGCATCGAGAACACCAATTAAGGTAACCCATGAAACCACACTTCTCGCAGACGTCGACCTCATGGCGATCGGAAGAGATCATGAGACGCTCGAGCAACAACTGACTGGTACCGTAGGCGATTAGACAATCACGCTCCATCTCACCGAGACGAAGACCACCGTCGCGCGAACGACCCTCGGTAGGCTGGCGAGTCAGAGTTGCAGTCGGACCGCGAGCACGCGAGTGCATCTTGTCTTGAACCATGTGCTTCAACTTCTGGTAATAGATCGGGCCAGTGAAGACGTAGAACGGCAGTGGTTCACCCGTGATACCGGAGGTAAGCATATCCTTTCCACCATAACTGAATCCGTGATCGATCAGGATTTGGGACATTTCCTGGACAGGGCTACCGCCGAAGCAAGTACCGTAACCGTGTTGGCCGGACAGAACACCTGCTTTTCCGGAAACAAGTTCCAACATCTTCCCGACTGTCATTCGAGAGGGGAAACCGTGGGGGTTCATGATGATGTCGGGGTTGATACCCTGGTCGGTGAAGGGCATGTCGGCTTGGTCAACGATGATACCTACGACACCCTTCTGTCCGTGACGAGAAGAGAACTTATCACCGACTTCTGGGCGACGAGTCTGACGAGTCAGCACCTTGAGGAGCTGGGTCTCACCCTCGGTGGCTGAGACCATGACCTTGTCAATGTAAGCAGGATCAGGAAGCTTGTAGGTCATGGGCATCGGCTTCCAGTCCGTGGGTTTGCCAGAGTCGGAGCCTGGAATGCCCATGGTCTGCGCGGCGTCGGGAGTAACCTTGTTGATGTAGACTTCGCCGGCCTTGACCTCTTCACCCACTGCAGCCAAACCGTCACTCTCGAGCAGAGCGTGTTTGCGGATGGGAGCATCATTTTCATACTCCGGCCCGTGGAGACGATCTCTCAAACCGTTGGGGTAACTCTTCAGGTTGGTGACATACTTGCGGAAGACCTGGCAACGTCCGAATCCGCGATCCACCGAGCCCTTGTTCAGCACCAGAGCATCCTCGATATCGTAACCAGAGTAACTCATCACAGCCACAGTGGCATTTTGACCAGCAGGTAGTTGGTCGTACTTGGTTAACTCGATGGTTCGTGACTTGACCATGGGCTTCTGAGGGTACACCATGAGGTAGAGAATAGAATCAATACGCTGGAACTGATTTGATGCAATCGCACCAATAGCTTGTTTACCCATGGCACACTGATATGTGTTTCTAGGAGATTGGTTGTGGTGAGGATAAGGAATGAGACCCGCAACGGCACCCAGGACAGTAAAAGGCTCGATCTCAAGATGACTGTGGGCCTCGTTGATATCCTTTTCGTAGATGGAGATGTAGGAATCATTCTCCTCGTTCACGTCGACGTATTCGACCAAACCCTGAGCAAGGAAGTCGTCGAATTCCATGGTACCAGCACGCAACTTCTCAAGATGGTGACGACGGACCCGCGACTTGCCATTCTCAACGACAATGAGGGGCCGACAGATTCGACCATCATCAGTTGCAATGTGAACAGCGCGCTGGTGGTGGTTGATGTAAATGCTCACAAACTCTGAAATTCTCCCCATGCGGCGTAGCCTGCGGAATGAATTCAGGAAATACTTGGGTCGTCGTGTCAAAGCAGTCGGTGTTCCGTTGATTGAGATGGTGTAGGATCCAGGGGCATAAAGCTGCATTCCGCCGACAGTTGAGATGTCCTCAGCACCCAGCATGAAAATCAAGTTTCGCACGGGGCCCTCCTCGTCGTTGGTGGTGATATGTGTCATGAGAGCCAAGTTTTTAACCAGACCGCAAGCCTCTCCCTCGGGAGTATCTGCAGGACACAGCATACCGAACTGGGAAGGCTGCAGAGCACGCGGACCCGAGACCTTCCGCGTCTTCTCGAACTGACTGCTAATACGAGTCATCATACCAAGTGCAGCAATGTAACTCAGACGACTGAGAACGTGGGTCACACCAGCACGCTCCATGCGGAAACGCTTCAAGCTCCAGTTACCCGTCGAGATGGCACGATTCATTCCCTGAGTGATGTGGTTGCCATGCATACTCATGACACTCCATGCGTCGAATTGTTCAGCTCGGTTACGCTTGTTCAAGACTTTGTCAATGTTCATCTTGATGTCGAAGCAGAACTTCTTGAACAAATCTTCGAAAAGCAAAGCCAGCATTTGGCCAGCCAATTCCAACCGCTTATTTCCGAGATAATCGCGGTCATCAACCATAGTCGCGTCGTTCTTAGCCATCAACACGCGACGTGCCATGTGGGCGACGTAGATAGCCTTTGGTCGGAAATTCATGTCCTTGACCTCAATATGAGAAATGATGACGGTAGCAATCGCCTCGACAGCCTCCTGAACATGAGTACGGCGGTAAGCGCCTTGCTTGCGGTTGATCTTGATCCGAGTACCAATCCACTCCAGGGCTTGCTGTTGGGTGAAGATTCCCAGATTGATCGCCTCTTCGAAGTTGATCGCAAAGTTTTCTTGGTACAAGGCGTCAGAACCAGCAACAAGCTGCAACATCTCCTTGTCGGTGTGAATTCCCATGGCTTTCAGCAACACCACGATTGGAATGTCTTCACTGAGCACGTTGTGTTTCACGTGGAGCTTGTCTTTCTTGAGAACAATGTAACTCTTTGACTTTCGTTCATTGGAAGAACTATCAGGAGAGTCAATAACTATCAATCAATATCAAGAGATGGAAATTTCCAACATACCTGGTCACTGAGGCCTGAACAATCTCCTTCTTCGGGTCCGTTTCGACGATGATTCGGTTCTTACTCAGCTGTTCCTGAACAAGAATGACCTTCTCTGTACCGTTCACAACGAAGTAACCACCCGGGTCCAGCGGACACTCATTGAGAACCGTCATCTGTGCAGGGGTCTTGTTCGCCAGCACACACTTGGAGCTGCGAAGCATAATAGGCATCCGACCAATAGAGACACCCCGCCGAATAACCCTTTGACGACCACGGACATACTCGAAATCGACAAGAATAGGCGCGGCATAGGTCGTATCACGAAGACGACATTCCTGTGGTGTCACATCGGACTGGAAATCGATACCGGAATCCTGAGTCTCGTCGGAGCGTCTTGGCGAGCCAACGTAGATGTCGGTGAATTTAATATAGAACTGGTGATCCACGTCACTGCGAATAGTCGAGCTTGACTCCACGATCTTCTTCAGTTGCACTTCGACAAAGTAGTTGTATGAGTCAATGTGCTGCTTCACCAAACCCTTGACTTTGAGGAAAGCAGGGAGCAGGTTCCATTTATCCTTGGCAGTGTCGATCGGGTCGGTCAAGGATTTATTGTAGTAAAAGGGCTCCAGAAGTGCATCAAAAGGGTCCTTGGGCTTGTATTTGGGACGCTGATCGTTGGCGGCGTCGTTGGACTTGGTCTGCTGGTTCGAGTCCGTGGCAGCGAAAGAATGGCGCTTACCCCTAAGGATTTCAGCAGCTGGATGATTCGAGGCCTGTTCCTCCGAGAATTAGCATGAACGTTCTGGGACGAGACTACGCGCGGATAGAAAAAAAGTTTTGTTACCTCCGACGGGCGCCGGGCCTGGCTGGCCGCAGAAGGTTGCGACCTCTTGCGGGGTGGCATTTTCCGAGAGCAGATGGGAATTAATCTGCAATCTCGCGATTGAAAGCCACGCGAAAGTCCGAGAGAGAGGCTGATCTGGTATGCGTCGTCGCATATCTCATGGAGGGGAAAGGCCGAGAAATTTGGAGATCGCTTATCTAATCAGTCTGCTATCCCTAACCGGTTAGTGTATGTGTACCTGAGGCAGTTATCGCTTCTTATCTGCAAGTGAATAGAAATGACTTGCGCTACTTCGAGATGCAGACTGATGTCTCTTGGTGGTAAGTGACTTGACTGAAATCTCGGTATAAATTCCTGAGGTACCTAATAGGGTCGGTGTTGGGGTTGGGGCTCGCTCTCCCCACACCGAGGCTAGATGTATATCTGCGGGGTTTCCTTCAGATGTTGACATGAAAAATCACAACTCCTTATGATAAGATACCCACGATGAAAGCGGATTGAGACCATCGGAAGACAAACAAACAAATAGTATTTTGATCGGCAATCATGTCTGCGCGTACTTCTCCATGGCCAGGCAGGGTTATCAGAAATTGCCCACCGGTTGCAGGCAGGACCTTGCTTTGGATCCCGCTGATAAGTCTACTGATTCAACCAGCTGGAATCTTAGATATTGCTCGAGTGCTTTTTTGGAGTGACTGAAGTCTATCAGATCCAAATTCATGAGGCCTTGTCTCAAAGAGCTCGGTATCCAATGCAACCCCGCCTGGGTCAGCTAGTGGGTCGCAGCCTTGACTCTTCACACAGGGGGGCCAGCACCAACTGTTCTTTATGTTTGCACAGACAGTTTCAATAGCCGATACGTCATACTTGATTAATCGAGTCATGAGATAGCGGAGACTCGGGGAGAGTTACTACGCAGAGTACAGTACACTATACAAATGTACAGTACCGTCTCTCTCCTGGGCTTGGCCAATGAGAGAAGCAACGCCGAACGGTCAACAAATGAGAATCACAGGGGCAACGCGGCATCGCTGGAGCGAAGGAAGAGACTGAACAAATCACTCGGTAGAGCAGAAAGTATTCATAGCGCCGTTACACGGGTGGCCACAGCGCTGATGGTACTTTGATTTGCTCGAATCTGGCTACGATACCGGGGATGCTTGTGGCAAATAATGACTTGACCGCAACTCTGAGACTTGCCACTGGCTAGAAATGGGCTCCAGTGCCTGTAGTGTGTACCCGGATTTTCTAGAACAAACAGCGACGGATTCAGCAGGGAGTATATACGGGTAAGCCCCAAACCAAACCCAAAATGCAAAAGACCTGGGATCCAAGCTTGGTTGGAACAAAAAAGACCGGCACACGTGGCTGAGGACCAGGCTCGGGAAACGAGCACTTTAGTTTACGGTAAGACAAAAAGACGTATTAATATCCGAGACTACTCATACTATAGGGCTAGAACCGAATCACGATTATTGGACTAGAAATAGTGGGCGCAGGGAGGTGGAGCAAAGCTTTAGGGTTGGTTTGCCCAGATCCTGGGCCAGATGGCCAGATGGCCCTGCACTGTCCAATGTACTTATGTCTTGTCAAGAACCGGGGAGCGAGAGGAACAGATAATAATCGAAGGCCGAAACATGGGATATCGGTTGGAAATTTGAGCTGGCGTGCGAGACTGTTGCGAATCGGCCGAGGCGCACCTTCTGGCGTTGGGCATGAAAGGATTCCCCAGTTCTGTGGTTCATTTGGGCTCCCAAAGGTAAAGGGCGCCAGGCTCGGCTCCCGCGAAGGAACCGTACTAGCAGGCAATAGTCCCGCGGAGAGGGATTGGATGTATCATCTTCCTAGGGACGGAGACTAGGGAACGGGGAGATCATCACATCACAGCGCCCAAAGAGAGATCCGTACGATCGTAGGGACTGGCATTCCAGAGAGGGCGAAAGGTGTTCGGCAATGATTGGCGATCGCAAGGCCGATTAGAATAAGTCAGAGCCCTCCGAGGGGACGACTGGGGTTCGTGCAGGATCTCCACAACAGCGCTGGTATGCTCGTCATTCGGTGGATCAGGGGCTTCAACCGACCACGATCAGCACGGATGGCTTGTATCACGTTCACCGCTTCTCTTGAGGCCCGAGTCCTTATCATTTCATTTGGCTACTCCATCGAGTGATTCCTGGCGTGTGTCCACAAAGAAACACAGTGAACCTTGGGTACGACGGGGCGCGAACCACGAACCATAGCCCCTTTTCATCCTAGATACGACGACCTCTGTGACCTCGTCGCTCCTAACACTTGAGACTCGCATGACGGAATCTACCAAATTACTACTTGATACCAGTAACTGGGACAGACACTGAAACCCGATCAGGTACATCTGACATGCCCCGTGCGGTGGCTTTAGAGGGCGATCCGCTGTCACAACTTCGGGCGCTGCACCACTCGGCGCGTCTCCACTTGACTGAAATGATACAGTGGCGTGGAAAATGCACCTGCATCTGCCACGCTCTCGCGAACAGCGCATTCTTCGCTCTCCGCCTCTGGCCCCTTGCGCCTATCTAATGGGACCAGTGACGGTGACAGTATTGGTACCAGGCCGACTTGGAACTGACCATCGGATCTCGAGCCATAGCGATAGAGGCCTACCCCAGGCTCTGGCGAGAGCTGCACCTCAGGTAGTGCAAAATCCAGAGCCTCTCCAATCACGCTCGGCCCCTAGATGATTTCCGAGTAATTCTGGCGATCATCTGCTGTGGCCGTCTACTTCTCACTGGCGTAATTTGACCCTCGCGCAAGAAACTCCGATGGGAGTCCAGGATGCAGTATTGTATTGAACGTAAAATGGTCGAGAATAAGAAGAAGCTAGGGTAATCGATGCAATTGGTGAGGAAATTGGGGTGTAAAGAGTTGTTCGTACGGCCAAACCCGATTAGGGTTGAAAGTCTCCCCGCTCTGGACTCTTCGTCTTCCCAGCCTCTTCAACTTTCGCCCCTCTCCTCGTCGTGTACAACAATCTTCCCCCGGTCCCCTTTTCTTTGACACTGATAGCTCTCTGTTCGCGTTAACACATTCGTTTTCTGAATTCTCCGTGTTTCGCTAAGTGGGGGATTAGCGGTAAGTTGCTCCATCCCACTCTGCAACTCCCTGCGGCTGATCTCCGCACTTTTCAGGTACACCGGCCTTGGATTTTTTTTTCTCCCACACAACGTCCTTAGATGACTTCGACTTGGTCCTTGGATATTGAACTTTGAACTAGTCCTCTCTTACCCTCTCGAGGCGTTCATTTGTGTGAGTGCGGTCCTTTCTCGCGAAGATCGTGCCCGCCACACCCCCCTCAGCCCCTCCCCGACCCCCTTCCCCTTACTTGAGACGACCCTCCGAACGCCCTCACCGCCAGCCCACCACAAGCACCCCCCTCACCCTTTCCCTGCCTTTGCGACTTGGCTGCTGTATACCTAGGGCGGCGTGGGCGGAGACTTAAAGCTCGTTGCTAGCTTTTTTTTGTGATTGGAAACATATCCATGCTGACCTAGCTCCGTTGGACTGTAGTTGGACTCTCGGCTGCTTGTGCCCACCATGGCTTTCAAAAATGGGCTCAGCGAACGCCTCGACGAGCTTCGATTCCCGTCTCCTCGATCCCCTCCAACGGAGTCTGCCTTCCCGGGCTATAGTGCGCTTTCGCCAGGTCATTCGAATTATGTACCAGGGTTCTCGCGTCCCCCGGGGGATGTTCGCGCCAACCTACAACGTCGTTTCACAACGGATTCGAGCAAGGTATCATCATGGAATTATTTGAGCCAGGGGCCTGCCCAAACTCCGGATCCTTTGGATCTGCTGTCCTCGGTAAGCATAGTGTTTCCTTGTAGTTTGATTTCCATCCATCTTCAGAGGAGGGTGATCGATTTACGCGCCGTGCAGAGGTGACGGTGAAAATGATATTGCCGGTCTTGATAACGTTGGGACAAGGCGGCGGTTATCTCCCGCTTGAAGTCTGATCACGCTTAGTCGCGTTGCCAATTTGGGCTTGCGAATGGCACGGATTGTTCCAGACTCTCAAGGCAGCGGTCTCCTGCCAGAATCTGATTGTTCCAACTTCTCAAGGCTGCCATCTCATATTGACCCGTCATTCTCACTTCGCGTTCGAGCAACCCCGGATTCTCGTTCACTATTTCCCTGCATGTGCTTCCACCTCTGTGCCTGCATGGCTATCTGAGGTATATCGCCGAGACATCTCTGTACCTACGGGAACCTCTCTGCTGCCTGATACCTTTCTATTTAAATACTGCCACCTTCAGCCTCCTTTCGTCTGTTCTCTCTGCCTTTCCAGCATCTTACTTCCCCGTTCCCTCGACGTCCTCGCGACGTCACTGCGATATTATTTATTCCCTCTTTCTTCGGCCCACTTCCTATCGCTCTGCAGATGTCATACATCTGTGTGACCCTGCTACTCTGATCACTCATCGAATTCCATTCTGACTGTACCCAGTTCGAAAAAAAGCGACAACACATTGAGTACATGCGTGAGCAGAAACGCCGCTTTGAAGAGGATATGAAACTGCTCGACATGCAGCACGAAAAAGAAAAGAATGAAATGGACCAGCTGGCTCGTGATCTCGCGAAGGCTGGCTTGTCTGGTCCTGTCAGTGAGCCCACGACTCCGCCTGAGTATCGTGATGCGCCGCTCTCCACTGCAATTTCTCGCCCTGGTCGTTTTTCTACCTCTAGCGTGACATCATCACCTGGTTTTTTTAATGCGTTCGCCGGGTCCCAGCTTACTTCGCCGCAAGCTCCTTCGCATGCAGCTCACGGATCTGTTGATCGTTTTGCTGGTCACTCTCTTCCTGGTTCTCGCCGCAACTCCGAAAAGGAGGACTATATTGTGGATCCCTCTACTCTTCGTCCCGCACCCTCGTGAGTTTCCCTTCATTGGCATTGACCCACAAACATATTAGATGTTGGGCGAAGAAGTCTTTGACAAAAGCATGGCTGACAACAATAGTGTGCACCGGTACTCGCTGCCTTCAAACAATTTTTCCAGCACTTACCGTTCAACCGTGGGAAATGATTCGTTTGCTGGTACTAAGCACCTATTCAATCGCGATAATGAGAAGCATGTGTTCAATGCCGAGCACCGACTTTCTACTCCCGATATTCAGGGCTACATGAAGATGACTGAGCCTGATGACAAGTTTCCGACTCTCTATCGCCGGGGCGGCTCAAACATTGTAAGTCTTGCCCTGTTCGTTGCAATCGATCGTAAATCAATAGTTTCTGACATGGATCAACCAGCTGTCCGCCAACCCTGATGCAGTGGATCTGGCCAACCCTCGTACTCCGGGCCCTGACTCGTATCCTTATCACAGTCGTCATCGCTCGACTCACTCTAGCATGCCTCAGAACAATTCAGCTTCACTCCGTCTAGATCATCTGAGCAGCCCGACTCACGAAGATCACGGAAGCGGGGTACACTCTCGCCACATCTCTCGTCACTCACTTGAGGGTGGTTTCACCTTCCCCACTGAGCGCAACTCGGAGGCTTCGACCCCTGTCCCCACAAGCCGCCCCACTGTCCTTCAGCCTTCTTACTCTACCAACGATCTGCCAACTGTCAAGGGCAACGGGTTTGACGTTGCCATCACTCCGCCCAAGAATCATGCTGAGCATCTTCACCAACACAACGCCAGCCTCGGTCGCATTCCCAACGGTTCAGTCAACCGGCCTATCAAACAAGATTCGCCCGAATCCGATGGCTCGAAGATGAACCAGACCTCTCAAACGATGCTTCAGGCAAGCGCTGCACCCTTTGGTCCTCAGATGACCTCAGCCGCACCCAGCCCTGCTGTCTCTGGGTCTGTTGGCCCTGCCGGCCTGCCCTTTCCCCTGTATAACTATGGTATTCAAGGTTATGTTGGCCAGCCGACCCCGGCTCCCAATCAGATGCCTGGTGCCTTTGGTACAAACGCTTTCGGTGGCTACCCCAACTACGCTGGTGGATACCGATTGCCCGAGGCTGCTTCTCGGGGAGCTCCCACTCAGCGTCGCCAGACCGAGGGTGAGGCCTCTCAGCTCACTCGCTTCACGAACTTCCCGCTGGAGCATTTCAAAGGTGAATTGTACAGTTTGTGTAAAGACCAGCATGGCTGCCGTTACTTGCAGCGCAAGCTCGAGGAACGCAACCCGGACCATGTTCAAATGATCTTCAGTGAGACGTATATGCACGTCATTGAACTGATGACTGGTATGCGATCATATTACCTATGTTGTATACTTGTTTCCTTTACTAATTCGCCATTTATTAGATCCTTTCGGTAATTATCTGTGCCAGAAGCTTCTCGAGTTCTCCAATGACGAGCAGCGAACCGCTCTGATCGACAACGCCGCTCCCAAGCTGGTCACCATTGCACTGAACCAGCATGGCACTCGGGCTCTGCAAAAGATGATCGAGTTTATTTCGACACCTGAACAAACCAAGACTGTCATTCGAGCTCTTAAGCAGCACGTTGTCGACCTGGTCCAGGATTTGAACGGCAACCATGTCATCCAAAAGTGCTTGAACCGCCTGGGCGCAGAAGATGCTGAATTCATCTATGAAGCCGTTGGCACCCACTGCGTCACTGTGGGCACTCATCGCCATGGATGCTGCGTCTTGCAGCGCTGCATCGATCATGCCTCGGGAGATCAGAAGGCTAAGTTGATCGCTCAGATCACCGCCAACTCGTTTGCCTTGGTCCAGGATCCGTTTGGAAATTACGTGGTCCAGTACATCTTGGATCTTGCAGAGCCAAAGTTTACCAGCCCGATGTGCCGTACCTTCGCAGGCAATGTAGCTTCTCTATCCAAGCAGAAGTTCAGCTCCAATGTTATCGAGAAGTGCCTTCGCACTGCTGACAATGCCTCTCGACGTGATATGATTGAGGAGATGCTGCAGGGCAACCAGCTTGACCAGATGCTCCGTGACTCGTTCGCCAACTACGTTGTCCAGACTGCCATGGACTTTGCTGATCCGGAAACTCGCCAGCACATCGTGGACGCGATCCGACCGATTCTGCCTACCATTCGACAGACTCCTCACGGACGTCGTATTGCTGGCAAGATGTTAAATGCCGAGGGCTCTGGCCGCAGCAGTGGCAACAGCAGTGGCCAGGCCACTCCGAATGAGCTTCCCCCCAACAGTGCCCCCAACGCACAAATCCCGAAGATGCTCCAGAAGCCTTTCATGTATCAGGGACCGACGAACGGCTCGAACTTCAACGGCGGCTATCTCCCCACTCCCGGAAGCTCTTCCAACAACACCCCGCCCAATGGACCTGGCGAGAGTCCTTCGGCATACAATAACATGCAGGCACCCCCAGCCAACAACTTCGGATCGCCGAACCCTCCCCTCTATGCCTACTTCTAACCAATGACTTGTACCATAGTCACGATTGCCACGATATTTGATGATTTCACGGACCTTTCACAGACTCATCAGACGGGCCAGTTGCATACTTCATGATCCCCTCGGTTGCAACTCATTCATTCTTCTCTCCCCCATCTGTTTCGCCTGCATACCTGCATATATGCTTTGCATCAAGCAATGCGTCATGACTACCATAACATCTGGCAAGAACTTACGTGTTGCATTCTGCATACAATCTTTGTGCAGTCCCGCATCGGAGCCTCATTTTCTTTCTCAGCCTGTGCTCCGCAGCCTTGTTCACTCTTTCCATTTTCCATATTCCATTCTGTATTTTGCTTTCCTCCCTCCCAGTTTCATTTGTTTCCACTGGTGCTACAAGTTTCGGCTTTTCGCGTGACTGGTGATTTGAAGTATCATTCCTCTGCAATGATGTCCTCATCACCCTGTCTTGCGCTCCACCATTTTTTCTTTCCTGCCTCGTGTTTTCTCACAATTTTTTCTCTACTTACGCTCTGTACTTTGCATTTTGATTGTTCCCATTGCATTTCGTGATGTGTTGTGCTTGTGCCGAATGTCTCGGTAAGAGCACGCTCCGAGATGTTTCTATGACAATGATCGGTTGGTTCGGACTCGACTCATCTTCTCGACACCGAACTGTCCCGACATGGCATTACTTGGAGATGGGCAGCTTTTATGTGGCCGTTCTGAAATCACAAGTCGGTTGCAGACAAGGACAGTGTTCACTGGTCTTGTTGCTTGATTCCAAGTTTTCGCAACTCATATGCCTCTCCCCACACACTACTTGCATTGCTGTACTGTATCATCGGATATCAATTTCTTCTGAATAAAAGGCTCCCTGTAGACCTGAATGGTGATAAAATACCCCTGTATACATTTCAACGAGTTGACAATCTTCTCCTGAAACGCGTCGTTAGGTCACGTGTAGCTAGGGATCGGCTTCGGCGACAAGCCGCGACCCGCATTGATCCTATTCTTTGCGCATCGCCAACCAACGACTTCAAAAGAAGAATCGACACATGCAGCCAATTGAAGTTGCGCGCTCCCTGAGTGCACAATGGCCATGTCGGGAGGTTCAGGCGCGGCAACTAGCTAATCTCCTCCATGTGAGTAGCTTCCGCGGCTGGAGGACTCCGCAGCGCTGTAAAGCTCGATTTGATCATATTGCTAACATTGGAGCCTGTGCGAAAGCCCTCTATCCCTAGTCCGCCAACACTAGTTGTCCATGGAATTTCTGCGACCTGCAAATCGACCATCATCCGCGGCGTTCTCTCAACCCTTGAGATTCCGCACGCAGTTGTCCGGAGCACGGAGTGCATTACAGGCCGTCATCTCTTGACTAAGATTCTCTGGAATACACTGGAGGCCGTGGGTCAGAAAGATGAGTGGGAGAAGTTTGGCAAGGGACGATGCGAGCATGTCAGCTCACTTGCGGTTCTTCTGGAAGAATGTCTTGCCTCCAGAGCCGCAGAAAAACACGGGAAATTCGTGCTGGTACTGGACGAGATCGACCGACAAAGGGAGGCGCCGCATACGCTGTTGTCGGCGCTGGCCCGACTTGGCGAAATCGTGAGTGACTTCAACCGTCGGACTGGAAGCTCTACTATCGTTACTAACATACTAGCAGATCCCATCGCTCTGCGTCGTTCTCGTGCTCGGATCGACTCCTCGGCCTCTGTTCCTGCAGGATGCGGCAGTACCTCATATCAGCTTCCCACCTTATACGCGCAAAGAATCCATTGAAATCTTGCTGGCTTCTCCTACGCCTGTGGTAGAGGGTTTGCCGGAGGAAGTCACCACACGGATATACCCTCACTTCGTTGCGACGATTTATGATACTCTCGTTGGACCGACAGCAGGCTCGATTCCAAATTTCCTATCAATTTGCGAGAAACTTTGGCCTCTGTTTGTGGTTCCAGTGGTGCAGGGCGAAGCTCCGCCCGGCGGGAACACTGAATGGGACTTTTCGCATCTGCTGTTGAAGAACAGAGCTCTATTCCGGCACCAGGGAGAATACGCACTAGTGCACCGGATCGTGCCCGAGGAGTCATCTGGTCTACTCAAGACTTCCAGAGCCCCATTGGCAACGAAAACACCTCCCTCCGCTCTACCGTCACTGCCATACTTCTCTACATTGATCTTGACATCTGCGTACCTGGCATCCCATACTCCACAGCGCCTTGATACAATTTTCTTCTCCAAATTCTCCTCCTCCTCGCTCTCAGCACGCAACAAGCGTGCCCATCATCGTCGCCGCTTAAAGGTCCTCTCCCAAGCCCAAGCCGAAGATAGAGCAGCCGCTAGCGAGAACGCCTCAACACCAAATAAAAAGGGCAAAAGAACCAAAACTCGAATTACAAAATCAACACTCTCTTCTGCATTCGCCACATCCTCCGCAACAACATCCGCCACCGGAAGTGGTGGTATCACAGGTCCCTCGACAATCCTCACAGCACGCCCATTTCCTCTAGAACGCCTTTTAGCTATCTACCACGCTATCGATCCCAACCCACCCGCTAATCCCATTCGCACCAGCGCCGTAGCAGACTCAATCTACACCGAGCTGGCCACACTACGGCGTCTACGTCTTGTCGTCCCAGCCTCCGGCCACGTCGGAGTAAGCAGCATGGGAAGTGGCAACACAAGTGCTGATGCGGGAGAGAAGTGGTGTGTCAATGTTTCTGGGGACTGGATTGGTGAGCTGGCCAAGGGGATCGGTGTGGAGGTTGGAGAGTGGTTGGCTGGTGGTTTGGATTGAGGTATTGTGTAAGATTCAGCTTTAGTTGGGACAGGAAAGGCTGCGGTGTGGTGTTTGGCATTTGGTTTTGGTGTTTCTTCACTTGCATGGCATCTAGGATAGAGATGAATTATACCCGTTCTTGCATGGTCATCTTCGATTAAGTTTATTTGTAGGTTCATTCTTGAACAGTGTAGAGGGCAAAGGTATAGGAAAGGCACGGGCAAAGAAAATCGGGCTGCTAAGAAGGGCATGGGAGGCGGCAACTGTTTGGGGAGAGAGATCTTTTAGATCTCGATTTGAGGCAGTGATAGCCGAAACCGTGATCCACAGACTGATTTCCATTATTGAGCGCGCTTGGAGTCTTGTCAGTCACCCCCCCAGAGCTACCTACTTCTTGGGAATGGTCGGCCTTGTAGCCGACTACAAGCACCGCGGTCCCTTGAGTCAACGGGCTTTCCTACTCTTAAGGAGTCTACTTTAGACCGAAACGGAAATTCTGAGAACAGTATAATTGTTGCGTGACTTCGTAACTGGCATGATGCGTGATACTTCAAGCTCCGACAAATGCAAGTCGTGGCAAGAACTAATAAGCAGAAGACGCGGTGGCAGTCCAGAAACTACTACCAGATCCACTGGTCAACTGTAGCTTTCGCACAAACCAACAGGCTGGGAGTCTGAGGCCCATGGCGATTCAACTGGCCTTCACTCGATTCAAAGCATACGCACGTGATTGGATCGGAGTATCGGTATTTTGAAAGCGGCGAGGCGACTGGAGTGCCCGTTTGGAGGGAGAAGAGTTGGATTTTGCGGTCATCCGAGGCTAGCGTTAGTGTCAGTAGTTGTAAATATAGAGAAATTGGGAAATTTGCATACCGCTTGCCAAAAGACTGAGCTCGGTGCTGACATCAAAGTCCGGGATCACATCGGGAGAGTAGTCAGGGAAGGTCAAGTAGGGACGGGTAGAGCTATGACGCCAGTTTTTTGGCTTAGGCTTTTTGCCTCTGCCGTCTGGTTCTGGGGCAAAACGTATGTCGTACATTTGAAGCTGGTCCAAGTGTTAGCGTAGCTTGCTAGGGTTAGAGTAGAGTGAGGCCTTCACGTACTGAGTTGTACCCTCCAACGACCATTCGATACTCATCGACCTTGCGAATCTTGGAGACTGAATGGGGGTGTTTGAGTCGTGCAGCACTGCCTCCACTGCGGAGATCATGGAGGAAGATCATTGAGTTTCTCAGTCCGGAGGCAATGACATCCGACGAAAGCCACTCCACTGCGTTGACGCTCGCGTGGGTAGAATTACCATGTCGACGGAAGTTTGGACTGTTCGCACTTACTTCGCCCGGGAATGGCTTTTGCGAAAGCGTCCAGTGACTGCCGAAACCTTCGAGTGTGTGTAGCCCGTCTGAGGTGCCGATGGCGAAGAGGGCTTTGTTGCCAGTGGGACATGCTGCTGAACACCACATCGACGATGTGGTGTTGATGCGGATTGGGTGTGCAACTTCGAGTCGTGTTAGGACCGAAGGAAAGATGGAGATAAAATAGACAAGGACTTACAGATATTAGGCCAGCGATAGTCACCGTCCTCATCAGGGTCTGGAAGCATGCGAGTTGCGAGATAACTTTCGCCTTCTGGACCGCTGTCCATTGTTGCCCTGGGTTGATCAGCAACAATATTGAGACAAGGTGACTATGGACAGTGATGGACATACAAGAGATAGCCTGTATGACTCAATGATATTGAAGATAACTAGAAGAGATTAGTGTTGGCATCTTTCCATCTAAGAAGCGCAGAGAACCTACTCTGAAGTTGTCTTTGAAGAGCATTCGCTCCATAGTGCGATCATACGTCCATTGCTCTTCGTCAGAATCCGGAAAGCATATTCTGCATATTGTCAGCGACGGTAATATTCTCGGAGCAAGGGGACGTACGAGGCTGATGAGGAACCTCCATGATGACCACTCGCTATTAAAATCCCCGAGCGAGGGTTCCTCAAAACATGGCGTATAGAGTAGTCTCTCGGGAAAGGCTCGAACTGGTGGAGCTTCTTTCGCCGTAATTGGCTCGCATAAATATGCGCCTGGTGGTCAAGTCGGGCGGTAGCAGGGAGGGGAGACCCGATCTCTCTGTAGGCACCGAGCAACGGGTGATGCAGGAAAGCCGCTTTGCGGACCGTCTCTCGAGCCTCACGTTGTTTTATCTGAGCTCTTTTCTCGTGTTTCTAAGGAGGTTAGCATGCTCTTTTAGAGAAGAGTCTTTCATGCTAACCTCTTTGTCCTTGCGTTTTCTCTTGACAGATTCCTTGGAATACTGTGATCCTGGAGGTGCGACATGGTTGGCCTGAATTTTAAAGTATTTTTTCTTCTCCGGATCTGTGGACGTGTTTTAGCCATGCCCAGGACAGGCGTAGAGTGCAAGCAAACTCGCCCCGACTTACCATAGTAAAAGCCAGGGATGTCTGCTGCCATGTTTGGTGGCAGAGTTCGATAAACACTCAGCCTGGGAGGGCACAAATGATGTGGTAACAGAAAGCAAGACGTAAGCGTCTCAAGATGAAGTAACCGTCTTTACTTTTTACATTTCCTGAGGCGAGGCGAGGACGCTGATGGGTGGCGGTATCAGCGTGTTGTGGAGACGAAAGCACGCGCTAACTTCGGACGTGCTCCCAGTGTACCTCAAGCACAGGGTGAGACTGTTCCTATTTGACAGCAAGAACTGAAGCAACAGATGGTTTCACTCCGAGCCAGCGACTCGCTGCAGATTCAGTCGTTCCAATTTGTCCGCGACGGTGACGTCCACGTGATTACGTAACAACCGTATGCCTGAGATACAAGGCTGTGAGGGGTCAGCCACATTTGCTTAGAATCCCCATGGCGATTTTGATGAATTAACAGAGTAGAATTACACGTGAATGTATTGCTTACAGATAAAAGTCTCAGCTCTGGTGGACTAAGAATACAGAGCCAATGTCGTCCTCAGACCACCACCGGAGTCCATCTGGGCATCCAAGTATATCATTATCCTCATCGATGCTGGTAAAGTTTAGCTCAAAGTTGTAACTAGATTGATGAAGACAGATTTTTCCAAACAGGTTGTAGTAGAAATAAACATGGAATCGATAAAGGTCTTTATAGAGTGAAGGAAGATGTCGAATGCTCTCGAGGACATAGCCAGGCAATGTTTTGGAAGAACCTTTTTTTTTCTAGAAAAAAGAGCAGTGAGCAGAAGCACGATGGATCGAGCTGAGATTACTTCCTTGCATAGCATGTCATCACTTAAGCAAAGCCATTGTGCCTGCCTTTTGTCGGCGCCTGCCACGACACCGGTGGACCTTCCCATACAGACTGATGTTGCCCACGACTGCCTTCACGGCTTTCTGTTTTCACTCTCTTCTCTTTGCTCGTTTTTCTCAAGTTCAGATCAGACAGAATTTATTAATAGTATTTGAAATCTTCGCCCATGTCTCAAGCACCTGCAGCCGACTCGTCTCGACCCATGGACCTCATGAGCACCAGGATTCTGGCACTCCACAGCCATCCCCCAGGCGATACCTGTGGCAAGAACGAAAACAGCCTTTCAAAAGACGATGAGGAGACCCCGATCATGACAGAGGACAGTCTCGATGCTCTGATCGCCGAGCTCGAGGATGAAGATGGGAAAGAACCTGACCCGGAAGTCCTCACAATCGGCCCGGGCGCGGATCGACCGATCCCAAACACTCTGCTGCAAACCAGCCTGACAACAGGTCTCACAGATTTTGAGGTCATTTCCATGCGAAGAAAGTATGGCTGGAACCGTCTGCACGAGCAGAAAAGGAGTAATATCGTCAAGTTTTTGAAGCTTTTTGTCGGATCTGTGCAGTTTGTCATGGAGGTGAGTACTATCCCTCGTCAAGAGCTACATTCACCATAGTAGGAGAATGCTTATTCTGATTTGTAGATTGCGGCCCTCTTGGCTGCTGGCCTCCAAGACTGGATTGATTTTGGTGTCATCTGTGCTCTTCTTTTTCTCAACGCTATCGTCGGATTCGCCCAGGAATATCACGCAGGCAATATTGTCGACAGTCTCAAAGAGAACCTTGCACTCAAGGCCACTGTCATTCGCAATGGGGAGATGATTGAGGTGCCTGCACAAGAAGTCGTGCCAGGAGATGTGGTTCATGTGGATGGTGTGAGTTTCGATATGGAAAGAGTGGCACTGGGAACTTCATATTAACCCGGGGTCAGGGCACGATCGTACCAGCCGATGGAATAATCGTTTCCAATGACACGCATTTACAGGTCGACCAGTCCTCAATCACCGGCGAGTCTCTGGCAGTGGACAAGCACCAGGGCGACCGCTGCTTCTCATCATCTGCTATCAAGCGTGGTAGCGGTCTTCTCATTGTGACCCATACTGGTGATCGAACGTTTGTCGGAGCGGCAGCGGAACTGGTCAACAAGGCTGACAATGGAACTGGCCACTTCACCAAAGTCCTCGATCAAATTGGCAGAATCCTTCTCACGCTGGTTGTTATTACTCTCCTTGTCGTCTGGATCGCTTCATTTTATCGATCCGACTCTATCGTTGAGATTCTGGAATACACACTGGCCATCACAGTTGTCGGGGTGCCTGTTGGCTTACCCGCAGTCGTCACTACAACCATGGCGGTGGGTGCTTCGTATTTGGCCAAGAGTTCTGCCATTGTCCAGAAGCTTTCGGCCATTGAATCCCTGGCTGGAGTAGAGGTCCTCTGTTCCGACAAGACCGGGACTCTCACTCGAAACAAGCTCGCATTGGGTGAGCCTTACACAACTCCAGGGATTGACCGAGAGGCTCTTATGCTTACAGCCTGCCTGGCTGCCACTCGCAAGAAGAAAGGAATTGATGCTATCGACAGGGTCTTCATCAAAGGGTTGCGGGGATACCCGAAGGCCAAGAGTCAGATCGAGTCCTTCAGAACCATCGAGTTCTATCCGTTTGATCCGGTTTCAAAAAAGGTCACAGCTGTGGTGGAATCTTCCCAAGGCGAACGGATCATTTGTGTGAAAGGGGCTCCTATTCCAGTCTTGAACACTGTCAAAGACAACCAGCCTGTTCCTGTGGATATCGAGAATGCCTATGTGGCCAGAGTCACAGAATTTGCCAGTCGTGGATTCCGGGCTCTTGGAGTAGCCCGAAAAGGTGCTGATGGAATATGGCAAATCATGGGAATCATGCCTTGCTCAGACCCCCCGCGTCATGACACCGCAAAGACTATCGTCGAAGCTCAGCGCCTGGGGCTTCGCATCAAGATGCTGACTGGAGATGCAGTGGGAATTGCGCGCGAGACAGCCCGCCAACTTGGTCTTGGCACTAATATCTATAACGCAGAAAAGCTTGGAGTCACTGGCGCAGGCGATATGCCCGGCTCGGAAGTCAACGACTTTGTTGAGGCAGCTGATGGCTTTGCCGAAGTCTTTCCTCAGCACAAGTATAGCGTCGTGGAAATTCTCCAGAAGCGAGGCCTTCTGGTAGCTATGACTGGAGACGGTGTCAATGATGCCCCATCGCTCAAAAAAGCTGACACAGGCATCGCAGTCGAGGGTGCCTCAGATGCTGCTCGCTCGGCTGCCGACATTGTCTTTCTTGCGCCCGGTCTATCAGCAATCATCACCGCCATCAAGGTCTCCCGCCAGATCTTTCATCGAATGTATGCATATGTCATCTATCGAATCGCCTTGTCGTTACATCTGGAGATCTTCTTCGGACTGTGGATTGCTACCATGAATGAAGGCCTCGATCTTCGCCTGGTTGTGCTTCTGGCCATCTTCGCCGATATTGCAACCCTGGCAATTGCCTACGACAATGCGCCGTACTCGGAGTCGCCTGTCAAGTGGAACTTACCACGGTTATGGGGTATCGCAGTCGTCATGGGTATGCTTTTGGCAGCCGGTTCCTGGATTGCATTCGGCACCATGCTGTTGCGTGGCGAGGAAGGAGGCTTGGTTCAAAACTTTGGAGCTCGCGACTCGGTCCTCTTTCTGGAGATTGCCCTCACGCAGAATTGGCTAATCTTCATCACTCGAGGAGTCAAGACTCCATTTTGGAAGCATCTTCCATCCTTGCAACTTTTTTTCGCTGTTCTGGTGGTGGACATTGCAGCGACTTTGATGGTCGTCTTCGGTGTGTTTGTCAACAGAAACACCTCTATTGTGACAATTGTCCGCGTGTGGGGCTTTTCTCTAGGCGTGGAAGTGATCTGCTTTGTTGTATACAACTTCTTACAGAGCTCGGAAGCATTTGACAACATCATGCATGGCCGGAGCCCACGCGGTAAAGGCAGGGAGCGAGCGTTTGAGGACTTTGGTAAGTTTGGCATCCGTTGTAGCGCGAGATTATGACGGACAATTAACCAGCCACAGCAATCAATATGCAGCGACTGGCAAGCCAGCACGAGAAGACCACTTGAGGCCAATACGGCTGACGATTGATGGATGGGCAAAATATGATTTTTTGTGGGAATGAATGGGTCGAGTGCCAAACGAAATACTGCTTCATTGAGCATCTAGTGCTAGGGCGGCAAGAATGCCTTTTGATTGATTTCAATGCTTGACCTTGTCTCGAGATGTCAACTGTCGCCGCACTATGTCTTATTGCGTCTATTCTTATTCACAGGCGCCGCGTCACCAATGTGACCCCAATGTCCTAGTGTCTAACATTGAATCAAATTATTTCCATTCTTCTCACAGCTCCCTGACCATGTTCCTGTAGGGATTCTCCGGATCATTTTCTTCTTCCTCTGCAGACTGAATCGTCTTGCGCACTTTGCATGGATTTCCCAGGGCCACGGAGAATGGGGGAATGTCCTTGGTCACCACCGAACCGGCCCCAATAGTACAACCCTCGCCAATAGTGACTCCAGGCAGAATGACTACATTACCACCAATCCAGCAGTCGTCGCCAATCTTCACAGCATGCCCAAATTCAACGAATTTGCGCCGGGAGAGGACGCTCGTCTCATGGCCCGCAGTGAAGATACCGACATTTGGGCCCATCTGGACACGATCACCGATGATCACCAGGGAAGTATCAAGAATGGTACAACTGAACACCTTAGTTTCTCCTCCAAAATTGACGATAGGGCTGCCACTTACTTCCAATTCAAGAAACAATCCCGCCCAATGACGACATTGCACCCATAATCCGGGCGAAAAGGCGGCTCGACAAAGGTGCCCTCACCGACACGGCCGACCAGCTTCTGGAGAAGATCGAAACGAGCCTCGGCAACTCTCTCGAATGATACTGTACGTGGGTCGAGGTGGTTGTAGTCGCTTGTCAAGATGCGACACCGGTGCCGGCCCTCGACGAGGCGGGGAAGGAGGGGGTTGTACCTGACCCCGGGTTAGCATCCAGATCTCTACCGAATACATAGAACATTGCCATTCCCGATAAGGCACGAGGTATCGGGGCTTGTGAGAGTTAGAAGGAAACTCACAACATGCCAGATATCATTTTCTCGTAATCATCGCACATTGGCACGCCGGGCAGGTCGCGCGCAATGGCGATAAGATCGAGTCTTTTCTCGGTGGATGCCATCGTCGTCACGCTTGAGGATATGCTAGCTTACTGAATAGTCTCCCTCAGTCGACTTGAATACTTGAGGAGCTAGTAGTGGCGAAGAATTCTTATTTGAATATTGAACGAAGATCCGAGCCAAGGCGCCAATGCGGAGACGACATCCGCGTCCCCGAGCAACAATGGTCTAATATCACCCCAGCGTCCACCACCTCATAATGCAAAATTTGTACAAGAATGAAGCACAGAATTTAATTTTAGATTGACCTTCGTTTTCTTAATATGTGTGGGAAACATGTTCAGCGGATGAGAGACTCTCCGTATTCGCCAACTGCAGACAATCTTCATCCTTGCCCGTTTCGAGGTCTTCTTCCTCTTTGATGAATCGCAATTGTCTTTTATACATTCGCCAGAAGACAAGGCTGCCATGGATCTGGGCAGCTGAGAAAGCAATATGGAGCAATGGAGTGGCAACTTTGAAAGCAATTTCCCAACGACTCCACAAACTGCCGAAGAGCCACATGGTCACGATCGTTTCGCAGAGCGTACCGGTCGCCGTCGTGATGCAGGAGAGAAGGAAAACACGCGCAAGGAAATAGTGTCGATTGGGGTACACACGGTACAAGATGATGGCGATATGCGGGAAGAATTCGGAAATGAGATCAAAGGCTCCTGTTTTTGTTTTTATCCCAAGTCAGTGGGTATGGTCATGTCAAGCAAAGCGGAAAGGAATCACATACCCCATACAAGACACAGAATGAATTCGATATTCGCATCAGGCTCCCGTGCAAGCTTCAAGCTGATTGCAATGGCTGATTGACCGATCATAATCGTCCCAACATGATGCAAGACCGCCACGGGGGAGAGTTTGACGCGGTACAAGAGTTCGAAGATGTACATGCCGATTAGCATCTGAGCCACGACGATGAGGGCATCACCCAATGTGGCGGGCCCGCCAGGGATATACGGTAAATGGAAGACCGTCGGACCGGTCGCGATGGCACGAATAAATGGGTAAACTGCGACGAGCAAGATGACAAGTTTTGTAGCGCCAGCGATGTGATGATTGATGAAACCACGGCGGTTGGTTTCATTCATCTCGGTGTAGGTTTTGCCATATAGCCATGGAATCAGAAACCCTTCGAGGATGTAGAAGCGGATCAGGAAGAGGATGACGAGGATGATGGAGATGATCAGTGCGGCGAATGGAGCCAGTTGCGATATGGGCTCCTGTTGAGGACTCTTCAGATGGGAGATACCGCTCATCGTGGCGTGTTGTGCTTTAATTCAACGAAAACAGGCGTGAAAGTAAAAAGTAGAAAGATGTGCAAATTATACAGAGCGAGTGAAGGGGAGAATGGAAAGTCAACCAGACAAACGAAACATGTATTACAAGAGCGAGTATTGCATGGAGAAATGTGTGGAAAGAGGAAAGACAAAGAGAAGAAGAGATACTTAGAAAGGAAGGGAAGATGGATTCAGAAGAGAAGAAAAAGTTTAGAAGGAGGACTAGGGTCAAGTAGACATCGTGAGAAATAAAAGAGAATCGGCCACTGCCCCAAAACAACCGAGGAAGTGAAAATAGAGACGCCTATTTGCATCCCTAAATTCGATTCCTCATCACTGCCAGCTATCCACACCATGATCCGCTTTCCCCTCGAGCCCCGAGCCTATCTCTGCTCCGCAAGTGAATGATCCACTGGCGCCGAGCAATGGGCTAACCAGATCCAGGGCACTCCATCCTACTATTCTGGGAGTACGAGCATGACATTCTCACGGTGCAGGGTACCTGTCTACGGGGGTGGGCTCCAACTAGTGAAGTCGAGCCTAGCTTGTCAGAAACGAAAGCAAGCGAATCGTCCGACCCTGAGTGGACCCTGAAAAATGCATAGTGAGAGACGAGCAAGCTATACTATAATTGGACTTCAGGCTCCCATGATCTGACTCTTTCACAAGAAACCCTTAGCAATATCCTAAACGGGAAACAATCGAGCTAGAAGAGATCTCGAAGAAGGTTGGAGCCAATGCCTAGTCGACAGATGTTGCCAGGGTCTTAAAGCCAACATACTTCCCGCGCTATTAGTCTCGTTCAGGGGCCAAGCTTTTTCGCGACGGCGTGCGAAGCTTAATGAAATTTCGACGTGCCATTATTGGTCAAGATGGAGTCCTGCCCCGGTGAATTTGAGGGGAGAAGGGGGAGAACGGGGTCGACTAGGGCCGAGCTTACGGCCAAGGTGGTACCGACTGTTTCAGAGCCCCGTCGAACACGAACTTTGTCAGGCAACAGAATTGTCATTGGAGGCTGCCTGTTGCTTTTGCTCCATTGGGTCCAAGTTACATTTGCCCCTGGCGTGGTGGATCTGGAGGGAAATCGGAATCGTGGATAAGGGAAATTGGAAAATGGAAAATGGAGTTTATTTCACCATACCATCCGTAGAACAAATTTCCTCCAGGGACCCAGCAATGAAATGATGAAGGATACTCGATATTTCAATTGTGCGAGTTCACACAAATGCGCACATGCAACTTGGTGCGTCAATGTTAGTGTGTAAAAAAATTGGCCCCTATAAATTGCGTTGCCTAAAGTCGCTGTCGACGGAATTTTCCGCTAACATGATTCCAGCATTGCCTTTAGGACGCCCCGTGGTAAGCTAGGTCTTCGGTTAGTCCCGTCTACCCTTTCTTTATTTTTATTTTTATTTTTAATTCCTTTTTTTTTGGAACCAGATTCGATTTCTTTTCTTATCCAGATTCGTTCTATGAAAGGATGATCGGGCAATAGTCTTGGCCTCTGCAAAGCTTATTGGCGTTCCGGAAATCGCTGGTCCTCCGATCAATGTTAACACATCAGCGAATTTCATGGCCGACTCGTACGATGCAAACGCACTGATCCGTGGCTCCAGCAATGGGAAGTATATGTCAGACTCGAAATGCTGACGACTTGCGATGCCGTTCCTATGCAAAACCCGAACTCATCGGGCTTAATGGCCATCGTCGAGATGGTCGCATGGAGGGAGACCGATGACCATCTTAGAAAGGAAGCCAAAAAACAAAATATCTCAGAGCTCAATAATGCCTTGAGGAGAACGAATGGACAGCCAAATCTAGATCAAAACGCCGTAGATGGTTGACGGGCCGGTCAACAAGTTGAAGCGGCCGATGCGGTTAGCCACGGGCTCCACCGAGGAGACGCCCCGACAAGCGATCCAGTATTGAAGACCAGGATCAGATAGCTTGAAGTGTCGAAATTAATGAAAGTAGGATGTGCGTAGCCAAAGAGATTGAAAGAGAGGGAACAAATGTTCCCACATGGCCATGTAGAGCCCACAACCAGATCTGGTCATTCAATGCCATTTTAGTTATTTTCTTCCTGCCAAACTCAGTATTTTCCACGGATTTTCCAAACGAGGCAGCTCCAAGCCTCCAAGTCGAGTCTATTTTCGAGACTGCGAGCGAGGTTGAACCTCTGAATGCGAACATCGGGCTGTGGCGTATCTAATCTGATATCTATGTACCGGAGCGAGAATTAAGAATTAAGTAGAGTAATATTAACACATGTACACGTCCACTCATGTGTACTAAAAGTTTATCGGCCAAAGTACTTGAGCTCCAAGTATCTTGCCGGCAGATAAGCCAGAGCCGTCACGACAAATGTGAATTCGTTAGCCACGTCACCCCCGGCATCTCCAATTGTCGCCGCGAGAGGACCAATAAACCATGTTTCATCCATCCCCATGCACCACGCCACTACTCCGAGGGCAAAGGCCACACCAGCGCCAATGCCCAACGGAAGCCTCGATGGGTCGTTCCATCCTTCAAGATCGTAATTGTCAAAGTTGCCCTTGCGGAAGATAAAGTGTTCCTGGAATAAAATGACGGCGTAACTTGTACACCAATATCCCAACAGACTCAGGAAATTTTGGAGGTATTCATTCAGCTTTTGTCGACCACCAATTGATAGGCCGAGGATACAGGCGAAACAGAACAGGGTCCAAAGCGACCGAGGAATACGAGCAAGAGGTCGGGCGAGTTGCTGGAAAGAGATGGCGGAACTGTAGATACTGATGACGTTGACGTTGATACCGGACAGGACGAGGAGGGTAAGAAGCAACTTGGCGAATCCACGAGGATGAAGCATCTCTTGAATCAGATAACCAATTCCTTGATCGTATGCGGCAGACCAGTCGGGTTTATCGTTCAGAGCAGAGGCTACCATGCAGCCAGCGACCATGCCAATTGAGGTAGGAATGGCGATACCGAAAGTGGTCATGAGGAAAATCTTCACACGGCTCGTGTTGGCAGGATAGTGAACATAATAGTCACTCGCCATGGTGCACCACGAGGCACTGGAACCATAAACGACCGCAATCAGACTGAGAACGGCGCCGGAGAACGAGGAGCCGGTCACGGTAGCCGGTGCTGAATTGTTTGCATATTCACCTGTCTCGCCATAGATGATCAGGAAAATGACCAAGAAGATCATCCAGGCCCACCTCTCGTAGACCAGAATGGCTTTCAACCCGACGAAAGAGATCAAGAGGGCCACGACAGCCAAAATGACGATTCCAAGAATCAAAGAGACGTGGCCGTCGGAAACTGCCGTCAAAGCGAGACCTCCGGTGATACACGCAACAGCAGCCCAGCCCATTTGTTGGATTCCGTTCAACAAGGCGACCAACTTGTTAGGCCACCAACCAAAGCTGTACCGACTAACACTGATTTGACGCAAGCCAGTCACAGCGCCAAAAGTGGCACAGAAACCACTGAGCGATGCAGCCAAGATCGACGTAAAGATTGTGATGAGGATCGATTGTTTCAGAGTCAGGCCGAATTCCCAGCCGAGGAAGCCAGTCGCAAAGCAGGAGGTGTTCATCGTGCCACTTGCCCATAGAGCCGCCATTGAGATCTCTTCCACCCAGTGCACCTTCCTTTTATCTTCCGCGCGTTTGCGCTCAATGGCGTCGGACTCTATACCGAGTTTCTTGTCCAGCCTAGCTTCCAGGGCGCGTATCCGAGCGAGGATACCGGTCTCGTGAGAGGCGGCATCGTCAACTGAAATCACCTCGGGTGAACCATGTTTTTCAGTTGAGTACTCGCCTGTTGCAAGGCCCTTCTCCGGATCGTAGGCCATAACGCCTGGGAGATTTCAGAAGCAGCAAATGGAAAAAGAAACTGGGGGCACTCTGTGGGCACCTGGGGGTGGATTTAGTTGAATCTTAAAGGTTGTGGGGAAAAAGATAACGCTCGCGTGGGCGAATACCGCTCAGCTCCATTTCGGAGCCCATTTTTCCAATTCAGTTAGCGTGTTCATTTAGGTTGGCCTATGTTACTGGTTTGTTAGAATTTTAACCTCTTCTCGGCTGATATTCCCTGGCAAACACACGCCACTCGGGCCCCTGATTGGATGGCCACCGGGGTTATCTACGGACTCCGCTTATCGAAAATGGTAATCAGAATTATTCGGGCGTAGCAGTTGTGCGAGTGGCAAATCTATGCGATACTGAAATTTTGATTCTGTACATGGAAATGCATTGGTCTATTTTCATAACTGAGCACCGCTCATATGACTAGCTGCATCTTGAAGTGGCCGATTTGTTCTACATGTATTCCTTACCGTAGAACATTGATCTCGTTGATAACAAGCCTCGCCCAGAACCTTGGAAAGTCTCGGCTAGGCTTATCTCACCCGCGGTCATGAAGATAACTTATCTTTTCTATCTTTTCTAGAACTCGATGCAAGGTTAATGGGTTTAGAGTGGCTGAGAAATTATTTTCTTTCCATACGAGCCCACGTGCCCTCAGTAAATTTGTTGTCTCTACGGTAATGTCCGAAACTCTGTTTTCACGTCTGTGCGTGGCGCAAAGGGATTCTAGAACCATATAACGCCAAAGAAGAAAATTATGATATCGTTGTCGCTTGATGTCCTCCTAAAGGAGATTTCGAACGGTGGTGTTAAGAAAGGTCCACGATCCTATGGTTTTCAAACTCGAATACGCTCCTCTATGTCGTTTTTTTTTTCCTAGGCCCCGAGGAAAGTAAAGCATGGGAGGTCCTAGCAGCTTCGATCTTTTTGGACAAAGAAGGGCAAGAAATTAACTACATTGATGACCTGACCTTGGTTAGAATAAAGTAAGATACGGTGTTGCAAGTTCGAATGCACGGGGAATTCCTTAGAGAGAATGCTCGAGAGAATTGTCCTGGTCAAATCACTAGATGCTTGCGCGAATTGGTACATTTTGATATACGAAGCACCCATTTGCCTTCTCTGATTGAACAGCTTTCCAGCGAAACCTAATAAATGCATATATGAACATGCACTCCAGTCGCATATCAATCTCAACAAGGAATAACGAAGCGCAGATAGTCAATAGCTTCCTTCATTCAACTCGCAAATCGGATCAACAAGGCTGACCGTACTTTGTATATTGTAGATATCTCTCAACATCTTATTGATTAAGAGCTAACACCGCCGTTGGCAGTAAGCGTAGCAGCGTAGGAGGCATCGGAGTCGCGGCTGGCAGTCACATTGATACCTAGGGTAATCCAACCAAAGACACCATCCTGGATCGAGTCACCGAGCAGAGCGTATTCAAAGAAGGGATCAGAGGTCGAGTCCTCGGTCTCGACAATGACAACATGATCATCAATGTTCTTGGTAATGTCGACCGTGTTGGTGTTGTAGGGATAGGTAGCCTCGACCTTACTGATCAGGTCCTGATCAAAGAATAGCTGACCAATGTGGGAAATGTGTCCTCCAGTGATGGTTTTATTTGCCAATTCGTGGGCCTGGGTATGAGCAATGACATGGATATGGGTAGCGCGACCGGAGTAGTGGCCAGGGAACATAGTTTTGAACTGAGCCACGCCGTCGGCATCGGTCTTCTGGATCCCGCGAGAGAAGGTCTTGTTCAAGTTCGAGGCGTCATCTCCGTTGCCGTTCATGTCACTCTGGACCCCAGAGTAGACTCCAGTAGAGTTACAGCTCCAGATATCCCACCAAAGAGCCTCGATCGGCTCACAGGTATTGATGTCGATGAATTGTCCATCGAGGATGAGAGGAATACCCGGCTCACCGTCGCGAACATCAGATCGCACCAGCTCACCGTTCACCCAGAAGGGGCCAACCTCTCCTTCGGGAGCGAGGATGCAAGTAGGGTTCTTGGAGAAGAGTTCGGACTCGGAGGTATTGGCAGAGACCTGAAGGGTCGAGTGGTGGGAGGTATTGACAGTCTTCTCGGTGTCACGGGCGAAAATAGCACGCTTCTCATTTGCCTTCATGATGGCAGCACGACGGGCACGAGCACGTTCGTTGACACCACGTTTTCCCAAGTGATCGGCGCAGAGATCCAGCGCGCGACGCGAATTGCGCAAGAGGTCTCGCTTGGAGGCAACCGAATGCGAGTCATGCTCGTGGTGGGCTCCAGGATGGGCCATGGCCAGACCACCGAGAGCTACAGCTGCAAGCTTCTGGAAATGCATATTGAGGGAGATATTCTTGAAAGATGAATCAGAGATGTGGCTTTGGAAGAGATGAGATTTGAATTGGTTGAAGTCTTAGCTGGCCGGTGAAACCCCCAGCTTTTATATCGCTGGGCTTCCCACTACTCCATATCCTAAAGCCTTGTTTGAATATGGTGCAGATCAGTAGCTCGTCACTGTTGTCGTCAGCAAAATATAGTGTTGGGACGGGCCTTGTTAGCGTAGGAGTCTCAGCGGATACTCCTTCGCCGATAAATTTGCGAGCTGACGAACAGAAAGTTGATCATTGGATCCATGACAAGGGCAGTGTGGAGATATAATAGGTAGGTATCAGCCTAATGTAAATCCTGGCTTGGGACTTGAGGTGATCTACTTTTAGGGTTGCCGTAGACGGGGCAATGCACCGTCAGGCCAAGCATAAATGGGGTCACCTTAGCCAGTGATTGGAAAGTGGGGCATTTTTGACCCCCATTATTGGTATAAATTATCGTACAGGGGTATTTGAAGCTGAATTAGAATGAAAGTCGAATGAATTGATGAAGAGTTGATGTTCGGGGATGTGATGAAATATTTGTTTCACCGTTTGCACGGGTAAACTGAGAAGAAAGGGAGCTAATTTTAGATTCTACAGAAGTCACAATTTGAATGATTTCCCTAATTGCAATTCAACTTCCGTAGATTTATGTATGTGGTGCTGATGCTTTCTTCTACTCGACAACCGAGGAAATACATCAATACAAGGCAATATAGTATGTGATATAGACTCAGCACCTCACAACCAGCTCCTGCCAAGAACATATTCTGAAACAATTACGCGTATTTCGGAGTAGGCTTTCTCCTCCAATCCGGGAATTGCTAACGCGCTGCGCTTTGATGTCAGTGACCTTGGAGTCAAGTACTTTGGGATCTCGGAGCAAGAGGTCCGCTTACTTATCATCCCGAGCTTGAATTTCTTGGCGTCTTTCTTGGCTCGGCATTCGATGATCCTGGGCTCGCCATTGCGCGGCCCGCATGTGGAGGCACGTTGACCGGGAAATTCTGCATCACCGCCCTCTTCAGTAATAGTCAATGCCACGGCCCCCCTTGCCTCGGTGGATGACCTATGTCTGTCCGCCATTGAAAGATTCTCTATGGAACCCGCTTCCGCCGCCCCACGTGGGGGTAAATTGAAGAGTGCTTGTGATTTATGCCGTGTTCGAAAGGTACTGCCACTGGCGGCTCTCATGCTTCAATAACGCTAAACACCGCTTGTACAGATTCGCTGTGACAGAGTCCAGCCTGCCTGCGAGAACTGTCATCTTGCAGGACTCCCATGCACTTTCACGCCGCCACCGACTCAACGGAAGGGCCTCAAACAGTGAGTTTAGGCAATGTTAAAACAGAAGCTTTTTGAATAAGGCTAACGGGTACCCAGGGAGCTAGCTGACTCTCAGGCGCGGGTCGCAGAATTAGAAGCAGCCTTACGTGCAGCCCAGGAGTCCACGGGTCATAATGAAAATGTCATACCCGTGCCTCTGGCCAGAAGCTTTCCATCAACTCCAGAGAGTCTCACTACTCAACCACCTGCCAATGTGAATTTCGTGCCCGATACACATGATCTTGACGCTGCATTGGCGGCTTTCCGGTGGCATCTCGACTATTGTGGCCTTGGAAGCGCCCTTTCAACTACTAGAGCAGCCTTTTCTTCCGAGGTTCAGCGGCGCACGGGGTGCTCGTTTGATTTAGATGATTTTGTCTCTGATTTGGTTGAAACATTTCATTCGCGAGGTCTCAAGTCTACGAGGCTAGCAACTACTGCGAAATGGCCACCAATCTCATTGGTTCAGCAATGCGTCAAATACTATGCAAAAAGTGGACTCTACTCACTTTTCCCGTTTGCAGATGCCGATGCGCTGCAGATGCTTCTTGACGCTGGCGTCTTGAGCCATCCGCAATCGACTCGTGCTGCCAATCGAGCATGTCTGATTGCCTTTACCGCGAATATTACCCAAATGCATCGTCATGACCCAGCCTTCTCGGGTGCTGAGCCAGACGCCTATGCCCAGGCGGCTCTCTCTCTCCTTCCAGAGGTTCTCATGGAGACCCCCGACCTGAGGACACTGGAAGCTGTCAAAATGATGGTAAGCCGTTTTGACCATGATTAACAGCGGGTAATATGAGAGCTAAATTTGCTGCTTGTCACAGGCCATCTACATATGTCCCCTCGGCCAACCTCAGTCAGCAGAGCCTTTGCTGGGAATGGCTGTGCAAGTGCTCTACAACTTGGGTGGGCACAAAGTCAGAGCATCTCCTGAGTTTCAGGGACGCCCTCAACATAACCAGCATTTACGCGCACTGTTCTGGCTCTGTTACGGCATGGACAAAGAGTTTTCCATACGCAAGGGCCAGCCTCCGCTATTGAACGACGCCGATTGCGATCTAGAGTTACCTGCCAAATATGCCCTAAAACCCTCCGAAAACCATTTCTACTTTAAGCCATTGTCATCTCAGGAGCTTCTTTACCCATCAGATCTTCGGTTCAGCTTATTGAAAACAAAGATCTTCCGGCTACTTTATTCACGAGAGGGCCAGGCTCATTCTGAGGCCCGACGCCTTCAACTTATCCGTGAGTTGGATGATGAGCTGAGCGCTTTAAAGATGGAGTACCCCGTGGAGTGTCGACCTGATGCTTTTGCGACTCAGAGCGCCCCTGACTACCTGTTTCATGACCTTAGTATCCGGGGTGTCAGCATCCACTTGGAGTACTACTACTGTCTCGGCAAGATTCACGGAGCAAGTGATCTCTACAACATCCCCACAATGCAAAATTGGTCACCACTCCCGTCCAGCGCTGAAATCTGCTACGAGGCAGCGCGATCTACGCTCATATACATGACCCGCGTCCAGCATTACGTAAATTATCATACTTTCTGGTAAGCAAGGTGTTCACTGGTTGTCTCAAGAGAAGCTGGTCAGTGACTGATATTTCCACTGATCAGGATCCATGCCCAATTTGTACTAACAGCGACCATTACTCTCTTCCGCTTTCTGATTATGATGCCTCATGCCTCGACATTTGCTCGTGACATTCAGATACTCGAGGACGTGGCAGCCATCTTCGCACAGTACAACACGGGCGGCAAAGATGGAAAATGTTTCCCGCCATTTTACCTGACCTACTACTTCATTCAAAAGCTCATATTTCTAGCGAAAAGATCTCTTTCCAAATCCATGGAACGTTGAGAGACGTGCTGCGCTTTGTTTTACAGATAACATGATGAACTGAAAATTGACCCCTACAGCCACTTCGCTATCAAATATTTGAGGTCTTAAAATATGAACATAATGTGTGCTAGATCCACTGATCTAGAACGCGCGTTCGCTGACGTCGATGTTCTACGCGGGTACCTAGATGGTCTTGGTCCTGATCCTTGAACTTGCCAGGTCCAGCTCGATAGTGGCTTGTAGCGTAGCATAAGCTTCCATGGTGAGGTGACCGCGATTTCATGTTGAATCTTTATCTATACTCGGGTCAACTTGTCTCAACCGCACTCCGAAACCTTATGCTTCACCGCACATGAATACATTTTACCCAGTTTTAAGAAATTTTGGGGATTTATAAAGAAAGCACCTTTAATGAGCCGAGATTATCCTCCGAGTATAGATCTACCAGGCCACGCAATTTCAGGATGTGTCCTGCAATAGGGTGATCTGAAATCGAACAGATCCACTTATTTTCAAAAGTCGAACAGGTTATCGATCCAATCTTCTGAATTTCAACCACCATAGAAGCTGATAGCTTAAAAATAGGATGTAATGTTCCTCTATTCTGGCCTCTCATGCGGTCAAACATGATGTATAGAGCCCATATCCCACGGAAAAAGCTTACGCTCGATCTACGCGTCGGACTTGGTCAAGTCCACTCAGCCGGCACGGATTGCGAAGCACCGATGGCGGGTCCTGTCTCTCCAAAATGCTGCCAAGTTGTTTGGTCTCGGCAACAAGTATTCAATCACTTGGATTCTGGAGGTTTTGTCAATGCATAATAAAGATATGATGTTTTGCAAACGTAGTAGGCATAATTTTTTCATCTCATTTGGAGCGCTTTCTTTTCAAACTCAGGCCTTCACTCACTTTCTTGTAATTGTCTTGCTTTCTTGCCTATTCTTGACACTCATTCTACGACCTTCATCCTTTCTTTATTCTCTCTTCTTCTACCATGAAAGCCGAGAGTTTTTTCTTGGCTCTCCTGGGAGTGACTTTCGCAGCATCCATACATGAAGAACATCTCCATCCACACCTCAGAGCAAAACGCGACGTCTGCTCCGGAAATAAAGCCAGCGACAGACAAATCTGGTGCAATTATGATGTGTCTACCGACTACTACAATGTTGTGCCCGACACTGGCGTCACGAGAGAGTATTACCTTGACATTCAAGAAGTGACAGTTGCGCCAGATGGCTACTCTCGCACCGCCATGGCCGTCAACGGGTCTATCCCGGGTCCCACCATTCAAGCTGACTGGGGTGACAATGTCATTGTACATGTCACCAACAACCTTGCATCGACGAAGAACGGATCTAGTATTCATTTCCACGGAATTCGGCAGAATTACACAAACCCCAATGATGGCGTTGTGTCTATCACCCAATGCCCAACTGCTCCGGGTAAGACCACTACCTACAAGTGGAGAGCTACTCAGTACGGTAGCTCCTGGTACCATTCCCATATTGGTTTGCAGGCGTACGAAGGTGTCTTCGGCGGGATCTTGATCAATGGTCCTGCTACCGAGAACTATGATGTCGACAAGGGGATGCTGTTCCTCAATGATTGGAGTCACCAGACAGTGGATGAGCTCTACGATTCCGCTCAGGCGAGCGGACCACCTACATTGGACAACGGTCTCATCAATGGCACGAATGTCTACGGAGATGATAATTCAACGAGCCAGACAGGCTATCGCTTCAACACTTCCGTCACTGCTGGAACTTCCTATCGTTTCCGGTTGGTGAATGCGGCGGTGGACACCATGTTCAAGTTCATGGTTGACAACCACACTCTTACTGTGATGGCCATGGATCTTGTTCCAATCGAGCCTTTCAACACCACTGTTTTGAGTATTGGCATGGGTAAGAGATAATTGATCTTTCATAGTTATCTTCTTCATCTTGGCAATCCACTAATCACATCGTATCCCAAATAGGTCAAAGATACGATGTCATCGTGAATGCAGACCAATCCACCGAAAACGAGAGTTTCTGGATACGCGCCATTCCCCAAGAAGCCTGTTCCGACAACGACAGCGTGGACAACATTAAAGGTATATTGTACTACGGCGACTCTCCTTCCACACCCACGACAACCGCCTACTCCTACACGGACGACTGCGACGACATGGCAATGTCCGAGCTCATCCCATACCTGAAACAAAGTGCATCTCTCCCCTACTACAACTCCAGCGAACCCGTCACCCTAGGTGAAAACTCCGGGAACCTCTTCCGCTAGAAGATGAACGGAACCTCAATGCAAGTGTACTGGGATAATCCCACGCTCCTTCAAATATGGAACAATGACACTTCATTCACGGCCGAGAGTGGTGTTGTAAAGTTACCCCGTGCGAACGAATGGTCCTACGTCGTCATTGAAACCGCCTTGACCGTCCCACACCCAATCCATCTGCATGGCCATGACTTTTTCGTCTTGGCTCAGGGTACTGGCTCATACAGCTCATCGGATATCACAACCTTGACGAACCCTCCTCGTCGTGATGTGGCGATGCTTCCTGGCTCAGGTTATCTCGTTGTGGCTTTCAAGACTGATAACCCCGGTGCGTGGCTTATGCATTGCCATATTGGATGGCATACTGAAGAAGGCTTTGCTATTCAGTTTTTGGAACGGTATGAGGAAGCTCGTCAGTTGATTGATTATGATATATTGCACTCCACTTGTAAGGAGTGGGATGCTTATGTAAATGAGAGTGCGGTTGAGGAGGAGGATGATGGTATTTAATTGTTGTATGCATGGATCTTATCATGGTCGATGCGAGGGAGATACTGGGGAGGAGTGGAAGTCCTGAATGGAGAGAATTGAAGCTTTATGGCTCTTATCTGTATAATACCTTGAAAGGAAAATTTTCCAGTACACCATTTGTCGAGAGCGCCCAGTGAACTTGCGCTCATTGTGATGTCGAGAAGGGCCCAAGTGAGATACCATGGTATGATACAGGGGCTTAGATAATGATATCGCTCACCCTTCCACGGACCATCGAGAGGCTGCATTGGTGATGTGCTGTATTGGAATGAGAGGGCGAACAGACTGTGAATTCAGGAATTGGTTGACAAAGGTAATTGCATGTTGAAAGGGTGGAGTACCATGTCGGAGGGTTGACCAAGGACCCTTTACTTCGTGTCACCGGGATTAAGACAAAGATACAGTGTTGAGCAACTTCTTAATTTGATCTAATGTGTCTGTGTGTCTGCAGAATTGTAATTTATGACTTGAGATGGCCGCATTCACAGCGCGGGCGAAGCGGCTTCAGTGTCGAGGGCCATGAGCGTCATGACTGGGTCTACGAAGATCCATATCAGTCTAGTCTTTGTTACCCTGGAAACTGAATTCTAGTGTTGGTTAAACCCATAACATCTACCTCGAATAATAGGCCTCCGGATCCATCCATGACAAAGAACTAAAATGATACATAAAGGATATCACGAAACAAATGATCACACAGCACACACCCTCAGCTCCGCTTACAGAGAAGCTTCGAACTCATGCAACGCCTTTGTAATATTCAAATGGACCGTCAAATTGTTCGCAGCCAGTGCCTGGGTGAAATAGGGAAGTTCTTTGCCATTGTAGACGCTCGAGTTGCCTGTGATGACAAATGGCACGAGACCATCGGTGTAAGGGTTATCTTTCGAGCTAATCAAGTTCAAGATAGAGGTTTGGTTGATTGCTGAGGTCATTGGGAAGTAGTTATTGCCTGGTTGAAGGGTCAGGTCGTTGAGGTAGGATTGGCCCATGAAGGTGCCTCCGACGGAGAGGTTGAGGGTCACGTTGCCCTAGGATATATTAGTCTCGGTGAGTCATATTCGATTGGAAGAGAGATTACCATTGAGATTGTCATGACGGAAGGATTGGGGATGAAGACTGTGCCGTTCATGTTCTGACCGGTGCCGAGTTTTGTGATATGGAATTCCGTCACGTTGAAGCCATCGAGCTTGTTCAGGCCTAATCGAGGGTCAGTGTCGTTCTGATTGGCATCACAGGTTCAAGGGTAACGATATGTACCTTTCATGGTAACGGTCTTGTTATAGGTGACGGTTGTCTTTGGCAGTCCGCCTTCCTTCAAGCCCGGCTTTCCATAGATGTTCAACGAGACTTCCTCGTTGAGCATCACTGCCGTCGCGAATCCGCCGAATGCGCTGGCGTTGCTCAAATCCACAGTCTGCTCGACGAGCAGCTTCGCTCCATCACTGGAGGTCACGCTCGGCACATCGACAGTAGCGAACGGCAATGCCGCACCGAGGAGCGAGACGACGGCTTCAAAGGCGTAGATCTTTGGGTGGAAAGAGCTGTGCGAGCCAATGACTTGTGTCTGCATGAGGTTGAATGATTCGGGCGTCGGGTTACTGATGACCATGCTGGTGATGTTCAGGGTAGAGTCGTTGACATCGTGCTGGGCAATCTTTGGGTAGGCCACATAGACTCTAGCTCGATTGTTAGACACGGGTTCATGATTTCATTTGGATAACACAGCTTGAGGGCGCGGTCAAACTTACACCGGCAGCAAGATGATAATGAAGACGGCAATGAAGATGATCAAGTGCACCCACCACCACTTCTTGAAGTGAGTCTTGACCCGGCCGCCGCGCGGAGCCGGCGGCAAGACATCTATTTCCGTGACTTGGGCTTTGGACTCGGACATGGTGAGTTTTGCAAATGATCCAGATTCGTGATGTTTGCAATGGAATGAAGCGAAGAAGCCACCACCGAGTCAATGACCAGATCGACAGTTCCAGGAAATGAGCGACGGAGGAACAGAAAAAAACCCCAGTTTAGTGCAGGAAATGTAGCATTACTTTATATGGAGTCGGCGTATTACATCTTTCGCCATTATCTGGGCATCACATGCTACAGGAATCATGAACTTGGAGATTGGAGACCAAAGCGGGCACAGAGACTAGTTCCAGATTTCGGCGCTCGCCTCTCGTCCGGGGGCATGTCTGGAGATAGCGATCCGCGATCGACGATCTTCGGACTCTCGTGTTTCATCTTCAGTATAAGCTACACGGATGGAAAAAGGTGGTCAGGACTGAAGCCTGCGCGGGTCAAGGGGACCGAGGCTCTTCTAGAGACTCAATATGACATGGATACAGATGCTCCTGTAATCAATCCATCTCCCTAGTCGTACAAATACAACCTGGGGCGTTTTTTGGGCTGACCACTTTCCACAGTTGCACCGACCATCTGGGGTTCGCGACGCTTATTGGTGCGAGGTGAGACTAGCTGCAGTGGCGGCGCTCGCCAAGGTTGGAGGCAACTGTTTTGGGGAAATCGGCCCTGTCAAGTGAGGGACTTTGTAGTGGATTCCATGGTATATTGGAGTGGCGTCCGTGAGAGGGGGGAGGGGATCTAGGACTATTCGGGTCAAAGCCCCGGACCCCGGAGTCCGGGGTTTCTGGAGTTTCTGGAGTCTCTGGAGTGTTCCCCACACAAATGAAATCAGGGCCAAAATTCCGAATGGGTCACCTGGCTACGTTCCAAAATAAGATAATGGCCAGAACCAATGCCTTTGATTGTGTCATGGGTGTCAATCGTCGCACGATGCACCTGGTAAAGCGTCCGCCGAAATACACAATAAATATGCAGAAAAGAAATGTCCAGAAGAAATGAGAAGGGAGGGGGGTCTGCCCCCGAAGACTATGGCCATGGAAAAAAAGGGAAGTGAAGAAAAACAAATGGCCACAGGAAGATGAAGTAATGACAAAGGTGACAAAGTAGAGGGTATCCACGAAGAAATGAAAAATTGAGGCCCGCGAGGCAGGTGGACGGATCAAGATTCGTCAAACAGACTCGAAAAATAGCTGCCCAGGCGGCTGGTGTAAAACTTTGGATAGGAAATGAGAAGAGGAAAAGGGGGAAAAAAAAAATAGGTTAAGAATGGTCAACGAAACCCAAAAGGATAAGAATGAAAGACAAACAGGAAAAGGAAAAAGGGAATATTAAGGAGTGCAAGGAAGGGAAATGACCACGGAGAGTCGAGGAACTTTAGCTTCAGAATGCCCCAAGCAAATGCTGGGGAAAATGCAGAAGTGAATGACGGACAATCGCATGTGGCGCAGGGAATAAAAAAAAAATGGAAAGCAAAAGGTTCTGGATAGCGAGACAGTCTATGCCTCAGGGACAATGGACTTTTTGCGCTGAAACATGCTGCGAGTGCGCGACTTGCTGCGAGGCTTTTTCTCGCTTTTGTCCTTCTTGTTGTCGCTAACGGTTCGTCCGCGACCGCGGCCACGACCACCTTTAGAGTCGTCATCGGCCATGTATTTATCCTTATAAATCCTGCAGGCACTGTTAATGAAACTTGAAAATTGCCGATACGGTTGGAATCAACCACTTACCAGCTGTTACCGACCATGCTCATGCCATTGTCCTCGGCCTGACGATAGAATCGTGCAGCCTTTTTCATATCTTTTTTGCAACCAACGCCTTCCGCATAACAAAATCCGGCTTCAGCCATGGCATCTACATCACCCCATTGACCGGCAATCTCAAAACAGCGCAAAGCCAGGCTCTTGTCCTGTTCAATCCCCCAGCCGTTCAGATAGCTGACACCGAGTTCGTAGATACTGAGAGCAAATTGTGACCGGTAGGCCTTTTGCAACTCCTTCGCCTTGGATGCACCCGGGGCGTCCGGGTTTTCAAGCATTTCCAATCCAACTGAATCCACGGCTTTGCGCAACCATCGCACGCCCTCTTGCTGGTTGGATCGCATACCCCATCCATGGCGGCAGGCGAGTGCGTACAACAGCATTCCTGTCGGGTGGTTCTGCTTGGCCGCAACCCGCAGATGGTATGTTGACTCGTTCAAGGAACCCTTCTCGTGCAGTTCGATGCCCTTTGACACATGATCATCGGCAGTCATGTTGCGCGACGATGCTTGGGTTCCGGCGGTTTGCGGGCGCAAAGTGCTCGCTGAGTCCGCAGATGAGACGGTCTCGGCCTTGTCATGGTTGCTCGCGGTCTGTTGTTGTGCAGATTCGCTGGATTTGCGGGGTGCGGATACTGTCGATGCCGGTGCCGGTGCCGGTGCCGGTGCCGGCTGGGACTTAGGCGGCGACGGCGGCAGGGGTACTGATTTGGGAGCTAGGGGAGCCGACACCTCATACATCGAGTGCGGCTTGGGGGAGTTCTCCAACTCACGACACATGGAGGGCGGCGGCGTACGAGCCGAGCGCGGGTGATCATCTGAATTCCGAGGCGGGGTTTTCTCAAACATCGGATTATGCTCATTCCATTCGAAATGAGGTGTCTGTAAGCCTGCAAAGACCACCGAGTCTCTTGAAAGCTCGCGTCCACGAGGCAGATCATATTTAGCGTACACGTAGGAGGAGACGGCAGAAGAAGGTTCACCCTCATTAGGTACGGTGGCAGCTGCTGCTTCCGTTGCCAATGGCAAAAGGATCGGGGTGGGCTTGCTCGCACGATGCATATGGCTAGGCTGGTTCCATGGCTGCGATTGCGATGTTGTAGTGGGCTCAGGTGTTGCGGAAGGGCCTGGGGCCGACAAGCTGGTGCTGGATCGGCTGAGGGGTCGGGAAAAGTTAAAGGAAGGTCTAGGGAGATGGCCAGTATTCGACGTTTCTGAGCTCATAGAGGGCGATCGCGGGTGAGGGCCGCGAACGGGATAAGTGGACATGGGCGAGTATGGCAAAGAGACGGCACTAGCAGATGACAGCTTCCGCGGTTTAGAGAAGGTCGAGCCTGCATTCGAGCTGCTATAGTCATCATCAGAGCTTTCCGGGTGCGTCACTCTGGCACTGCTTGACGGTCGCGAATGAGGCGAGACTGGTGGCGCGAGAGTTCGAGGTATGTGAAGACGTGATGACACCGAGTCGGTCGAATTTTGCCGAGACGCATCAAACATGGCAACCCCGACTGAATCCTCCGATTCGCGTGCGAGCACGAGGTCCTCATCAGGAGACTCGGCACGCGGCATCTCGAAGGAATTGGTTTGGACCATTGTGGTGCGGGGCGTAGACTCATCATCGTCGTCGAGGTCGGTGTTGGTGGTAGCATGTGAGATGGAACTGAAACGGGGGTGCTCTGACACGGGGCGGTATTTTGGCTCTTCAAACTCCGGCCGCGCCTTCTGTGTCGGTCTTCGCGTGAGAGTGTTGGTATGTGAATCACTGGAGGCGCCACGGAAGTAGCCCGGTCGACCGTGAGAAAGCGATCGAGCCACGCTGGAAGGAGGCAGGCGACTCATGCGCCGATCTGCCCGTCGAGACTCATCTAGCTGTCGCGCAAGAAAGCGACCCTGAGCAGCGAAAGCATCTAGGGGAGAGAGGGCGGGCGGGACTTCGCCGTCATAGTGTTCGATGCGCGGCGAGGGGAGTCCATTCCGCAGAGTGTCGTGGGAGATGGAGCGGCAGTCGCTCAGCTTTCCTCTGGTATCCATGATCGGGGGTTCGAGTCAAGGGTCAAACAGTGTATTCAAGACCCTAATCGGGTTGAAACCTCTATATTTCCAGATCGATTATTGAGAGTGAAGGTGTAGATCATCCAGAGTCGCTTTGGTCCTGCGAGACTTGCACTGGACGCATCGGAGAGGGGGTGGGAGGGCGATGGAGATTCAAATGGGGACCGAGGAGTCGGAGGATTCGGAGATGAGGTCAAGCAATAGCTGTGAGCAGGAGGGCGGGGGCGATGAAGCCAAAGGAATGACAGCCCTAGGGAGGATAAAGAGGCTCGAGAGGAGACAACGTCAGAGGAAAGGGGAGGTGCAACGGGCGAGGCCCTGACGATCACAATGCAACACACGCAGACTACGCGCCCCGTGCACTAAAAGCTGGGCGCTCCCCACTAGTTGAAAGGAGTTTGTAGGGAGTCTTTTCCGTTGACCCTAGGGATAGGGAGTCGAGCCGAATCGAGTCCACGTCCGACTGTATCGAGGGGTATGAGATTGTTGGGTATAAGGTGTCAGTCTGTCGTCTCTCTACTACCACTACCATTCAGGGGTTCAAGCTGACGCCAGTCAACCCCCCATTCTTTCTATAGACTGGCGATCAGTCTTCTAGAATGTTTCTCGTCTCCCCACACGCGGCTTGTTTCATTCAACACTCGAGTTCCACTTGTCTCTCAATGGGTCACCAATCGTGGCTCGGTGGAGGCCTCGTTCCTTATTATGGCCCTGGTTGACCCGTGTTCTGGTGCCTGAAATTTTTTTTGTTTTCTATTTTGTTTATTTGAGCTCTGGTAACTTCGTGTCCCAAGGTCTACTCGAGGGTGTGCGCGTAGGTGTGGATAATAAGGGGCCCTTACATTGGACAGTTCACACAAGTAGACCTGGGTATAGAATTGACCACTGACCACTCCACCACTTCCAACCAAAATAGCACATGTAGACTTCATCACGGCCATCCCTATTCGAGAAAGCCTCCGACCAAGTAAAGATCTGGCACCCGCTAAACCAAACCTATGCCGATTCTGTCGTCTAGCGTGCCCCAGTGCTGCGCTAACTAGAGTGGGACTAAGCTCAATCCGTCAACTCGTCGGAGCAATGCTCTCAGAACGTATGTAGCACTGGGTCGGCGACTCGATCCCACGGCTTAGTCTCTAGGGTAGTAGGAAAGAAAATATACTGATAAAAAAAAATGGACGATTCTTCTTGATCCTGCGAGGTGTCCGTTTCTGCACTCAACCTTTCGTGTGGTGACCACATCCCAAATTCACGAATCCACCGAGTTTCAAATCGACCCAGAAATAGCTGATCGCCATGCGACGAATTTCAACCGCGACGCTCTTCGGCGTCGATCCTAGCACGGACACTCTGCATCGCTTTGAAACCTCCTGGTTGTTATCGCCCACCGTCCTCGCTGCTCTGCGTGGCCTGATCTCTCTATACATCTTTACAACTATAATCGTGATCTGGGCCTGGGATGGCACGCACGGCGATCGCATCGCAATCGGCCAGTCCTTTAGCTACTTCACCTGGCTGACCTATTGGGGTCTTGGCTTCTACTTCCTCTTCTCGGCCATTCACACAGCCTACTATGCGCGGACAGGGCGTTCTGTGCTCTTCGACCGTTGGCCACGTTTCTGTCGCGTGCTGCACTCTCTACTCTACACGACCATCACCACCTTTCCTTTCTTGGTAACTATCGTCTTCTGGGGTATTCTCTTCAAGCCACCGTTTTATAAAGAGATCTTCCCCGGCTGGTCGAATGTAAGTTCAATACAATATAACGATATACAATATAGTTGTATATCGTTGTATTTCGTGTCTCACCTTTCCCTCTCTCCCCGCCCCCTACATTCCTCAATCATTTCGCACAGGGCTGATAAGACCCAGATCTCTCAACATGGCCTGAACTCCTTCTACGCCCTTCTCGAGATCCTCCTCCCAACAACAGCTCCCCACCCCTTCATCGCCATCCCCGTCCTTATTCTGCTTCTGCTCTTCTACCTCTGTGTCGCATACATCACCTACCACACCGAGGGCTTCTACACCTACAGTTTCCTTGACACTGAAGGCGGCAAGAAGAGCGGTATCGTCGCGGGCTACTGTTTCGGAATCCTGGCTGCGATCATCGTCATCTTCTTGATTTCTTGGGGTCTGATCTGGCTGCGGAAGCGCTTCACTGGCGGTAGGATTAAGCGGGCTACACGTGATCCCTTGCGTGGTCAGGACGACTTTGTCGATATGCACGTTGATATGCAGGAACAGACTGAGCCGAAACATGCGTCTGTGTAGACACGGTGGTTTAGACCATTGCTATACCACGGGATTCCCCTAATGGCTTACTGAACATAATAATCTAATTGATGCCACGATGTGTATTATCTTATTGAGGTCACGATAAATGGGAATAATCTTTAATCAAAGCCGATCCATTGGCGCCGCGAGAGCGAAGAGTATTCAGAATAATTATGTACAGCATTAAAGTAGATTCAAGAAATCGAGATATCTTGCAGGTCAGATCAAATCAACACCTAAACACGTTCCCAGCTGTTTTCACTGCCGACGCTGGGACTGACTGCGCCGTTTCCACTACGGTAACCCATCATCAACCCCACAAGTCCGCTAGGCACCCACGCGCCAATTACATTATAGGACCGCGCCCCTCGGCCGACGTACATGACAGCCTTCTTGGACTTGCGCTGTCCCAAGAAATTTCGAGACATGGGCTCAAGTGCATCGAGTACAGCATGATGGAGGTGCCGGGCCGGGGAGCCGCGAATGGCAGCAGGTCCCGCCGATGCGACAGGTCGCTGTTCAACGCTTGACAGGTACTGTTGGCCATACAGCGCTCGTTGTTGCACACTCCATGCCAGGACCTCGGTACCGGCCACTTGGCTTTGAGCATTTCGGTATGAAGGTCCCAGGTCGATGTTTCCGAGACGAAGCTCAACGACATCAACGTTGGCATTTTCCAGCAGGCGGAGCTCCTGACGCAATGATGTGGCGAAACCAGAGATGGCGCGGGTTGTAGTGACTTCCGGTCCGGCGAAGGGTGCGGAGAGGGATGAAGAGATGGACGGGTAGACGAAAGCAATGGTGCTGCTGTTGCTGCGAAGTGTCAACAGAGGGAGGAAAATTTGTGCTGTGAGGATGGGTGAGAGGAGACGGGTGTTGACGGTGTCAGCCCATGACGAGGGTGGAATAGTCGCAACGGGGCCTGCGGCGTAGTTGAGAGATGGGACAATGAAAACGCCGCTCAGTTGGCAGGTGTGTGGTGGCATGCCAGGGTGAGGATATTGAGGCTGGGTGATCAAATCGCGAAGTTCATGTAACGAAGGATGGATTTCTGATGGCATGGGAGAGGACTTGACAGGATTAGTTTTGGGATCCCTCTTTGTTCTAGAATAGAACTCACAGTTGTCAAATCCAACCATAAAGGCTTGATATCAGCCCGGCTCTCTGACTGGACAATATGCTCTTCATCCGCAGACGAGACTGTCACGTAGACGATATATCCCCGGCGCTCCAGATCCGCCGCCATGGCTCTAGTCATCGGCTCATGAGGTGAACCCGCAATAACTATACCCAGGCTTTTAGCAACAGATTCATCAACAGATTCATCAACAGATCCAGGAGGATTTCTTTAGCTTACCAACGATCTCCTTCCGCGCTCCATTCCCGGCCTTTCTAGCCTTTCTGCGCTTCCCATGTAGCTTTTTACTGCCATAATATAAAACACACCCAGTCCCGAGAAATGCGACTATGGCCGCAGTCCACGCGCGATTCCGAATCATCCAATCCTGGAACCGGTCCGCCAATCCACGAGGGGGGCGCGCACTCCGAGACGCGCGCATCGGACGGACTGCTTGCGGGATCCATGACTGGTGCGAAAGAGTATCTCTGATCACGGTCGCAGCATGGTCGAACTGGCGGTCGATCGAGTCGGCGACTTGCGTTGAGTAGTGCCTTACGTCATTGGGGATGGACGCAAGCTGGAGACAGGTTAGCACCTTGGGTAGGGGTTTGGTCGAGAGATGGAAACATACGTAGTCAAAGAAGAACTGATCGTCACTGGTCATTTTGGTTTCTGGCATCTTTGGGAAAAGGACCGATCAGAAAATGATAAGAGTTGACGATACTTCGGTGTTATCGGATTGTCACATGATACGATGCGATCAATGTCCATTGTCTTCCAGGGCCTGAGTCAACCGTAACAGGCATTTTGTTACTAAATTTATGGCTTTTGGAATATCCTCGTACTTCTGGTAATTTTTTGAGGTCTATTTTTGCCTGGTCCACTATTATTTGAACGTGGGCTTTGACCTGAAGATATATCGCGTGCCTTCGTCCTCAAGTGGGCACTTGAAGTATTGGAGACTTGATTTTCGGCGGCCAGAAAATATTACCATCGTTGAGGACAAGCCAAAAACCGGGAAGGATTACATTACATACTTTTAATGTAATCACATTGAACTTAGCTAGCCAGGGCTGGACGGTCGATAATGTAGCTGAAAGTACATCCAGTCCAGCTCACATGACCGTCGACACCTGAATCTGCTGGTGACAATTGATTAGTTATCAATGAAAGGCACTGGAATCAAGGCGTAAACTGACTCACACGGCAACACGCTGATTTTTGAACTTTCCTTCGTGACTTTCATCTTTCTCAATGAGAATGCGCTACAAGCTGGGACAGCGTAACGGAGAATGATACGACCTCGGAGGCCCTAGCCTCTGAGACCTTGCTCCTACAAATTCCTTTCTTTACCAACCCAGGATATCAATATCTCATCACTTACCGCCAAGATGCGTGAGATGGATGCTTTGATATCGGAGTATCGCCATGAGAAGAAACGTCCCCGAGAATCGGAGGCTCTTTTTATGCTCCGCAAAGTAGCTTCCATCGTCAAACCAATTATGCGCCAGCGTGCCTGGCGCGTGGGAGCTCTTTGCGAATTCTACCCGAAGCAGAGAAATCTGTTAGGTTTAAATGTCAACTCTGGTCAGAAGATTTGTCTGAGACTACGGTATGCTTCTGATCAGAAGCAGTTTCTGCCTTTCGAGCAGGTTGTGGATACTATGCTTCACGAGTAAGTCAATATCCTCAAGAGGTCGTGGGCGCCCACTTACAAATACAGACTTTGTCATATTGTCCGTGGCCCTCATGATAGACAATTCCACGCTTTGTGGAATCAGCTTCGGGACGAGCATGAAGAGCTTGTCCTCAAGGGATACACCGGAGAGGGCTTCCTTTCCCAAGGCAAGCGTCTTGGTGGCTCCAGAATGCCCCTCGACGAAGTTCGCCGTCAAGCTCGTGCATCCGCTGAGCAGCGACGTTCTCAAGCGAAGAATTCCGGCAAGAAACTTGGCGGAGCTCCTGTCCTCCGTGGAACCGACATGCGCAAGTTGCGAGCGGACGCAGCCCAGCGGCGTCTCGAGGTTGAAGGGGGTTGTGCATCGGGAACCTCCGAGAGTACCGAGCTTGCTGAAGAAGCAAATAATGGGTTCAGAACAAAGGCCGAGGAAGATGATGCGAATGAGGCAGCTATCATGCAAGCATTCATCGAACTAATCCAGGAAGAGGAGCGTGAGAAGTATGGCTCATCTTATATTGCCCCGAGCCATGATAATCCTGCCGGGCCCTCCACCCAGGAGTCGCCTCCTCCATCTGATTTTCAGGAATCACCGAATGCCGAACCTGTGGGAAAACCTCTCGAAGACGTCCCCAATCTTACTGTGGACAATACCTCCTACGACGCTCCCTGGACATGCCCAGCATGCACTTTGGAAAACCGTCCTAGTTTCCTCTGCTGCGACGCTTGTGGATCGGAACGGCCAGCTCCCAAAAATACCAAACCAGCAGAATGTGTACGAAGACCAGAAATTCCTGATCAGAAGCTCTCGGAACCACAGAGGCCAAGAAAGCGTCCGCTGCAAGAGTTCAAGGCCGAAGAGGAGCACAAGAAAGTAGCGCGTGACACGTTTGCTTTCAAGAATCGCACCCGGGCCTTAGATACCCTAAAAATCTTAGAAAAAGATGTCAATAAAAGGCGCCTTGGGTGGAACTGCAGCTTTTGCGGGTCTTTCATGGAATCTCAATGGTGGACATGCTCATCCTGTGGAACGATGAAGGCGACATCTTGATCGTTATTTAAAGGCGTCGAGGTGTCATTATGAGTAAAGGCTTTGCTGGATATATTTACACAGAAATACTACGAAAGCATATTGTCATACTCCTCTAGTACTCTGTCTCAAGAACCCATCCGATCCAGCTAAACACGTGACCACATGACTAAGTAGTATCCACTTGCTCGATTAATTTCGTCGAAAATGCGAAACCCCCATCTCTTTTCTTTCCACCTGCGAGAAAATCAACAATACCCCAGCGACCGCGCCCGCCAGCTTGAGTAAGGTCTACCAATGTCGTAGCACCTTTCTCATGCTGGTAAGCTACTAATAGGTACGTACCAACGAACTGCCGGGGTGGACAACGAACAGCAAGACCGTGACACATCAAATGATGAGATATTGCATACGAACCGAAATTTATTAGGAAGAGCCGGAAGAGGTATGGCAATTGGACGCCCAAAGAGGTGCCATTGTCGTCGATGCTTATAATGGTTCCGCTGAAAGATATTCACGTCTTGCTGTTTGCTTGTTTTGTCTTGGTGGCAGATGCGAATATGGGACGTATCGCTAATATGTTCTTCAGGTTGGGCCTCTGCTGTTGAGGAAGATGAACTTTGAGTCTATAGAGGATGGGGGAATATAAGGATGTTTACTCGGACGAATCCCTGAGTACTGCACTGCAATACTACACTTTTGACATGCCACTCGACAAGCAAGTCTTCAGAAATTAGAGAGCGAACAGAAATAGACAGAAGTGAAATAAAATCCTTGCAATTCCTAATGCTCGATCTAAATATTTCAGATGAATCTAGTATGGTACAACCCTTGATCTAAACTCCCAAGGATATAAAACTTTTGTACGACAAAATCCAACGCCATTTGACATGCTCAATACTGCCTCATGAAGCAATGCTCATGAATTGCCGCTTCTTGCCAGACCCCTTCTGGCTGGCCTTCTGCTCCCAGGTCTCTTCATCGATAAAGTCCTTGGTGTTGTGATCGCGAATCTGGTTGCCAATGAACTGCAGCGCAGAGAGATTAAAGCCCATCTCGTCCTTTTGGCGGGAAAGAACTCGGCGCAGCGAGACCCGGATGTCGTCCAGCATAGGGCGCATCATCTTGCTGGCCACAATTTGGCGGTGGTGAGTCTTCAGCATGAAGAAAAGAACGCGGCAGGTAAGGGGGATGTTCCATTCGCGCTCGGCCCAGATGTTGAGGAAGGTGAAGAGTGCGCCGAGCTTGGAGAAGGGGAGGACGAGAAGAGCATCCTGAAGGGCAGCGGCGGGGACCTTCTGCACGGTGTTAAGAACATGACGCTCAGCAGAGATATTGTTCAGTGCGAGGTAGAGCGGGTTGCGATCGGGCGGCAGGTCAGCGGCCTTTGGATTAGCAGCCTTGACCTTTTGCCAGTCGCGCACAAGCGCGAGGTCTTCAATACCCAGATCCAGAGCTTCCATGATCTTTTCTCCGGCCATGAGAGTGCCAGAAGTTTGCTTACCAGCGTCAACGGCTTCAACCTTCTCGCCCTCTTCGCCGTCTTCCTGGTCCAGGGAGGCGGTCAGGGTGGCATCGTATTCCTCTTCCATCTCCTTCTCGCGCTCTTCCTCAAGGAAAAGAGGCTCATCCGTCTGCTGCCAGATACGAATGCTCTTGTCGTGACTGGCACTGACAACGAAGTCACCGGAATGAGCCATGGCCAATGCCCAGATCTCGCCGTGGTGTCCGGTGAGTCGTTGGATCATCTCGAACTTGTCGCCATCCCAGTACTTGATGACCTTATCCTTGCTTGCACTGAAGAAGTTGTGGCCGTTTCCGTCCTTGTTGTGGGGAACAAATGCAACTGCCATCATGGAATCCTCACCCGCCAAGAAAGTCTTATGGGAGTCACCAAAGTCCAGTCCCCAGATACGGGCGGTCTTGTCAGCGGAGCAAGTAACAATTAGCTTGCTATCATGAGAAATATCCATGCTAAGGACGGGGAGCTTGTGGCCGTAGAGATTAAGGAAGAGTTTCAAAGTGTCAACGAAGAAGACCTTGACGGTATTGTCCAGCAAAGAGACCGCCAGAAGGCGTGCATCAGGCGAGAAGCGGAGGTTAAGAATGTCGTCGTTAACCTTCAGCATCCTTGTGTGCACCAACCTAAGACGCGGCGTAGTGCGCTTTGTGCCGGGGATCTCCTCCTGGACAACCTTGAATTCCCAGAACTTGGCTGTCTTGTCAGCACTTCCACTGACCATGGACTTGCCGTCAGGGTGCACATGGAGAGACCAAATGGAACCATCATGTGCCTTAATAGTATCCAGCAGAGTAGAGGATGCGATATCATACACTTCCAATTCACCGTTTTTATTTCCAACAACCACGATCTTGTCACCCGGAAGGAAGGCGGAGCAAAGCGCGTAACCGCACTCAAGGGTACGCAGGCAAGATCCCGTGCGCACATTCCAGATCTTGAGACTGCCATTTGATGCTGAGGCAAGCATGCGATCATCGGAGCTCAACGCAATTGAACGGACATCTGTTCGGTGACCAGGAATTTCCACCGCCAAGTTGCGTGTGTACTCGGACTCTTCCTCGTCCTTCTTTTTCTTGTTCGCTGTGACGATGCCGTATGCCTCCAGCAGGTTGTTTGTAGTCGCCACAAGGAGGTTAAGGTTACTGGACTTGTTCAGCATCCAGTCGAAAGAGCGGACCTTTCCACCAGTTCGAACGATGACGTGAGGCACGAAGACCTCAGTGACAGGTGCAGAGGAGACATCCTCGGGCTTCTCTGTGGCTGCTTCGGCCTCGTTCTCTCCATCTTTGCGTTGCGCCTCCTTCTCCTTTCTCCTTTTCTTCTTCCGTGCAAGACTCTTCTGTACCTCCGTGGAGGACCGGATGCGCCAAATTTCAACCGCCTTTTCCGCTCCATGGAGAGCAACGTAGTCCAACTTCGGGTGGAAGCGAATACTGAGGGTGCGATCCTTGCCGTTACGGTAGAAGGTTCCTCGGTCGGTGAGAATTCTGCGACCTTCCGCGCCCACTTTCTCCTTCGAGATTTCAAGCATGGCACTTTCGTCAATCGACCAAACTCTGAGCTCTCCGTCATTTCCCGCGGTGATGCAACCGTCCTGGTCAGGCGAAAGGCCCAAGCTCCAGCACTCGCCATTGGACTGTGCGACGTGTGTTTCAATGCAATGCTGCGATGACAGATCCCAGACCTTTATCAAGGCATCCTTGCCAGTGGTCAAGAGGAACCCCGAGTGTTCGCTGAGGCCGGAAGCAGTGAGGAGCTCTACCGACGGGAAGAGGAAGTGGAGCGATGTGATGAGATCGGTGTGTCCGCGGAGTTTGAAAAGACCGACTTCGGAGATCAAGTCCCAGACGATAATGTCGGTGTCCTTGGAGCCACTGGCAAGACGCACACCGGCGTTGTCGAAAGCCAGCTGAGTGATGGCGGATTTATGTCCGTTGAAAGAGATGATGATCGTGCTAGTTCGGGAGTCCCAGATTCGAATACTACCATCTTCGTAGCTAGAAATGAGAAGAAAGAAAACAATTAGCGGCATGACCGTGGATGTGCGCTGGGTGACTTACCCGACTGCGAAGATATCTTCATCCGTCTGACTTTGAGCGACAACAGTCACAGGTGCCTTGCAAGCCGAATCGCGCCAGCGGCCGAGCAATTCTCCCTTCTTGACATCCCAGCACAGAACCGCTTCGCCGGCGCCCACAACTGCCCGACCGGCGCCAGTCTGGCGACCAGCACTCGCGGTCTGCTCATCCTTCGCCCAGATCGCATTCGACGACGCCGAGGCGATGAGCCCGAACGTATTCGAATGCTCGAATTTACTACAAAGAATATTAGTAACAGGAGCGCAATCATCGATAGCATCCACAAAACGTACAAGTAAGTTTTCACCATCGTTGGAGGTGGATGGGAAAATTTTTGGAGACGATTGCTATCGATAGCACAAAATTAATTACGGGCGGCGACAGCGACCCATCGGGCTCCCCCACCGCCCATGACGATCGCGCCGCCATCTCCCACCGTCTCCTGCCACTCTCCTCTGCAGTCCCATTGTCTCGCCCGTCATGCTTCTCTTGGATTATCAGAACGTCTTGATCCAATCCCTCCTCACGGAGCGGTTCTCTGGGTATGCCGTTCCTCCCGCCGCCCTTTCAACACTCAATGGCCCCCTCATTGTATACACAGCCACCAGGCTCCCAGCTAACAGTTGCCCGCAGTGCTCCTCCCACCTCGATCGATCAAGTGGTCTCTGACTTTGACGGTGTGACATTCCACCTTTCGACTCCCGAATCCAAGACCAAGATCCTCATCTCCATCCATGTGAAGTGCTTCAAGGAGCTCGTGCAGTACGGCGCCCAGGAGGTGCTGGAGCGCGAATACGGCCCCTACATCGTGTCTCCTGAGCCCGGCTACGACTTCTCAGTACAAATTGATCTCGAAAACTTGCCTGCTGAGCAGGAAGCCCGAGAGGAGCTGATTATGAAGCTTGCGTTGTTGAAGCGGAACGCCATGGCAGCTCCGTTCGAGCGGGCATTCGACGAGTTCGCCAAGCTTGCGGAGGAGGCCTCAAGATATACCTCCGAGTCGGCGCCTCAGGGAATCAAGGAGGGTGGAGATGTTATGTCCATTCACTACCGCGAGGAGGAAGCTATTTACATCAAGGCTAGTTTCGATCGTGTGACAGTCATCTTCAGCACTGTGTTCCGTGAAGAGACGGATCGCATCTTCGGCAAGGTTTTCCTACAGGTGTGTTAAGGAGTTTGAATCGATAATGCCTGTGGGGTGCTAACTAGGTGTAGGAATTCGTCGATGCCAGACGTCGTGTCGCCACGCTACAGAATGCGCCTCAGGTACTCTTCCGCAACACTCCCCCTCTTGAGCTGGAGGGAGTCCCCGGCGTGAAGCATGCTGGCGAGGGCGAGATGAGCTACGTCACTTTCGGTAAGAACACTTTGCATGCAGCATGCGTGGGTCCCACTAACGCAGTATAGTTCTATTCCCTCGCCACTTGACTTCCCAGCGCCGCTACGACAGTATCTCTCACATCCAGACCTTCCGTGACTACTTCCACTACCACATCAAGGCATCGAAGGTAATATTCCGAGGATTCCTAAGGAAGACATCTGGCTCACCAGTCGAAACAGGCATATATCCACACTCGTATGCGTAAGAGGACAGCAGACTTCCTCCAAGGTATGTGAAATGAGCAAACTTTTCAATCAGCAAGTGCTAATATGGCCCAGTCCTGAACCGAGCTAGACCCGAGAACGAAGAGCGTGAGCGCAAGACGGCGAGTGGCCGAACATTCCGCGTGCAAAGCTAGATTTGTGACAACTTTGTTTAATATCTCCTGGCGAGCGTTTATGAGCATGCACAGCTTTATTATCCACATCCCGTGCATTTCACCCGTAGCTTGCATGCCATCAGATAGATAAATCTATAGAACAGTCCACACAACAGTCCACGGACGTGAGCCTAAGAAATATGCGCGCGTTGTGTCATACATGCGGTATATTCTAACGTGGACATTAACAGCTGATTGCAAAATGGTGCCCTATCTAGTGACAGGAAGCAGGTTGGCAAGATCCGGGTTGTGGAATATGTAGTGTTCTTGCACCTGGTCTTACGTGTAGTCCTGAAGATGTGACCTGAAGGTAGACTAGCTTCAATATTGACGTCTGAAAGTGTGCCTGAATTTCTATAGGAACCTGGGGAAATGAATCAAGCTCAAAAGCATCAGCGTTTGATGCAGGACTCGCATCTTGAGTAGTTGCATCGGTCGCTGTTGCCTCCCACGACAATACTTACTCCATGGAATTATCCTAAATGACATTTTGGATCAAATTTTCATCTTGGAATCAATTTTACAGACCGAATCAGACATGAAAGAATCAAGAATCCGTTGGTTGAATGTTTATTTGACGAAGCTTCGCTTCAAGCGAGAAACTGAGCCACCCCGACAGCACAGCTTCACGATCTCGAGCCCCATCGTTAGTGATAAGTTTCACTCTTTGGGACCTATGAGACCTGTTGACCCTCAAGAATTTATCACTGAAGGCTCCTTTGATGTGGCAACAGGACAGGGGGATGAGAATTACAGGGACTCGTCGTCACATTATGAAGAAGATGCCATATCACCGACTGGCTCATTCATTTTACGCCCAAGTCCAACGAGCGACGAGCTTACGGAGGATTTTGTAGTAAGTGACTTCTTAGCTTCACCATCGACCTCTCTGACCCAACAAAGATGGCTTCCAGTAGACGGCACTCTTGCACCTACACCATCAGCAGCGAGGAATGGGTAACTCCATCGTCTTCTTCGGGCATCTCCAGGGTCTTGCCGATGGATGACCTTGACCTAATGCAGCTATCCATTCACTTTGGCACTGTGATGAAGGTATTCACGAAGGTCTACGCCCTGGCTAAGATCATGCACGTGGTGTTCATGGCATACGGAGTTGAGGTATGTGACAGTCACTCGTTGCAGGCATGGAGGTGCTTGTCTGTTCATAGTTTGGGAATATTTGCGCCTCATTCTGGCACTGTAACTGATAAATCCAACCTCGCAGCTCGATGACTCGATCAACGGTCTCACTTACTGGACGAAGCGAGCTGAAGATGAGATCAGAACCGATCAACTTGCCACCCTCATCGATATCGTCGAACACCTCTTCTACACCCTCTATGCGAGACTGCAGATCGAAATGGCCGCTGTCGAGCTCTGTGCTCTGATCAGAAGAGGAAAACGTCCATTGTCCACTCATTTCAAGTTTGTCCTTCCGAACAATGACCATCTCTATCGCATCTTCACGGCATGCAAGGACTTCCTTGACTCCCCCATGGTTTGTGGAAACCCTAGAGCCGCAATTCTACCAGGGCTCGTGGTTGAGTTTCAAGAGTGCTACATCTCCAACCTCATTTGTAGCAATATTCTGCATCGCGTTGATGACGACCCGATGCGATACCGACGCTATGCAAAAGCTATCCTCGCAGAACCGACCTCTTCTTATCGCAAGAAATGGAGAGGTCTCATTCCTTTTTTTGACAGTATTCCCGCCGATCTCATGGCGATACTTTGTGAGAAGTACTTCACTGCTTTTCCTAAGAAAGTACCGGAGCTAGACACCCCTCTCTCAGAACTTGGTCTTGTGGATCCCAAAATGGAGGCTTCATGGGAGGAGGATGTTATCCAAGACCACCGGTTGTCTGCCCTTAGCATGCTGGAAGGCAAATCCATTGGTGAAATGCGCCGCGACGACCCCAAAACGAGCATCTACGCAATGTCCAAAACACACAAGTGCATCTGCAATTCCGTCTGCTTTTGCGCCGAGGCCTGCACCAGACACGATGGCGTTGAAAAGTGGTGTCCTTGTGCCGAGCGACACATTCGTATCATGCTTGCTCGACGCCGCAAGCCGACTGGGGGAGACAAGTTGCATGTTCGCGCCAACACGCTCGCCTGGGTCTGTTTCCAGGGCTTGGCAGGCTTGAAAGAAGATGTGCAAGAGCGTCAACTGCTGCTTGAGGTGTTTGAAATGTTCAATATTTTTGATATGGAGATACAGAAGCAGCGGTCTGGACTGACGGCAGCCCACTGGGTCTAGAGTCGGGCGAATGGCGTTGCCGGTCCGAGGTTACTTTCACACATAGCAAAGAAGGGCGTTCCCCATGGATTGTCAACTACAGTGACTACATAATTTTAAGCAATTCGTGAATTGCTCAATACTCGGTCGTACCTATAAAACATATAGAGTCGTGGGAATTATAGATTAGTGTATAGTTCGGACATTGGCGCAACATGCAGAGTTCGTCAATGGCACCAGTCGCCCTCGGGTCTCCTCACAACCATCAGTAGCTGGTGATATTTCGCAATATCTCGGTCATTTTCGGTAATCGGATAGAGAAGAAAGATTCGAAGAGACAGAGAAAGGGAAAGAGAGACAGAAGTCCAAGCGCGGAAGCGGCCCTTCATATGACATGTACAGTGTAAAGCAGAGAACAGCCGTCGGCGCTGCAGGCCAGTGAAACTTCGCGATACTTTTTTTCTCGATCGGCCCTGCCGGTGAGCGCGCCCTTCAATTTTCCTCCCTTCTTTCGATCCTCTCCATCTCTCTTCTTTCGACTTCCTATAGAAGATCATGCCCGAATCGCTTTAAATACCTCAACTGGCCCTGGGTGCGCTGAGAGGCGCCAAATCAGGCATGGTGACTACGGCAAGGGTCCCACCTTCACTCTCATCACTACCGCGGCCGACTAGGTGGATCGCAGCTTTAAGGTCGAGTCCGTCGACCCTGGCCAACGCCAGCGCCAAAACCGTTTGGGCCCGCTTGCGACCGCGACCGACGGCACGGCTATACCACGCGGCTGTTTGGCCTTCCTACGGTGTCACCACCCCGGTTCCCAACCGCAACGACCTCGCCCACTCCAAGGCGCCCTTTCGGTTTGAGACAGGTTATGCTCTCTGCGCGAAGCGTCCCTCGCGTCCCTTTCCGCCGCCTTTTCTATCCCCGCCTTCCACATCCTTCTCCGATCCCTTGACCACCCATTCGTTGAGCCAGGATAAGAGATTATCCGTCCAGGGCGAACTGGTTCGTGGCTTGAATAATGGGGACGACGCCATCGTGGTTGCGGAGAACTTCCTTGGGGTAGACGATGGTGTAGGTGCATGGGCAACAAAGCCCCATGGCCATGCTGCGTGAGTTTGATTCATATCGATGTCGAGGGTTTCACTCCGCTAACTGTTTCTCGGACGTAGACTTTGGTCAAGACTCCTATTACACTTCTGGGCACTCGAGATTGAGCGCCGAGTCTCCGCAGACGCACCTAGCCTAAACCCTATCGAGTACCTCCAGTCGGCATACGAGGAGACGATTCAAGCAACTACTACCCCTACCGAATGGTTTGGAACCACCACGTCGGTAACAGCTCTTCTGCACTGGACTCAGGAGCAGGATGGTACTCGGAAGCCACTCCTCTACGTGACGAACATAGGGGACTGTAAGGTGATTGTGATTCGCCCCAGCGAGGAGAAAGTCCTCTTTCGCACCACCGAACAATGGCATTGGTTCGACTGCCCTATGCAATTGGGAACGAATAGCGTCGACACCCCGCGAAAGGACGCAGTGCTCTCCACAGTCACCTTGCAAGAAGACGATATCGTTCTAGCGGTATCTGACGGCGTCATGGATAATTTGTGGGAGCATGAGGTCGTCAAAGTAGTTCTGGACAGTCTTCAGAAATGGGACAACGGAGGATGTCTCGACGTCACTTCGCCATCAGATTCATCCAACAATCGCATGGTGTATGCAGCTCGAGAGGTTCTCACTGCAGCTTTAAATATTGCGCAGGATCCTTTTGCGGAGAGCCCTTATATGGAGAAGGCGATAGACGAAGGACTTGCGATTGAAGGAGGTACGTTTGACAATTCAGGGCTTTTGAAGAATGGGAAAGGGGAGACTAATTGTTTTCAGGTAAAATGGACGACATCTCAGTCGTCATTGCGTCTTGCAAGAAACGAGACAGATGAACGGACGTATTCTCAGGATGTCTCCCGTCTTTTCCTCCGGGATATGAGATTGAAAGTCTCGAACGACCCTTCGACCACGGATCGGTCTGGATGTGCACATTTTCAAGAATTGATGACACTTCACCCCCAGCCGCGGTCACGGCCCTCCGTGCCACCTAGTATGCAGGGAAATTACCCACACGCCCACTTTGAAGCGGACTGTATCTTTTTCGTGTGTCTGTGAGGACCTCGGTCAGGGTCTGAAACCGTGCTTGGTCGAACACTGATGCCTCCAAGTCATGACTCAAACGAAATTTGATCACCTGATTAAAACGCTTACACGAAAATTCATAAAGGGAGTGGGAACGGCATTGAATAGTTCGAGTATATTGCATGCTCCAGGAACCGTGACACCGGGCAACTCATTTCAGTAGCAGCCACACTGCTGGTACACACGATGACGGTGCAGTAATTGAATGCTATCGCGAGAATTGTCCTTCCATATATGGCCTGACCAAGTAGATAATGCCAATAAGCTCATATACACCAGATTTTGTCCGTCAAGTCTTGGCGTTCTCCTTCCGTTCTAGTGCTCACCCCCTCGCCGCTTTTTCTCACTGAGTAGAATTGAGCACGCCCCTGATCGGCCTGAGCCGGTCAGTGATCATGATTTAATCAGCCTGATTGGAGCGTCCTGAACTGAGCCTGACTTGAACATCCCGGTTTGCTTACTAAGCCCTCCCAGAGATTGACCTGAGTAAGCAAGCTCAATAACACGAGACGCGCTAGCTCGACCCCAGTACGATTTTTTCCCTTTCAGTTATCATTTTCCATCCTATCAACAAAGCGTTGGCGTCGTGGTTTTGCCACAGACTTAGCGATCTTTTCCTTTACAGGTAGGATGTACGTAGTGGACATTGTTTAATTTTAATTTGCCTTGTCTTGGATTAGACGCTCCTAGGAGCATTCTCCATTTTCCCTAATTCATTGGCCAGATTTGGGAGAACTACGGAAGTAAAGATGATGGTGTATAATTCCTAGATGGGCTACAAGTGTTGTGCATTTCTACTGGCCACTTTGCGGGTCTTTCTGTGAAAATGTTCATACCCTTTGACGGTCACCATAGCCAAAGATCTTCTAGGGTTCCGACGTCATGCCATGTTCGCCATACTGAGTGGATACAAGTAGGAACTTCAGATCTGCTAGCCATATATACCCAAAGAATTGTTGCTGGGAGCGTCAACATGCTCCCAGGAATACATCAGGGCGTCATCTTATGTGCCGGGTGGTTGAGCCAACAAAATAATACTTCCAGATATTTCTTCTAGGTTCCCGGGAATTTACGTCTGACTAGAGAATGATACTATTGCTATCTATACTTAATAGAAATATAAATTAGAATAATGGTGGCTTACACCGAAGCCCTCAGAGCTTGACCTAATGTACCGTATAAGGGAACGTATTCGAACGAGTAAGAGTGAGTACACAACGAATCAATTTATCTTTCTGTCACTGATCGTATTTCAGATGGAAGATTTCAACAATTTCAACCGTTCAACGCCAACTAATTAACCGTTTAAGTCGCTAAACACGGACATTACAGCGTTCAACAACTCCTCAAATCTCTCAATAATGTTCGACTTACCAGTAAAGTCTCGACAGAATTATACGATCGATTACCCGCTGTAGAAAACATCATGCGGAGTTTTATATTCAGATTGAAATCCCCAAAACTCTCCTTATTCAAGTGTGGTCATGGAGTGTACGAATTTCTTTGTCTGACACTCAGAAATCATAGTAACGCGTGCCTTGACTTAAGGCAGACTTTTACCAACTTCAAATAATGCTCGGACAATTATTATTACAGAAACGGGCTGGATGATAATAGCCCTAATATTTTAGTGGAGTCGCAAGCACGGCAACTAATCGAGCTTTTGCCCATCTCAACCTCTGGTCAGGTTCTCGGTATTGTTCACCAATGCGACGGAAAACGCACTTCTAGCACGAGAAAATGATATAGCAACGGCTATTACTAGACTAAATATGAAGAGCCACATACTTGAGGACTGACTGTTAGCACTGGAGCTCCTTGTCCGCCAGATCAAAGATCAAGCTATTGGAATTCAATACACTCGACACGTTTTTTACGGCCTCTTATCCGAAATTCATCAACAGAGAGACAATTAACGGTGGGTAGCATTTTCAAAGGCCGAGTAACCGTTTCCCGAACAACGGATTGCTGAATATCAAGTCGGAAATATTGTCAAGAAAGGAAGGCTAGGAATGATACAAGGAAAGTAAAGAGGAAAGAGGCATTGTGACTAACCGCCAAAGTATAATTTAGCCTGCGCTTTTAGACTAGGCTATACATTTATATCAGGCTATATACATTCTCACTGCGATTTTGGTCTAACAGGAACAGGACTTCACCTCTATCATGATCGTCTAATGTAGGTAATGAAGTATGATACGCAGCGTAGTACTCGACTCAATTGAATACGGTATGATTTGTTATTAGGTCACGAGGTGACCTAACTCAATAACCTATATTTAGTTATAACTAGTAATTACTAGTAGGCTATGTAGTAATTATAAAGTACCTAAAATTCCTGAATTGGTCATATGATTATAAAAAGCTTATTAGGACGAAATTTGACTCACTTTTTTGACCTAATCAGCTTTTCATAGTTATTACTAGTAGGTAATAGTAGTAACTAAATAACCATATTTCATTAAAAAAGGTGATCTAATAACCCAATAACCTATATTTAGTTACGACTTATAAATATAAGAAGAATCTAGAAAGACTAGAATTTAATTAGTCTTTTCTAGTAAATGTAGATTTTGATCTCTATAAATAAACTATATTTTGACCTAATAACCTAATAAGCTATATATCCAGATATAATAAAGGCATTCCTAACTCTGGGCTATTAAAGTACGGAGCCTTCCTTACTCCTAGAAATGAAATAACGATCGTGATCAAACGCATTGCCTCAAATTATACATCATTACCTAGTATACACGTTATGATTTTATACACAACTAAAGAGTGTTAGAAAATATCGGAGCCTGGAGGGACCAATACAGCAATAGCCGCCTTTGACTCTGATGACTCGTTCAAAGCGAAGATCCAGTATCTTGCCAGAGACGACCAGCACCAGCTGGTAAACCATATTATTTGTACTTCAAGTACGACTCCCAGATTGCTCCAACAAACACATCCCCCGATGATCGGTTTGTCCACATCTGTAATGTTGATTTGACTGAATGTCCCGACTCTCATGCATCCTGATCACACACTAGCGATGTAGAATGAATAAAATTTTCTGTGGATAACAATCAACCTATCGTCCAGACTTTCCAAAGCGTTCTTTACTGCGAAACCAGTCTCCGTATCTCATCAGCAAGCCCAAGGGGGGAATGAAAGCGGCTGCGACCAAGGCTAGAACAGTGTTACCCCAGCCCTGTCCAATGCTTTCATATAAAGGAGGCCCGATTAATGGCAGAAAAGCCCCAGCAATCGCTCGGAATATTACACCAGCAGCTATAGCAGATGCCCCATGGATCTCGTAAACATCCACCACGTATGTTTCGGCCGGTATGGCAGAAAGCGTCATGCTGAACCCCGCAGCACACGTTCCGATGAGCGGCACGATGTATTGAACATGAAAATTTAATGTCCATCCGTAGATCAGAAAGCCCACAGGAAGAATGATTGCGGCAAGAAGTAGATGCACCAGCCGAGACTCCGGCTTGAATGCGTCGCCCTTCGTTTCCCGCTGGTGGATCATGTAGCGGTCGGAAGTGAGACTGTAGAAGATCAAAGCGATGGTGTTGCCGATGGCGAGACTTAAAAATGTCAAGCCAATGGAGCCGCTAGAAAAGACGGTTGGGTACGTCGACTCCATGTTTTCCGTGAGTGTGGCAAGAATCAATGAGACCAAGGCGTATGTTATGGCCATGTAACTCGTCGTCAGAATGAGGATGGGAGACTGGGCCAGGATCTGCATTGGTTTTATGGCGCTTTCGAGCATGGTGGATGCATCGACACGGGCCTGATGTTTGGAACGATACTTCTTGTCGTCCGCACGCTCCTTTTGTAACCGCTCCGCCTTCCGCCTCAGAATGACGACTGTGTATGTCTCCCGGAGCACAGCCAGTAACAGAAAGCTGAAGAATCCGAGTACGATGGCCGCCAGCCAAATCGACCATCGCCAACCCAGGCTCTGTGCGATATACGCTCCTGCGATAGGTGAGATGAAATCTGCTATCATCTGAGTTCCCATGACTACTGCCATGGACCGGCCGCTTTGTTCCATTTGGAACAAATCCCCGACGATGGCGGGCCCGAGGGTGAGAATTGACAGGAAGCAACCCGTTAAGAATCGGAACACAATCAGCATGGGAATGTTTACGCTCAGGGCGCTGGCGATCAAGCAACAGAGCGCGAGGAGATTTCCAATATGGAAGACGGGAAGCCGGCCGAATTTTTCGGAGAGCGGTGCAATGAAAAACGGGCCAATCCCTTCCCCGAGCTCCCAAATCGTGACGAGCAAGGTCTGGTAGAGCTTATTGTGCGAATGGAACTCTTGCAAGATCTGCGGCGTCGTGGGCACGATCGTCATTGTCGAAAAGACACTAATTCGATCAGTCGACGACGGCAGATATACAGAGACTGGCGAGACAATAAAAAGACTCCCACCTGACGAAACCCATCCACGAGACAACGAACACAATCAGCCACTTATGCATTGACGACCAATTCAAAGGGTATTCCGGGTCGTTCTCCTCAAAGTCCACGAGGACGACATCTGGATCACTGTCTCCGATGGCATTTTGCAATGGCTGTTCGGCCGTCTTTTCATTCTCGCGTCCCGCCGCAGCCACAGGCTCTTTGCCTGGCACTTTCTGCAGCTCAAGTGAAGATAAAATGGGGACTGGGTGGGTGACAGCCCCGTCGATGAAAGACATCAGCAGTGTCAAGCGGGTGGCATACGCCAACAGTGTCTATTCGACTGCTGAGAGAGCAGGCAGGAATGGGAAAATGCGAAACAAAGCGACAGTTGCAGGGCCGACATGATTCATCACGTGAATAGCCTAACACGCAATCCGTATCCCGAAAGAGGCGTAGGTACGTTGAGAAAGCTTGGGCAGGTAGTCCCCTGAAAGTTGACATAATATTAGGTTACATGCTCTTCTAAATTAGAACCGGCAGAATTCACCATCATCTTCAACCTATCAGGATCTGTTCCTAGTCCTAATCAATAAGACACGTGATTGGTTCGATTTACTCCCTCCCTTCCGTCCACGCGTCATCCGTCCAAACGGCACGCTCCAGTCTGAGACTATGGGGCAATGAGGAGGCAAAATCGGCTGTAAATTATAAGAGGGTGAAAGCGAGTGCGACTTTTCCGTGACCTGGCCGGGAGACTGGGGCTCATACTCATTGGTGAAAACTCTGTGGACCTAGACTTCTCGGATCAATTACATCGAGGCCCGGAGAAGTTGATTGTGAGCCTCGAGATGATGTTTTTCGAGAGAAATAAGATGCCACTGACGCTGTTTCGCTGATTGTTGATATTTGGTCGGTTTTCCTTGAATATCGGTATTCTTCTGGGTGCTCCATGATAAACATATTGACCGATAGAGCGGGAACGAAAGTATTGTTTGGAAGCTGATCCTTATGTCCTTGATGCGGGGGGTATAATGGGAAAAGCGCGATTTCTTAGGGCGCTCCCCTCCTGCGTGCATGGGAGGATTGTGCGATTTATTATTGCAGGCGCGTTTCCTTTTTCGCGGTGACTTTGGATTTCGCCAAATTGCGTCCTTAAGCCCGTGCGCATCGTGTTCTCTTTATATTGCAGCTTCGCAACAATGAGGTCCTCATCATCACCAACTTTTTCCAACTCCTCAATACGGTTTTGGATTTCAGTGACCTCTGGTAGCATTAATATACTTTCCTTTATGTGGGCAGGCAATTTAACCGGTATTCCGGGTTCACAAAATTGGCTATACCCTTAGAAGTAGGTAATATACTTTGTTTAGGCTTTCTTATCTAAGATAGCAGAGACTACATTAATAGAGGAGCAGTGTACTTGGTAACGCTCTAGAAACGTATTTAAGTCTTATTAAGCTAGAATTTAGGAGACTAGCGCAAAGCTATACCTTTCTATATTAAGCGTCAGTAATATAGTTATCTAGTCTTAATAGTATATAAGCGACTTACTTTCGACCTCTTTAGCAAGGTTTCGTCGTAGGCAATATATTATTAGATGGCTACTATACCTAGCTACGTCAATTATTTAGTGCGGGTAGGCAGAAAAATCTTTACTCGTGAGAGGAATATCCTGAAGCCCCCTAGTCGTCACATTTATAAAAATTGGCTTTTTTATAAAGCTTTTCTTCTACCGCAGTAGAACTTCTCTATTAGAAATATTATATTCTGCTAAATCCTCTTTAGTCTCAATTCTAAATAGAGTACCACTTCCTAGTATAATACTAAGGAGAAGGTCGCTAGAGGTAAATTGTGGTCGCTACTATCACCGATTCCGATCCCAAACCTAGGTAAAGTTAATTTAGGTATACGAAGAGGAATTTTTGAGTTCATACACTGTGTAATCGGAATCTCGGTAGTTCTTGAGCCACTGCTGATTGAATTTCTATCGAATTTCCCAGGGAGCTATTACTGATAGGAAAAAAACCAATTCAATTTACTGAAACTGGGAGTTAGATTATGATAAATTTTGATATCTAGTTAACTTACTTCGTATCGAAGACCTCTTTCGTGCTTATTCTCGTCGGCAGGCAAAAACAATCTAACTCGTGCTCCTGTAAAGAGATACAGTTGAAGTGCGAATAGTATGAGAGCTTTGAGCCCTCTAGGCATAAACCTTTTATGATCAACCCGCCACATCGAGGAGACAACTTTCACAAAATCCTCCTCATATTTTTCTTATTCGCCACTTTTCCATCTTTAGGTAGGTATGTTTTATCCACTATATCCCGAAATGGTGGAGTTAGTACTGTCGAAAAAGCGAGATGCGTAGGGACTCACATTGTACATTTATTTTCTGTCAGATTCAGTGACCTCTGTACCGGTAATCTCTCTAAATCCACCATACCATTCTCTCCTTAAAACTTCAACCAGGGCTGAGAAACCATTGATCGCTGCAATTTTGCTTTTTTATCTTTTTTATCTTTTTTTTTTTTTTTTTTTTTCAAGACGTCTCCTCCCTTGGGCTGTAGTAGATTCATATGTGCAAGCGTCTCCGGTATACTTGGTGCTGCGCACAGACCAATCACCGCCTTCGTTGCCGCCCGGCAAAATGAAAAAAGTTTCGTCGCAGGTGCAGCGCATCAACTCCGCATCTTCAACCCAAATTCCTGACCTCATCATTCACAATGCGGGCCAAGCGTTCCAAAAAGTATCGCAAGCTCATGCACCAGTATGAGCTTACATTCAATTTCCGTGAGCCCTATCAGGTGCTTGGTAAGTTACCCAAAGCTATGGAAACAAGTACCATCTAATCATCTCTCGAACAGTGGACTCGAACTTCCTGAGTAATGTTGACGCATTCAAGATGGATTTGCTTCCTGCGCTTGAGCGGACTCTGCAGGGAAAGCCCAAGCCATGTCAGTGACCCTATCCAAACCGATCCTTTAAGGTACCTCAAAGGACTTTGGGGATCTTCAAATAAGAAAACCATTGGACTGACAAGCCCCGCTAGTGCTCACAAAATGCTCGCTCAACGCCATTTTGAAAGCCCAACCTATCAATCCCAAAACTCAGCAGCCGTATCGCCCGCGCCATCTCCCCCCACCTACTGAACTACCTCTCCGCCACTGCTCTCACAATGCCGACTCTACGCCTATTGATGAAGTTGAGTGTCTTCTGTCGCTGCTCTCTCCTAGCACGGAAGTCAAGAAGAACAAGGACCACTACATTCTTGCGACCGCAGACCCCATCATCAAAAAGAACGACAAGAACGACGGGCAGCGCAAACGCAAGACCGAAGAAGAGCGCGAAGCAGAACGAGCAATGCGCCGTGCCAAGGCTCTCCGTGTCCAGGCCCGCTCTATCCCCGGTGTCCCAATTATCTATGTCAAGCGTTCAGTCATGGTCCTGGAACCGATGAGCACACCGTCCGAGAACATCCGCGACGGCGTGGAGAGGGGCAAGTTCCGTGCTGGTTTGGACGACCCGTCGCTGGGCAAGCGGAAGAGAGAGGATGAGGCCGAGCCTCTTGTGAAGATTCCCGGACTCAAGAAGGCAAAGGGTCCCAACCCACTCAGTGTGAAGAAAGCCAAGAAGACACAGCCTGCCTCGTCGACTCCGAAGAAACAGAAGCCCCAGACCGCTGACGCTTCTGAGAAGCAGGATGGTGAGGAGTCTGGTGCTGCTAAGACTAAGCGCAGACGTAGGCATGCTAAGGGCCCTCGCGAAGGGGATGCGGATGTGCCTGCTGAAGCTGGTTCGTCCATGGAGGTCGACGCATGATCTGGGTCGAGGCTCTTTTTAGCCGTTTCTGCATTTATATTCTCCACGGCACGGCAACGGCGTTCGGGCATGGTTTTCATATCCAAAAAGTTGAATAAATGTATCTATTTCAAATCTAAATCCCCTACGATTGAGGCTCATGTGCTTACCCGACCTAAATGTAGAATTCAACCGGTGCAGAAAGTAAAGGAAATGTCGAGATCATCCCTTGATAATTTGATGGGCGGATCCTCTCAAAAACCTCCGGCAGTCGCAAGTACTTTACCCGATGGTCACGATGGTCTGTGACCTAAGGCTCATATATATATATACATCTTCGATATCGTACAGCGGTCAAGCCGCAAATTGAGGAGAGAGGTAGACGAAAGCCTCAGAACAAATATAACTCCAAACTCCACAAGTTCCAAAATACCACACCGATTTTTGTGGTCCTATTGCTTGGAAGCTCCATTATTCTCAGGGCCAACACTTGGAGCCTGATCTAACGCTCGCTCCTTTGCCCAAATGTCTTCGATGCGCCGCCGATTGGACCGTGCTTCTTCGCGGTTCTGCTTCGCCCGATCGTAGCGCTCGGCGGAAAGGCACTTATTGACCTCGCGCTTGATATCGTTGCAGTTTCCAACAGCTTTCCACAGGAACCCCTTGGCGTGGCATTCGTCGAGGGCTGTCATAATCTCCTCGCAGTCTGCGTTGCCTGTTAGTTGTATGATCGCATGATCCCGAATATATTGGATCCGGAATATGGCGGTTTTGGTGACACATACTGACGTTGTAGGGGGTATGGAGATGGGAATGCATGATTGCGGTAGTGACAGTGTACACAGAATCGTAGAAACAATCAAGAGCGTTGCATCAAATAAACGTGAAGCAACTGGGCCACTAAATTCCCGGGCGGTGAGGCGATCCCGCTGTTCTGCCGGGCGGAACGCCCCTCTCAGCACACCGATAAAAAAAAAATATCGCCGATAAAAAAAGTTACAGTCAGTGACTTGTGAAGATCCCACACGATGTCTTCTATGATCACGACCACGGCCTGGGTGCGACGAGGTGTCGCTGCCCAGTTCCCCGTTAAATATGAGATCGACGAGAAGGAGATGAACCGGATATCCAAGCTTGCCCGCATGCAACTTGAGGATGCTCAAGACGAGCTGAACGCTGCCAAGGAAGGCAAGGTGGACGATGATGAGGATGAGGAGAATGCTGCCATGGACGAAGACAAGGAGGAGACTGGTGCTAGTGTGACCGAGGAGAAGACCAAGGACGTCAACGAGTCCAAGTCGACTGAGTGAGTACATTGAACCATCGGACTGGATGAAATGCAGAGAGCTAATTGAGTCTCCAGTGACGATGATGTCTTGAAAGAATTCGATATGGACAACTATGACAACGATGAGGTCGACGATGGCGGCGAGAGGGCTACTATGTTCGGCAACGTCCAGTCATTGGCATACCACCAACCTCACGAGGAGGACCCTTACCTCGTCATCCCCGAGGATGAGGAAGATGAGGAACGCGAGGAGCTTCAGATTATGCCCACAGACAACCTCCTCTTGTCCGGAAAGGTCGAGGATGAGGTTGCGCACCTCGAAGTTTACGTCTACGAAGATTCAGCCGACAACCTCTACGTTCACCACGACATCATGCTTCCTGGCATCCCCCTTTGCCTAGAGTGGCTCGATATCCCTGTTGGAAAGAACACCGAAGGCAAAGATCAGGGTAACTTCGTCGCTGTGGGAACCATGGAGCCCGATATTGAGATCTGGGATCTCGACGTCGTGGACAGCATGTACCCTAATGCGATCCTGGGCCAGGGCGGCCAGGAGGACCAGTCTAAGAAGAAACAAAAGAAGAAGAAGAGTAAGGCCAACGACGAGTACCACATTGACGCCATTCTGGCCCTGGCGGCCAACCGTCAACACCGCAACCTGCTGGCCTCTGCCTCCGCCGACCGCACTGTTAAGCTTTGGGATTTGAACACCACCACCTGCGCCAAGTCCTACTCCCACCACACCGACAAGGTCTGCTCGCTCGACTGGCATCCCCAGGAGTCCACCGTCCTGCTCAGCGGTTCCTACGACCGCACCATCGTGGCCGCCGACATGCGAGCACCCGATGCCAAGGCGCGCTGGGGCGTCGACACCGACGTTGAGGCCGTCCGCTGGGACCCTCACGACCCCAACTTCTTCTATGTCAGCACCGACGGCGGCATGGTCTACCGTTATGACATTCGCAATGTGCCCACCACCCCAGCCGAGTCCAAGCCCGTCTGGTCCCTGCAGGCACACGACGCCTCCGTCTCTTCCTTCGACATCAACCGCACCATCCCCGGCTTCCTGGTCACCGGATCCACAGACAAAGAAGTCAAGCTATGGAACGTGGAGAATGACAAGCCCAGCCTGGTCGTCACCCGCAAATTCGACGTCGGCAAGGTCTTCTCTACCGCTTTTGCCCCGGACCCCGAAGTCAGCTTCCGTCTGGCGATCGCCGGAAGCAAGGGTGTTGTGCAGATTTGGGACGCCTCGACTAACGCTGCCGTGCGTCGTGCTTTCGTCTCGCGCATGCCTGAGTTCGAGGCCCCTGTTACCGAGCGCTTCATCGGCTTGAGCAATGACGACGATGTCTCCGATGAAGGTGAGGAGCCCGCTGATGGAGAGACTGGGCCCGATGGCTGGGAGTCCATGGATGAGGATTAGATGATGTCTCTAGGAATGCAGATACCCGTGGAGTCATGATTTGATGTACGAAAAAAAATAGATTTCCATTTGTTATTAACCATCCCAATTTCCATGGGAATGAATCAAAAACCTTATGACGCGAGATAATTGTGAAAGAATCATCTAGTTACCATTGGATCTACCACCTTTATGCTCTATTTTCTCCAAACTCCTAAGTTCAATGCCAAAAAAAAACAATAAATTCAAGAAGTCTCCTGGGCGTGCACGTGTGTTGTCAAGTCCAGTAGACGGTTCGAGTATCCCCACTCGTTGTCATACCAAGCCATGATCTTGAAGAACTGTCAAACAATCAGCATCTGATCTTACTTGTCACTAGAAAGGATGGAACATACCTGAGGATTCAGCTGCGCGCAAGCAGGGGCATCGATGATGGCACTAAACGGACTTCCGTTGTAATCGGTGCTCACGAGTTCCTCATCCGTGACCTTTAATACGCCAACCATGCTAGACTTGGAGGCGACGCGGAAAGCAGAGATGATCTCAGTTAAAGAGGTCGGCTTGTCTGTGCTGACCGTCAGGTCGATCATGGAGACATTGGGTCTGTAGGAAGTCAATGATTGTATCAAGTAAAAAAATAACCGAGTATCGTGGAGCTTACGTCGGGACACGAATGGACACTCCGGTGACTTTGCCACTTAGCTCGGGCAGAACAGCTGCAACAGCTTTAGCAGCGCCCGTGGTGGTGGGAATAATGTTGTTAAAGACACCGCGCCCTATTTAGAAAAATAAGCAATAGATCATTATCCTAGGGAGAAACCTTCTTACCCAGACGACGGTTCTTCTTGCTATACCCGTCCAGAACCTGCTGGGAACGAGTAGCAGCATGGATGGTCGTCAAAAAGCCCTGTGTAATACCAAAGGTCTCCTGCAGGACCTTCAAGACCGGCGTCACGCAGTTCGTAGTGCAGCTTGCATTAGAAATAACACGGCACTCCTCACTAGCACTGTACAAGTCCGAGTTAACACCATAAACAAAGGTAGGCGAGTCCGAGCTAGGCGCCGAGATGAGAACGCGCTTCGCCTTTCCATAGGTGATGTGGTCCATGGCTAGGTCCCGCTTCGTGAATTTGCCCGTGCATTCGAGGACGTAATCGACGCCCAAGCTCGCCCAGTTGAGTTTCTTGAGATCACGTTCGGAAGTAAGGGCGATGCGTGTACCGTCAATTGTGATGAGGTTGTCTGAGATTGCTTTGATTTCGGTGGTCTCGTCGAGGTTACCCATTGAGGAGTCGTAGCGGATAAGGTAGATGAGGTCATCTACTGAGACACAGGTGTGGTTGATGGCGACCACTTGGATGTCAGAGCGGACCAAGGCTGCGCGGAGAACATTGCGCCCTGATTATGACATTTTTTGAGTATTTTTCCTTGCGTTGCATCTGAAGTATAGTTCACGAACCTATACGGCCAAAGCCGTTAATGCCTACTTTGCAGGCGGAAGGGGACACGGAGATGCCCGTGGGGACTTCATTGATCGAAGGAGCCATGTCGGTGCGGTCTGATCCTATGTGAAGAAAAGGTCCAAACGTTTAGGAATATGAGAGCAATGCTTTCCTCAAAGTACTTTTATTCTTGTTTTCTAACTAGGAGTTTTTTTTCCAATCCGTGGAGGGGACAAGAGGATGTATAAGTATCATTCCGTCTCTATGCTGAGTGCCGCGTCTACAAGACCGTAACCCAGAGAAGCCGAAATATCCCGCGTACTCCGGATAACTACATCGGCTGCCCACGACTCCGACGATATCTGACATCGCGTAGACAATCGACGTCAACCGAGAGCCATCGGCGGTAACGCCATCGGATATCCGACTTAGAACGGGACCCGACACGACCAATCGCGGGTTTGCTCCACGCTGTAGGTCCCGCCGTAAGTCCCGCGCCCACGACCCGAGCATTGAAATGAGCCTATGCGACCAATCGGTATGACGCAGAAGCTTCAAGTGGTCGCGAGTCTGGTTCTTCTGAGTCTGGATTGGACGGTGGACTCCGGGGTAAGAAGTACCGATTTACGGAGTAATTGAGGGGCTGCGGCTGGTTGCACGGCGAAGGGGTCCAATTGACTCGGATAGTCTGGGTAGATGTTACCTAAATGAAGGACTGGCCACGACTACGAAACGCCAGGAAGAATGGGGCTGCGGCTTAGTTGACCTATGGCCCTTTTGTAATTTGCGGAAGAAATCTACTCCCGACGAATGTCTTCCTCCGTATCGGCATTCCGAATGTTCGGCAAATCCAAATCTGCCGATTTCGCCAACCTTTATTAACATCGTTGTGCCATAGACAATACTCTTTTATCGCGTTGGATTTATCTCCGCTTAACCGATATGATCGGGTCATGGGCCGGCTGTTTTGTCTGGCATGTCTGGATTCCGTGCAGCTGTGCTGATTTGAAACCCTCGGGTAGGAGATGAGATAGAATCATCCCAAGACCTCTTACTGGGAGCCCAGCTTCTTAATCTCAGCAACAACAGCTTCAGTAACCTCTTTAGTGGTGGCCTTGCCGCCCAAATCACGAGTGAGAATACCCTGCTCGCAAACGTTCTCCACACAGGTGAGAAGTTTCTCAGAAGCCTCCTCCTCGCCTAACCAAGCAAGCATCTCCGCCGCGGTCCAGAAAGTAGCAACGGGGTTAGAGATCCCCATACCCGTGATATCAAAAGCAGAGCCGTGAATAGGCTCGAACATGCTCGGGTACTGACGGGTGGGGTCGAGGTTAGAGGTAGGCGCAATACCGATAGATCCAGCCAGGGCAGCAGCCAAATCCGACAGAATATCCGCGTGCAGGTTGGTGGCGACGATCGTATCAATACTCTTGGGGTTCAGAACCATCCGAGTCGTCATGGCATCAACCAGCATCTTATCAACTGTGACGTCGGGGAAATCCCGAGCCACGTCCTTGGCAACCTCATCCCACAGAACCATACCGTTGCGCTGAGCATTACTTTTCGTGACAACAGTCAGGAGCTTGCGAGGTCGCTTTTGAGCCGTCTCAAAGGCAAATCGCATAATGCGCTCCACGCCGTGGCGCGAGAAAATGGAAACTTCAGTCGCGACCTCCCACGGCTTGCCGGCGTGAGATCGGCCGCCCTGGCCGGCGTACTCGCCTTCGCTGTTCTCGCGAATAATGACCCAGTCGAGATCGCCCGTGTTGCACTTACGTAGCGGCGACTCAGTGCCGCGGAACACTCTGGTTGGGCGGACGTTGGCGTATTGCTGGAGAGGCTGGCAAATAGCCAGACGAAGACCCCAAAGGGAGATGTGATCGGGGACATCTATTTCTTTCAATTAGAAGGTAAACGTCATTCTCTGTTCTGCCTCCAGTGTCCTTACCGGGAGCGCCAACAGCGCCAAAGAAGATCGCATCGTGCTTCTTCAGCTCCTCAAGACCGCCATCTGGAATGTATTTGCCAGTCTTCTTGTATGTCTCAGAGCTCCAGTCGTAGTGTTTGAAATCGAGCTTGAAGGTTTGGAGGGTGTCGGTCAAAGCATTTAGAGCTGTGATCCCAGCCTCGATGACTTCGGGACCAATTCCATCTGCAGGAATAGATGCGATGCTATAGGTTTTGCCGGAAACAGAGGAAGACATGATGGGCTAAGTAATATTTCCGGAATGAAGATTTTTGACAGAAGGAGAGGGGTAAAGAGTTGCGCATGCGGGGACTTTTAAAGATTGTTCCTGCCTATACGCCGACTCGATCTAACTTTGGGACTTGAATGGAGATCAAATAATTGAGCCCCTCATCTTGAACTCTTTGGCCAATAGGCCGATGGAAACAGTTGGTCGGAGGTATTCAAATCCGTTGATGCTGGTGGCAGATGATGGAAACGCCGGAGGTTTCTTTCTCCGGCGCATCACTGGGACCAAGACATGTCCGAGACAAGTCAACGTCGTAAACGGCCATACATGATAGCAAGCGATGAATCTGATTGAATGTCAATGGAATGGAAATCATTTGAGATGTAAGAGTCGTGTGAATTAAATTCTCAAGAATGACTCGGGCAATGGTCATGTATAGCGCTCTGAGCAATAATGTGTCCTGAGACAAGAGAGGAGAGGCAGAATGTGAGATTAAAGTCCTACATTTTGTCGAGTAGTATATGCCTGCCCAAAACTTGTATCTCGAACAACCCCAGAGTGAACTCATCCGATCTGCTCGATCAGTGGACAAAGAGTAGTGTCTCGACTCTGAATGAAAATAGGTCGATTGCGGAAATACATCATCTTGAAATTGTCTTGTGGTTAATTGATTATATTTTTCTGAGCTATGTAAAATATCTGGTCAATCATAACATATTTCCGTGAATCATCCAAGGCCCATCTGCCACACTCCATTGATCTCCCATGAAGAGTGAAGATGGCTCTGAAAACGGGAGAATATCCTGTCCAAGCCCTGGGTTGAATCCTGAGGAGCCATTCGCCATGTTGCCAAATATTAGACCCGCTGACATTGGACCCCTCAAGTAGGATCCATCATTGGAATTCATGTATATCGTATTCTCATAGTTGGGAGGCGAGAAACTGGCCGAAGCATATTGCTCCTCTTGGGCAATGCTGTGGAGAGCAGAACCTGTCGATGGCTCGAATTGTTGTATAGCCATGGAGGGGGATAAGCCGTGATTGCTGGGAGTCTCAGTATTTTGAACAGTTGATCTAGTAGGCGTCATGTTCATTGCAGCAGATTGAAGACCTATGTTCTGGGCTTGAGATCCATTCGCGCCTCTAGCATGTCTTCCCATGGGCGTCACCTGGCTGTGCTGTGGCGAGTTTCTGTTGGGGTTTAGTTCCCCTGCGGTACTTTCATGTTCACTATATGACTGGTCTGTTGACAAGGCGGATTCCATGCTTCTGATCGCCTCAATGCAAGTTTCGGGCCAGCTGCTTCCCCGCAGGGCAAGATTTTGCAAGATAGAGATCCCCATTTGCGCATATCTCAGTGCCGTGGGGATTGGGAACTCGCCTTCCCATGATGCAAACATCAGAACCAGACAAGCCATCCACGTTATCCATGTGAAAGAGGGCCAGGTGAGCGGGTTCTCAGGTGAAGTGGACATGTACTTCTTCAATGCTGCAAGTAATGAACGCGAAGAGGCTATACATGTCTGCAAGGCATTCTTGTAATCTGGATTGGGCTTTTCGGCAGCAAGCAGCGGACGGTTCATGGAGATGATAGCTTCATGCCTCAGGACAAGGAGTAGCAATCGGTGATAAGGGCCTAGGACTGGGTTATGACTTGATTCTGGATCTGCATCTTCAATGGGATTAACATCGTCATAGACCTCATTCCACCATTGAGATAACTCTCCATTTACATGCGAAGCTTCGACTGCACCGGCATGACTGTGCAGGATCGACTTATTACGAAGTTCTAGAATCAGACCCCGTATCCTGGCAAATTTTGCAAGATGACAAATGAGTCGTAATCGATGATCATTTGGGGCCTCAGGTGTAACATTGACATGTCTTTCTTCACCCGGATAGCAGACATCAATATCGTCATCCCGGATGCCAAGTGGGATCCCTAGAGCCTGTGATAAATACCGCTCTAGGGAATATATTGACCAGAACAAGCGACGACGAATTTCGACTTCTTGGCTACTGAAGCATGAAAATCGTCCTGGGCAGCGATGCAATCCCAGATGAAAAGCAGTGCGCGTTATCACACCGCCAATTCGAGAAGCGGCGTTGAGACGCAAAAGAGATGTGAGTGCAAGCTGGGCACAGAACGCAGCTTGTAATAGCGATATTGTTGTAGGCTCTGTGAGAAGACTCTGTATTTCTTGCATGACATGACGCACAGACTGAAACACTAAGACGGCTGGCACTGGCACGTTGTCTGCTCTCGTGCTTTCTACTTGGCGCTTATCCGCGAGGGATATAGAGACGAGAGAGCGAATGGTAAGCAGCTCCACCTGGCTGACAGCTGATACACCTTTCTGGCCGATTTTCTCCATCGTCTTCAAGACGGTTGGTGCATGGAGACTTGGAAACATGGGATGCCAATTTTCAAAGTACCGGCGAGTCCAGTTGGTCAACTCATCAAAGGAGAGAGACGGATTCGACTCAGAACTCAATTCTTCTTCCGACCAAAGCCCATCACCATCGTGAGAGCTGCCAGAGCATCGCTGTAGCCGATCATCTTCTCCAGGCACTGAGGTTCTATCTCGAGCTCGATTCTGTTGTAAGTCTGCTGATCGACGCGCAAAAGCGTTGTAGACATGTCGAATGAAGTGGATTCCACTGGAGCTTCCAATAAAGGTAGCAGAGCCATTATCCCGAGATTCTCTCATAAAGCCAATCTCACGAGGAGGAGGCCTCGATGCGCCTGTCGTGGAGGCTCGTTTCCGTCTTTTGGCGGCACGAGGGCTATATACCCAGTCCGGTGCATTTTCCTCGTAACGAGTGCTTATCGATGATGGAGAGGCCATTAAGATATCTGGTAACCTTCACATGTTCAGAGACCGAGGCGTGTCTCGCATTTACAAGATAGAATAGAGAGTTCTCGAAACACGAGATTGATTGAATGTGACTTCAATACCGCTTAGTCATCATGGACTTCTTGCGCCGATAGTCAGGCTATAATACAAGAATTGCTCGATACAGAATATCTCGCCAGATCTGCGACACCTTTTCTTCGGTTGATCATCAGATAGGACCTCTACCTAGTCCAAATAAAGGAATGTCTAAATTATGGCAACGCGGCGGCGTTTTACGTGGGCAAGGCACGTGACCGACACGCGGAGGTTCTTTCCTCCGGATAGCGCAATGTCGCTATGTTCATCAAATTGACTCCATCGGCCAAAAAGACTTCATAGTGTCGTCCTCAACAATTCTCTTCACAACCTGGATGTGTCCGCTCGGATACAGAAGGGAGATATGGGACCGCCGCGATCTAAACGGACTCGGGCATCCAGTAACACTATGCCAAGTGCCTAGCCCTTGCACTTTTATGGATCTGCAATTTATTAATTCGCAATTTACAGATGAAAAGGAACTGAGTCCTATTTCCTGTGAGATCTGTAGGCAGCGAAAATGCAAAGTGAGTTGGCGTCTTATCCTGGTTCATCCCGCCGCGCTAATGTCGATATAGTGCGATCGCAGAATGTACGGCCAACGCACAAACATGAAGCCCAAGCTCCCAGGGTTTGCTTCTGACATGCCCAATCTAGACCTTTCTGCTCCCAGTGCTCGAGTGAACCATCGAATTGTGTTTATCCCGAAAGTGGTAAGAGGTATGTTTATCTCCACGGGACGGTCCATCCCGAGGTCTCATCTCCTCTGGTGCAGCTAATTGAATTAGAGGTCTGCCTCTCGGATATCTCAATCGATTAGAAGAAAGACTGGCGGAGACCGAGGCGGCTCTCTACGGCGCTCTCATGACACTTCCCTCGACGAGTCCAACGACTGTGGTTCAAGCTACTGCAAAGCCAGATTCGGTGCGTAAGCCGAAGGCTGCACGCATGGACGGATGGTCAAGATTGCCGCTCCGCACTAGGTCCGATTTGAAGCGCTGGCAGGCCGCGATGGGTGATCAATTTACCATAGAACAGGCAAGGGCGAAACCGTTTACAGAGAGCTCTGGGGGTGGTCATGCAACGCCCATCTTGCGTACGGCCAGTACACCCAGCTTTGGAGAAGGGGAAGCACGAGAGTCGACTCTTGATGCATGGCAGCCCAGAGAGGACGTTCACATGGGTAGCTCATCTGAGACCCATCACCAGCCTCTGGAGATGATGTCTGCCCCTGTACACTCGAGAATCCAGGCTTCAGGGTCAGGTGTGACCTCACCCGACCGATCGCCCGAGTTGAGCAACGTCACTGGGACAGGTGAGAGTCACGAAGAACCCGATCAGTCCACCATGGCAGACGAGCTGTCCAAAAGCCAACCAAGCATATATTTTTAAGTCCAAACAAAGCAGGTGCACGATTTGTGGAGATTTAGTATCCGCTATAGATGGCGTCACATTCAACCTGCGACACGCTAGTTCGAGGAAGACTGATCACGTGTGAAGAAAGGGACCTGATTTTTTTAGTCTCATTCAGTGTGTACTCAATCGAGACAGGTTCGTCCTGAAGCATCGTTGAGCGAGTCCAGCTGTGAGAGCCAACTCGCGACAAGAAGTGTCCGATCCTGAGACCCACCACACTCTGAACCGGGCACGGGTGGAGGCCAGCGCACTAAAATTTAAAGACTGCGGCCCACAATGAACCCACGACCCACGAGCGACCCCTCATTGAAGCGCACAACTGGCCACGGTGATACCCTGCAGCTTCTCGAGCGGTCACACCGGAAAGACCTCGTCTGATTCGGTGTGCGACGGAGGGAGTGATGATTGGCCTCGGTGCAGATATTCCCAGCCGTGCGTGGCCCTGTCGATCGCGTCGGATTCCCGGAGCACAGACTGCATTTAGGATGGAACGATGTTTAGTGGTTAGTGGTGAAACGAGACTCCGAATTCTCGACGGAGCTAAGAGAGACCAGTCCGTTTCATCCAAATTCCAGTCCATTCCTGCACATCGTGAACTCGAGATGTAGATTCTTTTCACGTGGTGACTCGCCGTGACACCCCATGACAGCTACCCCCTTGTACACGTCGAGTTCTGTCGAGTCTGCATATAGCATCTGACCCGAAGGGATCGCCCTCCATACCCAGGGCTGGGGACATTGGCGCCCTCGACCCGGTGGCCCCCTTCCAGGCACGGACTTCTATTTCTGGGTTTTGTGTATCTTTCCAAGGGACAATTAAAAGGCAAATGGCAAAAAAAAGGACACATTAGGGTACAATGTAGAAGGGTCCGGACGAACCGTTCGCCACGGAGAGCCCAGAACACTGGAGCCCAGGAGTCTGAGACTCGAGAGTGGACGAAGGAAGAACGCGGGATCCATCAAAACCGAAGCGAACCGTGGGCGACTTAATTTTTTTGCCATCCGCTCGAAGTTAGGTGGGCCAGAGGATGACCATAGAGAGAGCCCAGCGAAATCACAAAACCTAAGCGCCCGGTCTCCGCGATTTCTGGTGTAAGGGACCTGGACTCCCCTCCCCCTTCTTCTTCTCTTCTCACCAACCTCTCTTGGGCCCTTTGCTTTTGGCTTTCCCTTCATTCCTTTCAACTTCATTTCTTCCGTCCTAGATTCTGTGATCCGTGATCCTGGACTCCCTTTTTTTTATTCTTCTTGTACCCGTATCTGGAACGTCCTGGTTGAACGCTTCTCATTCTCTCCCTTAACCGGCCCTAGACAAGGACTATAAAGAGACTGACCCTCGCGATTTTGCTGCGCAAAATTCCTAGTGAGGTCTCGCCATTCATTTTGGAACTGTGCTAGACACAATCGCCTTCAAAGGTTCCATACTCAAACATCTCCCGCGATCTGATACCGGACATTCCTGGTAGTGATCTCCATTCTCGTCGTCCCCGCATCCGCCATCGCCTGCCACGCGAGACTTCGTTATCGCATTCGAGATCAAACCGAGTGCTGTGGGATAACGGAACCCAAATTACCCAAGAGAGCGATCTGAAGCACCTTTGAATCCCTCATTCCGTCAGAAATTCGTTGACGGAACCAGCGTCGGTCGCAAGCCACGTCTGAGTCGCGAACAATACACTTTTCTCTAATTCATCATGTCGACCATTACTCGTGCTTTTACCAAGCGCAACAAGCGTCCGGAAGTGTCGGCCCCCATGCCGTACCGTGGCGAAGGGCATGTTCGATTCAACTCTGGCACCATCAAGCGAGGCAACATTTCAGGCCCGGTCCAACTGCTGTCCACTACCAACATGTTGGCTTACAATGCTCCCGATCTGCACTCACCTAACTCTTCGTCCACTTCATCGCTGCAGTCGCGCGACGACGATTTCGCCGTGTCTCCCAAGAGTTACGCTTCGTCCGGTCTCACCACTCCCGACCAGTCGCCTTACGAGTCATTCCCTATCGACGCGCATCCATCCTATTTCCCAAAGCGATCCGCCACAGTGACTAGCCAACCTCGCTCCTCTACCAATTCTGCCTCTTCGACCGACGCCCCGATGATTCCCAAGCGGGCGCTCTCTCACACGAAGCGCTCTCATCAGGAGCTTGCGCACAAGCGCTCCCAGCGGATGTCGCCTCCTCCACTGAACCCTACTCGCAGCAACCCGACCATTCGGGCCTCGCAGGATATGTTCAAGCAGGAGGCGCACCCGTTTGGTAAGGAATTGGAGCAGGTGAATGAGGTGGCAGAGGAATTCGGCGCCGCGCACTTTATGGACGAAGAAGAGCGAATCCTCCATCGCAAAGGACTTATGAAGTTCACCGTCGACGATTACCTTCTCGAAGTCGAGGAGCTTTACGGCAGTATCTTTGACGACACCATCGGCCCTATCGGTGTCACAGCCTGGCTGTGAAATTCATTGATATCTTCCTGACCCGGTTGAACCGGGGTAATCGACGACTTTAAGCGGACTGCAAAAGACTGGATTCTTTCTTGCGCCCGTTACGACCCAACTTTATTCCCTCTCTTACGACCCCTACTTGTTATTCCCCTGCACGATACCATGGGCGGACCCACTCGTATCTCCGCGTTCGGTTCCCTATTCCTCTTTACCTCTGTGATCTTCGCATCTTGATCGTTTGGTTTTCAAATTTGAAAGCTTCTCAACGGCGTCTGTCATTTACTCTGGATCGTTTCGTCCTATCAATCGGTCATCACGGTTCGACGCGAGCAAACCAAAATTCCAAATGAAACGTTGCAATTTTAAAGATCAGGTCTCGGTAGTTTGTCTAGTTCCCGGCGAAATATCGCGTATTATTGCGTCAGTAGCATGTACAGTAGACGACATGTTCGGCTTCTACAAGATTCACACTCTTTTGCTCTTTCTCACCGCCACAGTGGGGCCACTAGTATAGATCTGGTGTTAGTCCACATCCACGTACTGTTACGAACATGAAAATACTCAGGTGGGAGTAAAGTACATGTACTGCTAATGTAGAACATCCAAGACGTCTTTGGAAACCAGACCGTAACTAGAGGCAACATGCCTTCTTATTATGATTACGTCAAATGGGGTAAAGGACCAGCAATTGAAAGCGCCCAATGATGCTACGAGAAGTGTTATGCTAACCCACGCTCTCTTATTGGATTGATATTAGACATAGATATTAAAGAACAATTAAGAGTAATCTGAGTACAACGATAAGTTGACTGATCAGTGCGGAAACCAACAATCAAAACCCTCTGATTAACAAATCCAAGAGCAAGGGTGCTACCATGTATAGCTGAACAATGGAAATTCCTATACTCAGCAGGGAGTCATACAAAGTTTTCATTCCTAAAGGCGATCCAGCTATTTGCGATAGAAACTTGAGAATTGGGCTTATAGGGAATATGACCGAAGACAGATGCGACTGCGTCGGAATGGCCCTCGAAGGTCTGTAATTCCCTGCCCGTCTTAGCATCCCAGAGCTTGATCGTCGGATCATCCGAACCTGAGGCTACCGTTCAGATGTCCGGGGAGGAGGCTATAGACTCGACCTAATCAGAATAGCTCTCGAGCGTCTATACATATGAGCTCTTAGAATCTATCACTGCTAGTCGCCTCTGTATACTCTCTGGTATTTCGCCGAGAAATGTCCCTTTGATGACACTTTGTGCTAGTTTGAACACTGGCCCGGAACAGTAGAGTTGCCGGGGAGTGATAAGGGCTATATACACATTTTGGAGAGCAAATCTTCTTATATCATATAGTAAATCACACATGGCAAAATTGCAGTCGTCCTTTATCTATTAGTACATAAGAGAGATATCTTTATAATTATAGAAGTGAATTGCACTAACTAGGCCCTAAAATTCATCAATTAGCCTAATATCCTTCAACGTTCTCCCTATAAGGCTAAAAGCTTTAAGTCAGCGGAGGAAGTGGCTACGAAGGAATTAGAGCGCTAGACTTTCATCATTCAGTGTAACTGTGCTCCTCTTCAAATGATGCACGCAGCAAAAGCACGCATATTAAGCCTCTGATGGCAGGCACTGGTCAATTTTTTGCTGGTCGACGGTAGTACGAGATATCCCTGGTGCTTCTAGTCCACAGATATCGGTTTCTCGGAAATTCTCTCTCATAGAGTAGCTAAAGACAATTATCTGTAAGCTTCTTGTGAGTGACCTCATTAATAAAGAATTCGTGAACGTCTTCCGGGTCAGGACGAATATGAAAGCCTCGAAAAAATTCGTGAAATATTCTTATTGTACCAGTAGCATCGGTTAAGATGTCCAGTATAGAGTGACGTAGCTCCAATCTTTTATTGATGTATCCAGTGGAAATACCGAGAAGCCTCGCTAGTATTATAGCGCTGAGAGATTTTGCGAGAGTGACTATGAGCCCAAAAATGCTCTCCTAGCGCCATTGCGGCGATATCAGAGTTGGTTTCGACGGCTTTTCGCTTATGCTTAGCCACCTTAGGGAGTCTCAGGACGAGTTCTGTAGCGGTGGTTATGAACAAGTAATCGGCACCACCGCGATCGAATTCGTTTCTCGTGAAGAATAACCTGGCCGTAAGACGATCCTACTTAGCAAGGTCACCAACACTTGCCAGAAACTAGATTCGCGTCATTTATGTAACTTAGTAAATATATGAGTCACAGCACCAAGCTCAAGCCTCTACACATCCTACAACACTTCTAGAATCCACCCTTAAAGGCTAAAGTCCGCTTTAGCTAGGTCAGCTCCCCGAAACCTCTTTACGTCCCAAACCAACCCCACCACCTCCAACCAATAGATCAACCACTTGGTCGGATCAAAATCGCACCACCGCGGCCCGTTCCGATAATCCCGTGGAAACGCATGATGATAATTATGATAGCCCTCGCCCAACGTCAACACAGCCAGCAGTGCTTGGTTCCGCGAGGTATTTCGCGCCGAGTACGGCTGGTCCCCTGCCCAATGCGCCAACGAGTTGATACAGTAGGAAATGTGCCAGACGATCACTACGCGCAGGCACCCCGCATACAGGAACCCACCCGCCCAGTCACCCCATAACCACCCGGCCACACACGCCGGAAAGACGAACGCCATCAAGCCCGCCAGCGGTAAGTAGACCCGCCGCTGCCAGACGACGACCGCGTCACGGTCCAGATCTGACAAATCGACTCCTTCGCCGCCCTTGCCAAATCGACTTGAGTCATAGGTCAGGATCCAGCCTATGTGCGAATAAAAAAGGCCATTTTTGCTGTTGTAGGGGTCGCGATCGGTGTCAGTGAACCGGTGGTGAGCGCGGTGGTCGGCTGCCCACATCCGGATGGGGAGCTGGAGGGCTCCGGCACCGACGACTGCTAAGAAAATGCGTAGCGGGAGGCATGCTTTGTAGGACCGGTGACTCCAGAGACGGTGATAGCCTGAATCGTCGAGTCAGATTAGGGTATGGCAGGAGGAATTCCCAACATGACGTACCGGCAGTGACAGTGAACCCGGTAACAAGAGCATATATCAACGTCCACACGAGAGTTCTCTCTTGCAAGGCTATAGTGGGTGCATAGTATAATACAAATAGGGGAAGACCGACGTTGGCGGCGAAGTACCGACGGTGTACTCGCTTCCACCACGGTTTGTGAGAAGAGTCCATCATGTGTTTTAGATTTTGGAGAGTTTCATGATAGAGAGTCTTTGTTCCCATGTCGCTTCTGGCCTGAATCGACCCCTATGTGCCACCAGATCCCACTAGGAATTTTCCATGCAAGGGCAATCTTCTCCTGGAAGCGATCCATTCCAGCATGATTTGCCACTGACCTATAGGTCTCACTCCAAGCTTTTCGATACTCTGGGGAAGCCGATGTCCATTTCCCCAAACGTCTCCTTTCATCCACAGCATCATGGAACACAAGATTTCACACATCATGGATATCCCCACGCGTTGGGCATCAATTGTGCAAACTCACCCGACGCCTCTGATTGAAATGGCCGGCATGTTAGGGACCCAATTGGTAACCTTCTGGCTCCCAGCCGGGCTGTTTACAATTTGCGACCTCCTCGCCTGGCCCTCCCTTCAACGATACAAGATCCAGCCGGCAAGCAAGCAGCCCAGCCGGGTGAGCATCATCCGCGATGCATTCTTGGGGTCCCTCCTGAATCAACTGCTGAGCACAACGCTCCAGGCTCTCCAGCTACTGTTGGTCCACGGCGTCCTCCACCGACCGGATCTCGGGTACCGGATCGAACCGACCCTACCGTCTCTTCCTGAGTTCATCACTGATTTCACCCTGTGCGTGCTGGCACGAGAGATCATCTACTACTACGGTCATCGGCTGCTGCACCATCCGCTCTTTTTCGCGCGCTTTCACCGGCAGCACCACCGGTTCCGCACCCCCGTGGCTCTGGCAACGCTATACGCTCATCCTGTTGAGCACATTCTCACCAACATAGTTCCCATTGCGTGGCCCGCGCGGGTCCTGGATGTCCATGTCGTCACTCTGTGGGCGTTTGTGGGCGCCATCGGTCTCAAGGCTGCCCTGGCGCATAGTGGCTACCGGCTGTGGGAGACCCCCGACGGGTGGAAGCCCGAGGTCCATGATCTGCATCATGAGTTGATGACGGTCAATTACGGCTTGATCGGGCTTGTTGATCGGTTGCATGGGACTCGGGCTACGGAGAAGCCAAAGCTGGGCTGAAGGTAGAAATGTATATTGATCCTACCATCTGCAAATATGTAAGGAGAAGTGCTAGCGTGGAAGCTCCATCACTCGACACAAGACGGCAGATCCCATGGCCCACAGCCACATATATCTCCTTGATTGGTTAATCGGGCCAATCGAGATTGTATGAAGTATGGAGCGCTCGTTCCACATTGGCAAGCGGCTCAATAGAAGTGAGAGATCTACCGATCAGGTCATGCAAGTGAGATTGCGCAAGGGGTAAGGCCCATTTTAGAAGTCGAAGCAAGGAGCTAAGGCGGGCTTTAAAGTCAATCGACCAACATTCCATTCCGGTATCCGCTTACTGGCTCGCAGCTATAAAGATATGCTTCATTTGGTAATCACCTCGACGCGCCATTGTACAGTATCTGGCGAGGCACGCATTTGTCCCGCCTTGCCACCAGATCCCAGCCCTTCCACTCTCAACGAATAAGAAAATTTCACCCAAACATCAAAGTTCCAGAAATGAAGCTCACAGCCCCGGCTTCCGTGGGCTTGATGCTGACCTGGCTCTGCGCATGCACCGACATGGTAAGGGCCAAAGACGCCCCGACAGTGATTGCCGGCATGAACGATCTTCGCCAAAGTGTTGAGAGCGCTCACACCGTGTTTGACACCTACGATGGTGGATGGTTGAAATCCTTGGAGCTGGGACGCGCCGTCTGGAACGTCTACTCGTCGACCAAGTCGGCTAGGGGGTACTGGGATTCGGCTCCGCTTTTCGAGGACCATGGTGAGGTGGCTGATATCTTGGTGGCCTATCATGATGTGAGACGCTCTATTGCGGATGTCATGGCTCTTGCGGGCAGCAAGGTATGTGTTGCTCTAGTGCGGTGGCATTTGTGGAACCCATCGCTAAAATCCACTGTCATCGACGTTCGCAGGGGCCAGTCTATGAAAAGAGCGGTATTCGACTCATGGCCATTGGGGTCATGCAGATGTTTGAGAACGAACGGAGTGAGTTTCAACAATCTGCGCGGGCGAAGATCCCCGAACTGTTCCATGATGATATTGCAGGTCCGGTGGCCAATCTGAAGACGGAATTTGAAAGTGCGATAAAGGCGCTCGCATAGGAAGATTTCGGCCCAGCGTAAATAACATGTCATATTGCGCCGGATTCAGTTAGATCTGTACGGTGGAGGAATTGATTACCTTGTCCCCGGATGATAGAAGTATCGATCTTTGCTAGAAAACATTCACCCCCATATCCTTCACCCCCCTGAGTAACTGCAATATGCCTTCTGGGACTCTATGTCTCGATTCTCAAGCACCAAAGCATTCTGGTCCGGAAGCCCTAGCCATCGTAGGAATGGCTATGCGTCTTCCTGGCGGTATCAACAACGCCGATGATTTCTGGGACTTTCTCATTAACAAGAAAGACGGCCACTGCAATGTACCTGAGTTACGATACAATGTTGAGGCCTTCTATCACCCGGAAAGGGCAGGATCAGTGCGCACTCGGAGCGGCTACTTTCTTCAGGAGGATCCAGCGTACTTCGATAATCAATTCTTTTCGTTGACACCGTACGAAGCGTCGCGGTTGGATCCTCAGCAACGGCTGTTGCTCGAGGTGATTTATGAATGCATGGAAACCGGTGGACAAGTGGGCTGGCGGGGCCAGGGCAGGAATATTGGCTGCTTTGTGGGCGTATTTGGAGAGGACTGGTATGATTTGCAGACCAAGGACACGCAAAGGATTGACCGGTATCATGTTCTGGGGACGGGCAACTTTGCGCTTTCGAACCGTATCTCGTATGAGTTTGACTTCACAGGGCCGAGGTATGGGTGGTCTTGATTTTCTTTTGTTACCTCCCTTTCGTATTCGACCACCCTTGCGACTGACACATACGGTTACAGTATGACCTTGGCAACAGGATGTTCGGCGTCCATGGTCGGGCTGCATGAGGCATGCCAGGCCGTGCTCGCTGGAGACTGCGAATCCGCCGTTGTTGCTGGGACTAATCTCATTCTCACTCCAACGATGACCACGACCATGTCAGACAACCTTGTCTTGTCACCCACCGGAGTGTGCCGCACCTTCGATGCAGGTGCGGATGGGTACGGCCGAGGCGAAGGGGTCAACGCAGTCTACATCAAACGCCTCGCAGACGCTGTGCGTGATGGAGATCCTGTTCGCGCAGTCATTCGAGCCACCGCGACTAATTGCGATGGGAGAACTCCGGGGATTACTACACCTGGATCGGCTACACAGATGCAGCTTATTCGAAAGGCGTACCAGCGCGCACATATTCAAAATATAACCAAAACAGGGTTTTTTGAGTGCCATGGCACAGGGACGGTGGCGGGAGATACTGCGGAGACATCCGTAGTAGCCGAGTTATTTCGCGACACTGGCGTACTCATCGGATCGGTCAGATTACTTTTTTAATCCCACACTGCACGGAGCTCCATCTAATCTTGAGCCCAGGTGAAACCAAACGTGGGGCATTCAGAGGGAGCATCAGGAATCACCAGCATAATCAAGACCGTTCTCGCTCTTGAAAAACGGACTATCCCGCCAAATATCTTCTTCGAGTCGCCAAATCCCGGGAGTCTGTATCAAATATACCCTGTGCCACTCATATTATGCTAATAACGCCAACAGTTCCCTTTAAGGATTGCAAGTTAGAGGTACCTACTGAAGCCATGCAATGGCCGGAGCATAAAGACCTCCGGGCAAGCGTGAATTGTTTTGGCATCGGAGGTGCCAATGCCCATGTAGGTCATTCTTCTCGACCTGAATTCACTGTAACGTTGGATAACACTAGATGCAGGCAATCCTGGAACCGGGCTTTGAGAGTAAAATTCAACTTGAAAAACTGTCGTCTAACCTCATTAAGAAGCTGCTTATTGTCTCTGCGGGCAGTGCGGAAGCTGTCTTGAGAAAAGTGGACGACCTGATGAAGTTCATGCAAAGTGAGAGAAAGACTTTGGATGACGTTGCCTATACTCTGGGCTCAAGAAGAGAACGTCTTAAGTACCGAAGCTTTGCGGTCGCCTCTTCAAATGCTGACGCGGATTTCCAGGAGCTACCTGTTGAAGCCTCGGGGGTTCCAGAGATTATGCTGGTCTTCACGGGGCAAGGTGCGCAGTGGGCGGGCATGGCTCGCGAGTTGCTGGAGAACTGCGAGGATTTCAAAAATGACATTAAGCTAATGGACAAACTATTGCAATCTGCAGACCCGCCTCCGTCCTGGTCCATAGCAGGTATGTATCCCGACCGCCGATGAACTGGATGGACCGAAATTGACGGCATTGCAGAAGTGTTGTTGGCACCGGAGGCTGAATCGCAGATCAATGATCCCCAGTTCTCCCAGCCAATATGCGTAGCAATTCAGATCGCTTTGGCAAACCTTCTCAGGAAATGGAGCATTGTACCCTCTGCCGTGGTCGGACATTCCAGCGGAGAGATTGCAGCAGCCTACGCCGCCAGAGCTATCTCGCTTCGCAGTGCCATTTTGATTGCATATCATCGTGGTCGATTGACTCAGAACGTGGCTGATGGATCTATGGCAGCAGTCAGTCTCTCAAGAGTTGAGGTAAAACCTTGGTTAGTGAAGGGCGCCGTGATTGCGTGCGAAAATAGCCCCTCAAGCACGACCATTGCGGGAGAGACACTCGCGGTGGCTCAGACTATAGAAGCGATTCGTGGTGCATATCCAGATGCCTTTTGTCGCATGCTGAGAGTTAACAAAGCGTACCATTGTCGTGGGTGTTCTGAATTAGACCTTGTTATTGGAATATACTGACATTCTGAGCAGCGAAGATGCAGTCAATAGCTGCAGATTATACCGCGGTCATTGCACCCGAAATTGAAATTCTCAACTACATGATACCCATGTATTCGACTGTGACCGGAGAGAAGATCGATGATTCAGCTGTGCTGGATAGTACTTACTGGAGTCGTAATTTAACCTCTACCGTCGAGTTCAACAAGGCAGTCAGGGGTATGCTCCAGGCGATGCAGGATCGAGACCGGGTTTTGATCGAAGTTGGACCCCATAGTGTGCTTCAGGGGCCATTACGCCAAATCTTTGAGTCAGTGAAGACGAAGGGGCACAAATGGTACATCCCAACCTTGATGAGGAGCCAAAGCGCAGAAGATTCGGTTCTCCGAACAGCCGGAATGGCGTTTACTCGAGGAGTGAATGTCGATCTTCTGATGATCAACGGCTCTGGTAGGGTGGTTGACTGTCTTCCACGGTACCCCTGGCAACACGCCGAACGGCACTGGAGCGAGAGTCGTATCAGTGAAAATTGGCGACACCGAAAGTTTCCGCACCATGAGCTTCTCGGATCCAGAGTGCTGGAGACAAGCCCTCTTCAGCCTTCGTGGAGGAATATACTTCAGATTCACAACTGCCCCTGGCTGGGACATCACAAGCTTTTCAAGGATATTGTGTTTCCCTGCGCTGGGTATGTGGCAATGGTTGGAGAAGCCATACGACAGCATTGCCAATTTGAAGGCTATGAGATTCGGAACCTTGTGTTGAAGAAACCACTCTTTCTCCAGGAAACGAGCGCCACTGAGATCCTCACATCGTTAAGACCTGAACGACTGAGCGATATCGCTGACTCAGAATGGTTTGAGTTTGTAGTTCTTGCCTTGGAGGGCTCCCAATGGGGTACATACTGCCAGGGTCAGATACGCGCAATTGATCAGGCTAAAATGCCTCAGCTAAGTAAGCAGCCACGCTGGACACGGACGGTTGATTCAAATAATTGGTATCAGTTCATGGCCCGGCTAGGGCTAAATTATGGGAGGAGCTTCCAACGGTTGAGTGATATCACCGTCGACCCGGTAGATCATCTTGCGAATGCAACTGTGGTAGGAGACAGTAGCGATACTGGAGACTCTTATTTGGTGCATCCAACTGTGATTGACCAGGGGCTTCAACTTTCGTCCGTCGCTATGGCCAATGGTATTCAGAGACGGGCTAGCAAGCTAGCCATTCCGGCCTCGATCGATCGAATTTTTGTGAATAGGGCCGAAGGAAACATCTGGTGTCAAGCAGATTACTGCAGTGACGTGTCTTCGACTGCTCTTTCTTCAAATGTCAGCATGTCCAGCAAGGCAGGACCTGCGCTGGTCATAACTGGGGCGAATTTTTTCTCTTTGGAAAATGATGGGGTAGATGAAGAAAGCCCCATCCCTCTCTTGTCTCAGATAGACTGGGCACCATGCTTGGACCTGGTCTGCCCGACAGACTGGCTTCCTTTCAAAGCCCAAGAGAGAGGCGTGTCACTAGTCTCAGAAATCACTTGCTTCTACATCCTTGAAGCAGCCTTGCAGATCGCAGATGTGATTCCTGCAACCCAACATTTAGAGAAATACCAATCCTGGTTGATGAAAGTTCATGAGCAGATCTCAAATGGGACGGCTCAACCTTTTCTTCAAGTTCAATGGCAGAGGATGAACAAAAATGAGCGATTCGCTCGAGCCGCCGAGATTCGCGAGCAACTCAAACCTTTCAAACGAGGCGTGGAGGAGGTAGAAGAGCTCCTCAGAGCAGTCTTCGAAAATTGCAGCGGAATCATAGAGGGACGGCTTCCTGCTCTGGAAGTCTTAACAATGGATCGCCTGCGCAATATGTATGACTTCGTCAGCTCTCTCTCGGATTGGAAACCCTTTTTGTCACTGGTCGGTCACTGGAACCCTCGTGTGAGAATTCTCGAGATTGGGGCCGGCACAGGGGCCACTACTGCACAGGTTATGGATTCCATGCGAACAAGTGATGGAAAGAAGACTTTCGCCAGTTATACGTTCACTGACATATCACCAGCCTTCCTTTCGGCAGCAGCGGACCGATTTAGCCAACACGAGAGTATCAATTTCCACCTACTCGATATCACTAAAGATCCTCTCCAGCAGGGATTTGAGCCAGCCTCATATGACCTGATTTTTGCTTCAAATGTGAGCGGTGATTTTGTTTTCTCGCACAACCTTGTTTCTTGTCGTAGCATGCTATATTTTCATTTGAAACTAACTCATATGGCAGGTCATTCATGCCACGCCATCTCTCTCAGATTCATTGGCAAATGTTCACAAGCTCTTAGCTCCGGGTGGTTTTCTTCTGCTTCAAGAGCTATGTCCTGGTGGGTTTTACGTGTACCACGTCTTCCTTTCCAGTTCAAGCCCCGTTGGAACTAACAAGAAGGCGCAGAGAATCTGTATACCGATTTTATAATGGGAATTTTGCCCGATTGGTGGAATGGCAAAGATGACGGACGAGCCGATTGTCCTTATGTCAAGCCGGAACGATGGCACACGGAGCTTATTCAGGCTGGTTTTACTGGTGCGATGTGTGTCACACCAGATGGTGAGCATCCATTCCAGCAGAATGCCAACATTATCTCTCGGCGCCCGGTCGACTTCTTGCCCGTACAGCAGATCACACTCATTTCAACCAACTCCCAAAACAGCCTTCCATGGGGTGAAAGCTTAGAGAGACTATTGACAATGCAGGGCTACAGTGTGAATAGGGCATCATTAGAGTCACTGCCTGTAGACCCAGGCTGCATCATCTCCCTTCTGGATCTGTCAGCACCTGCTCTGCATGATATGGATGAGGTGCGCTTTGAGCAGATGAAACGGCTCTTTTCTATAAGTTCAAAATTCCCCATTATCTATCTTACACGGAGTGTGCAAATGGCCTGCCAGGACCCCCGCTTTGGTCTCGTCCTGGGGCTTTCTCGTACCCTGCGAAGGGAGATAGTGGGAGACATTGTTACTGTCGAGCTTGATGCTTTGAATGATGCAACATCTCAAGCGGTTGTGGACATATACCGCCGAACAAGACAGGTGATCCCGCAAGGAAGTCTACGAGACGACGAATATGTGGTCCGGGCTGGGCAGATCCATGTCAGCCGAGTCAATTGGCGATCCCTCCGAGGACAACTGGAAGAGAAGTCTGCTTCGGATACACCGCGCTGCCTGTCTGTTCGCCGATATGGACTTCTTGATAGTCTGTTCTGGGAAGCCAGTCTGAGCGATGAACGTCCGCTGGGGCCAACGGAGCTTGAGCTCGATGTGCATTGTGTTGGCCTGAATTTCCGGGTATGTTGCAACGCGATTGTAAAAGAGACCGGGTCGTTTGCTAATCGTACATTGATCAGGACCTTATGATTGCACTTGGTGTTCTGGGAGAGTCAAGTCAATCTGGCATCGAGGCCAGTGCGACCGTGCGAAGAGTTGGTCCCAAGGTCACCAGATTCAAAGCAGGAAATCAGGTGGTAGTCTGTAACAAAGGTCTCTTTCGCACACGGGCGCGTGCAAATGAGCATGAGTGTATCAAGATCCCCTCAGGGCTGTCATTGCAGGATGCTGCGACTATTCCAGCCGTGTATGCAACCGCCTTTTACTCATTGGTCACGATCGGGCAACTGCAGCCGCATCAGGTAAGTAGGGAGGAGAAGTTACTAAATATTCACCTTGAACTGAGGGCTAACCTTCATGGAAAGACTGTTCTCATTCATTGTGCCACAGGAGGCGTGGGTCTAGCCGCCATTCAAGTATGCCAGCAAATCGGCGCGACTGTATGGATGCCTGCTCGCTCTCTGACAAGTGTTTCCTGTTGCTGACGATCACTATAGATATATGCCACAGCGGGCTTACCGGAAAAGCGAAGCTATCTGCATGCAGAATATGGAATTCCCATGGAGAATATTTTTACCTCTCGAGACGATTCTTTCCATCAAGGTGTGATGAGCAGAACAGGTGGAGCCGGTGTTAACTTGGTTTTGAATTCGCTTGCCGGCAGCCTACTTCATGCGTCCTGGCAGTGCGTCGCCAAGTCTGGAAAAATGATTGAGCTGGGGAAACGAGACTTTCTTGCCCATGGAAGGTTGAATATGGATCTTTTCAACGGCAACAGATCATTTTTTGGAGTCGACATGTTGAGTATCATTGAAGAGCAGCCGGAACTATCGCAACGGTAAGCGGCCTCCGCCTAAAGTGGGTAGTGACTTGTCTAATTCGGATACTTAGCTTGATGGTACAGTTTGTCGACTGGTACAAGGGTAACAAGATTCGACCAATCCGACCAATGAAGGTTTTTGATGCGAGCGAGGTGACTGAGGCCTTCAAGTACATGCAGAGTGGAAGGCACATGGGCAAGATCGTGATCCAGATGCCCAAGGTCGGGGAGCAATTATCCTCCGAGCCTACCCAAATCGCTGCAGAACTCAGCAATACCAAGTCATATCTCTTGGTTGGCGGGCTAGGTGGCATCGGGCGTGCTGTGGCAAATTGGCTTGTCGAAAAAGGCGCTCGGCATCTGATCTTCCTCTCGAGATCGGCAGGTAGTCTGCCAGATCATCGCCGTTTTGTTTGTGAGCTAGAACGGCAGGGCTGTGAGGTCGAGATGGTTTCTGGAGATGTCGCTCGACTGGAAGATGTTACGAAGGCGCTGTCAAGACTGGCCGGGCGGGTAATTGGAGGTGTCATTCAATTGTCTATGGTGCTTCAAGTATGCTCATTTTGTGGCCCAAGGTCTTTCGTTTCAAGACACCACTGCTGACACATCGATTCAGGATGAAAGCCTTGCCAAGATGACACACAGTCAGTGGCTGCAAGCCACTCAACCCAAGGTCGACGGCACGCTCAATCTGCATCAGGCGTTGGATAAGCACGAATCTGGGCTTGATTTCTTTGTTCTGTTCAGCTCCATGTCTGGAGTAGTTGGCACCGTGGGCCAGTCTAATTATGCGGCAGCTAACTCTTTCCTCGATGCGTTCGTAACGTATCGTCGCCAGCTCGGACGCGTTGCATCCGTTGTGAACCTCGGTGTAGTGGAGGACATCGGGTGTGTGCATCACGATCAGCCCACACTGAACCGTGTGAAGGCTACAGGAGCCCGTCTTATCCGTGAGAGTGCCGTCATCGATGCACTTCATGCCGCCATTCTGCCATTCAGATCGCCACCAGATTCGGCAAATTTCACATCAAGTGTGATGATGATTGGCGTGAACTCAGTAAAGCCCCTCTCCGCGCCCGGTGTAACGCCATTATGGGGCCCTGATATCAGATTCTCAATGTATGAGAATCTTGAAGGGCAGACAGAGCGAGGGCCTCAAATGGATCAGACAGATCTGAAGGAATTCTTTGGGATGATTGAGCAGAATCCAGATCTTCTAAATGACCCAGCCACGGAGGTGCGCATTATGACCGAGCTGTGCAAGCTGATCAACGCCCATATGTCTCGCGACGAGAGAGAGAACGACGACATGGCCAGCATTCCCATCGATTCGTTGATGTCAATCGAAATTCGGAACTGGTTCCGCAGACAATTAGGAATGGAGATTAGCTTAACGGAGATCTCGAAAGCGGGAACAGTTGGTGGGCTGAGTCGGCTGTGCGTGGTTACCCTCAATGAGAGGTATGCTGCGTCCGGCAGAGATACAGAACCCCAGGAACAGAGTTGACGAGAGTAAGCTAGAATAGACGGGGAGCAAGGAGATGGAGAGTGAGACCTTTATTTAGTTTTTTTTAGGGCACAGACATGCACATGACTCCCTGATCAGGACCAAACACGTTCCCAACATCCAACTTCTTGCTTTTTTACTTCTTGTTATAAACCTTTGCAAGCAGGCGAATGGATCATGCTTCAATTCTTGTCCAAGTTTTCAAGGCCTTCATATATTTTTCGACTGTATCTCGCAAAGAGATAGTCAGTCAAGTATGTGTCTCTTGCCCTCCAGGGACCAAAATCGCCCACTTTTGGTAGACATTGCTCTTGGGACAAGATATAGGACGAGTTCAGCAAAACAGACCGCCGCGTAATAGTCTGCGCATCGCAGGGAAATCGAGGGACCAAAGCCCGAATCCCATCACTCTCCATCTCCCGAATCACACGACAAATCAGTCGTGTTCGCATATCCGCCCCCAAGGTCCACGACGTATGCACATACCCCGTGATAAAGCCCGCATTAGGAATATCCTGTACCATGACAGCATTCCAGGCCAATTTTCCACCTGGCTCGATCTGCGCATCGTCGAGGAAGATCCGGGTCCCGCCGGCAAACTGAAGCTTCAGCCCTGTCGCGGTCACAATGACATCGCCGGACAGATACTTTCCAGACTGGAGCATCAGACCATGGCGGTTAACGTAGGCTATATGGCCCGTCTCTATTGATGCTCTTCCGCATTCTAGGGCTCGGAAGATCTTTCGTCCGAGGGAGATATTTGGTCGTTGTTCCCACGGGTTGTATGCGGGGGTGAAATGAGGCTTGACGGGGACATGGGCAGGGAGCTGCCACCGTGCCCAGGCGATGCATATCCACTTCATCAAGCCCGGAAACAGACAGCAGAGCTGGTAGAATAGCTTCACGATCATCATCCAGCCAATCCATTTGACTCGATAAGTCCAGCGATAGCCCTCATTCTTAGAATGCTCTCTCTCTGGGAGGGTCAGAATGTACCCTGGACTTCTCTGGACGAGAGTCACGGATGCAGCGGTGTCAACAAGCTCCGGGAGCAATGTCATTGCTGTTGCTCCGCTACCGATCAGCAAGATGCGTTTGCCTGCATAGTTCGAGTGCTCGGGCCAGAATTGAGGGTGAACAACAGGGCCAGCAAAATTGTCCAACCCTGCAATTACGATCGGCCGCGCCTCCTCATGGCTGAAGATTCCGGTGCAGAAGAGGACAAATCTAGCGCGAAAGATCACCGTGCTGGTTGTTTGCCTCTGATAATGACGGCACACGAGTCTCCACTGGCGCAACTTTGTGGACCAATGTGCTGTATATAATTTGTGATCAAACCTGATGTGCTTTTTCAGCTGGAATGAGTCGGCGGCAGCTGTCAGGTAGCGCAGGATGGACTCTCGATCGGCATGCTTGGTCTTCTGATTCCATGGGAACCAGGGATACGAGTAAGTATAGACATCCGAGTCAGCACGGAGCCCGGGGTATCTGAAGGTATTCCAAGTACCACCGATGCTGCTTTTGCTTTCTATCACAAGATAGCGACAGCCTTGCAGCTCAGATTGCACGCGGTAGGCTGCATTTATGCCAGCTAAGCCGGCGCCAACTATTATGACATCCAGATCGGGCCTGCACTCATGCTGCTTCATGATATCTCACTAGAATGACCTTAAATTTGCCGTTCATTCAGGATACTAATACAAAGGAGACTTTTTCGAAAGGATTAAAGGGGGCAAAACTGCCTAGGTATCTACCCCCTTGCTTCGTCCCGCATCAAAAGAAAAATGACATAAATGCCCTTATTCCTCAGATTCTGAATGGTAACTATTTATTCAAAGCTGCAATATGGTAGACTGCAATGGTTTCTCCGCCGATCTTTACTACCCGGTCATTATTATCGGAGCTGGGATATCCGGCATCGCCTCTGCGTGTCAACTGCAACGCAAATTTGGAAACCAGTTTATGGTCTTTGAGAGTCAAAACGGGATCGGGGTACATTTTGCATCACTCCCCCTCTTGCTCACAAATCAAGCTTACATTTGATTCAGGGAACATGGTGGAATCATCGTTACCCTGGGGTAGCCACTGACTCGTGAGTCTGTGTGATCATTTTGAATGGAAAGTGACTGATCATCCAGACCTTCGCCACTTTATTCCTACTCTTTCGCTCCTCTGCCGAGCTTTGCAGGTCCCAGGGCGACTGGTAAGGAAATGTATCAATACCTACATGCAATTTGCACACAGCATGGGATCCTCAACAGAATCCAACTCAGCACCAAGGTCACTGATCTCATTTGGGATGGTACTCAAAAACAATGGATTGCCAGCATTGTTACCGCCAAAGAGCGAACTCGAGTCCGTGCAAAGATCGTCATCAGCGCAGTGGGAAAATTTGGGAGTCCCGACACATCGATACTGCAGTCTGTTCCGGGCATAAACGCTTTCCGCGGTCGTATAATGCATACCGCACAGTGGGATAGCTCTGTCACCTTGCGTGGAAAAAGTATCACAGTCATAGGTGCCGGATGCAGTGCCGCGCAGCTAGTGCCGCAACTGCTCACCTCGAGCGAGATCCAGCCGAGATCTGTCGCCCAAATTATAAGATCACCTCCTTGGGTCACTCCGGATCCCTACTCGGAAATACGTCGTTTCTGGAATTTATGCATGCCCGTCATTGTCAGTTGCAGGCTAGGCGCCTGGATGGCGCGCTCGGTGCTGTTCGTCCTCTATGAGCTGTTTTATTTTCTTTTTTTCTGGCCCTTTTCAAACGGAAGTCGGTTTCAAAAATGGTTTCAACGAAGGCTTACTAGCTATATTGATCGGAAGGTCCCGGAGGAATATAAAAGCATGCTCACGCCAAGATACGTCGTTGGATGTAAGAGGCTGGTTCTTGACCCTGATTGGTATGACACGCTCAAGGACCCGAATTTCAGTCTTCATACTTCACCGTTGAAAAGGTTCGAGCATAATTGTTTAGTCCTCGGTACGGACAGAAATGAAACCAAAGTTTTCACTGATGTTTTGTTGCTGGCTACGGGGTACAGCCCAACATCGAACTTCCTCTCATCCATCAGCATAACGGGTCGAGATGGAATCGATCTCCAGAATATATGGAATGCACGGGGAGGGCCTCAAGCATATCTGGGGCTTGCAATGGACCAGTTCCCCAACTTTTTTTTTGTATCCGGTCCAAACTCATCGGTTAGCCACGGGAGTGTCATGGCCGGCATCGAAAACTCCGTCTGCTACATCATGCAGCTCCTGAGCCCTGTACTAGAAGGTCAAATTGAGTCCTTGGAGATCAAAAAGGACGCATGTTGCACCTGGACAGAGAAAGTCCAGCTAGCATCCAATGACTCTATCTGGGTAAAGGGGGGCTGCAGCAATTGGTACATTGATGGACGAGGATGGAACTCGATGATTTACCCGTACGTACCAAGCCATTGTTGTTTAAAAAAGTCTCAATTCTGACTGTACCACAGATTTTCACATATCTATCAATACTTCACCTGCATATCCCCAACATGGGATGACTGGGAAACTACTTACACACAGGCTGGCTTTGCCCATACCCAAAAACGAAAGCGGAGATTTCGCCTCTGGCTCAATTCCATATTGCTTCCGTTGTTTCTCCTAGCTTTTTTCGCGTTTGGCCTGCCAAATTCTGTTGAACGAGCTGTATGGCTCACATAGAGCTTGAATGAGAACCAACAACACTTGTGCATTTTGCAGCAACGGTGAACTGAGCAATTTCCCCAAATGAATGCAATAGATAATGCATTGTGTCTCGAATAATTGTGCTCCCTTAATGTTCTAATCTGTAGAGTAGGTAAAATATCATTTGAGAGCAGCCGTCAGCTTAGCCTCCAGCCTGAGCCACTAGTCACATCTCATCACCATGCAGGAGACGCGTGACGGCGCGAAGTACGCGACGCAGACATCGTCGTTGGGGGCCACTTTGACCTGCAAATGGCAAATATGAATATATATCGATACCGGACGAGCGACAGAGTCGAATCAAGTGAGATTGCGAGTTGGCGAATGAGGATCAATACAAATGAGGATCAATACAGCATACGACAAGACCGCGTCCCTTGATCTTGCCATCATGACACTGAACATGGTGAGCTACAGTGATTTACGCATTTCGGCCAATTACGGGCTAGTGTTGAGCCTCTGATATGGAACGAAAACAGCCTATCGTCAAAGCCTCTTGCTTGTGCGATGTTTCTACCGTGGTGACAATCTAGCAGCGAATCTTCTTGGAGTTGGGTGCGTTTACGGAACATCCTCAATACAGAAATCCAGGTATCTTTCCGTTGCATACGACCGGTAAAAAAAAGATTAACGGTCTAGGCTCAAAACAGACCCATTCCCGGCTGTAGCGCTGAGAGGGAGAGAGAGAGAGAGAGAGAGAGCGAAGGAGTGTAATCATTGTACTGTAGAACCCGAACTTGTCCTCTACTGTACAACGTGAGTAAATCGCGTGGACATGAGACAATTTCGATGCCTCGAGCATCAGGACGCGATGAGCACATGATGACATAATCCAATATTACCCGATTAGGCTTGGCGCAAACACACCGCTCTGAGGTCCAAGTCACGGGTCTCCGCAGCCCCACAGCGCGCAAGGGAAAAAAATTTCGCTTGAGTCCATGCAAAGTACCTCGTCGACGCTTTCTCAATATCAGCATCCGTTTTATCGATTATTTCGACCTAAGTGAATGACTTCCATGGGTTGACACTGTTGCCTGTGGTCAAAGTCCCTCAAACTGTAGCACAGAATCCAATAGCCAACCGTTTCGACGGTCGTGTGCTTACTTGCCCTCAAGCTCCAGGGCAATTCCCATCAACAATCCCACGCTGTGATTCTCCGTCTTGTCGGAGGTACAGGCCGTTCAATGTTGAAGAATCTCTGGTCCTTCTAGATTCCTTTCCACTCCATTCTTTCAAAGCCTGGGGCCATGGTCTCCATTGCCACTGCTTACAACCCGGCGCTCACGCCCATTTCCTCCGGTGACCGCTCCAAAATGCTCTCCGCATCCTCCCCCGTATCCATCCTGAAATCCTCCAAGACCGGCACAAAACGCAAGATGGATGAGGTGGACTTCGATGTGTCTCGCTCGTCCCCCACAGACCGGTTCAACGAGGTCTCTGCTCCCAACAAGAAACGTGCCCGCGTCACCTTCGACACGAACATTCAGATGCAACACGCCCCGAGCCAGGTCGACCCATTGACCTCTGCCCAGAACGTGGGTGTTGTCCGTGAAGCCGTTCGTCGGGCTATTCATCGACATGTTTCCGCCGGCGATAGCGAGGCTTACGACCAAATCAAGGCCATCTTCTCAGCCGACCCGAAGAAAGCCGATGACCCTTTGTATCACTACGATATCCCCTCGCACACAACACTGAGACACCACTTGATGGGTCTGCTCTCCCATGTCGCCTCCCTGGACCGGGATTGCAGCGGTCTTGTCAATGCCATCATCAACAGCGAGTGGCTAGGTCGGGACGAGTCTTACGTCAAGCTCTATATTCGCTTCCTCGGCAACCTTGCGGCGGCTCAGGGCACATTTCTCGGTCCAATTTTCAAAATGTTGCTCACACCACTCGCTGGTGTTCCCCGCGGCACTGGTCAGCTGCCCGGTTACCCTATTGTCCCGGTGTCTGAGATTTATGCCCGAGTTCACATGGCGCTGCGCTATGTGATGCGACTTATTCCAGCCGGAAGTAGCACATTGTCGCCTATCCTGACTCAACAATTTCCGTACGAAACCGACCCCGCGAAATCCTACGTCGCCTACACTCGCAACATCATACACATTTCAAGCTACGCTCCAGAACTCCAGTCCGACATCCTAGCCCTGATCACCGAGAAGATAGTCAAGGTTGACGTTCAGATTCAAGCCGATTTGGAAGATTTCGAAGAAGAGCTCGAGGAAGAGCTTCTGAATGTCGCAGCCGATGAGGAAGAGGAGTTGGGTAGTGATGATGAATCAGACCTGAGCGATGACGAGGATAGTGAGGAACAACGTGTTTCGGTGATGAAGAGTAACATTCACAAAGTGGATGGAATGATTGACGTTCTTTTCGAATATTACACTCGCTCTTTCACGACTGGCCGCCACGACGATCAAGAAAACGCTCTGAAACTTCTCCTGGGCCACTTCGAATCAATTATTCTTCCAACATACAAGTCACGACACACACAGTTCCTCCTGTTTCACTTCTCCCAGACTTCTCCGCAGCTGGTACACCAATTCACCGCTACTTGTACGAAACTCATTCTACACACTCAGAAGCCTGGTATTACGCGCCAATCTGCCGCTGCATATCTGGCCAGCTTTGTTGCTCGAGGCGCGCACATTCCCGGGGATGTCGTTCGTGAAGTCTTCGACACTTTGGCCAATCATCTGAACGAGATGCGGATAGCCCACGAACCTGGTTGCCGTGGCCCTGACCTTCGTCGCTACGCTCCGTTCTACTCCACCACGCAAGCACTGCTGTACATTTTCTGCTTCCGATGGCGTGACCTGACCACCGCTGCCGCCGAAGGCGATAGTCCCGAGCAAGTGGAAGAGCTGGACCCCAGCGAAGTCACATTCCCTCCTCACATCAAGGAGGTTCTTAACAACGCGATCCACTCTCGTTTGAATCCTCTCAAGATCTGCTCGCCCGGTATCGTCAACGAATTTGCCCGCATCGCCCACCATTTCCAATTTCTCTACGTCTTCACTCTTATCGAGACGAACAAGCGTGTCCGCATCTCAGCATTCCGGAGCATTTCTAGCATGTCCAATTTCAATAACGTCGGCCGTGAGACTCGCGCAGGTGACCAACTCGGCTACCAGCTTGACGCTTACTTCCCCTTTGATCCCTACCAGCTCCCGCGCAGTCGTCGCTGGTTGGAAGGTGACTACGTTGAGTGGCGTGGTATCCCAGGATTGGACGCCGCAGACGACTCAGATAGCGGAGCCGACGATGACGGTGACGATGACGATGAAGATGCCACTGGCACTGACGAGGAGTGATGCATCTATTCCGATGACTAACGTATTCCACAAGCCACTCGCCACCACAAGCGAACCGCCACCCACCCAATTATTCTTCTATTCATGAAGCTTTTAAATTACCACAACGTCTTTATATTCAATTTAAATTGTATCCGGACATGCGTTTGCCCTATGGCCAGGCCTTCTGCATACACTGCATGCGTATTGACGTCTAATGGTCTGATCACCGCCTATTGTAGCCCTCGAGGTGGGTGTTGCGGAGACCACCCCACCACCTTCTATGCCGCTTGGTAGACCAATACCTTGATCATGGGCTTCATGAACGAATAAGCCCTCATCGCGCTGGATTTGCCTTTTAGGTAAAGCCTTCTTCCTCTTCTTTTTGTAATTTTCCGCACGTAGATTAACAACTTCTTGCTCCAATAGAAGGATGCGCTTCATGACTTGTTCGCATGCCTTATAAGCCTGATTAAACACCTCTTTAGTAGGCGTAGGTGGGCTATCAGACCGATATTTGATCAGTCGTCTTGCTGATGCCCTATGCTTTGAAAGCTGCTTGATTGTGCATGGTGTTTCAGGGCAATAAATGCTTGATTGGCTTGATGGTCGGTCTGGTGTAGGTGGACGAAGCTGAATATTAAGCTTATCAAGGACTTCTGTTGCATTTAATGGTATTAAACCGGTCGCTTTGAATGCATTTTGAATAATTCGAGCCTTAAATGCATCCTCGCGTGCGCGTGGGTAGGCTGCAAGGAAATCAAGCTTGTCGATATGGTTTATACCCATACGCGTCTGCTGGTCCACAAGCCGACCATATGATCGCTTTAGAACTGCGAAACAGCCTACATCTAGCGGCTGCAATAGATGTGAGCTATGCGGTGGCATGCAAATAGGTATAATGTCGTTTTCAGTGCATAGACGATCAAATTCAGGCGTAAGGTGGCTTCCATGACCATCAAGAATCAATAGCCTATACCGACCACGTATACGGCTTGCGGTTAAAGGAATAAATAGCTTTTGAAGCCATCGAAGCCCAATTTCATCCGATGTCCACCCATTTGGGCTAACCTCGAAGCGCCAGTCCCTCGGGGTATCGTGGAACCATGATTCGATATAGCGCTTGCCTTTGAAAATAATCAACGGCGGTAAAGCCCAGCCTAAAGCATTAACAGTCTCTATTGTAGTCACCCATTCCCGATTGCCTGGCTGTAGAACAGATCGTCGTCCATAATATCCAGCTCTAGTAACCACCCTTGCGGTAGAAACTAAGCCCATTGCGAAGCCAGTTTCATCGAAGTTATAGATATCATCAGGTAGGATACCATAGCGCGCAATAGTCTCCCCAACCAGCCGAAACCAATCATTTAATACCCGCGGATCCTCCTGTTCTGCACGTTGATAATTATATCGACGCGAGAAACGTGTTTGGATAGCCGGCGTACGCTTCACGTAGTTTCCAACCCAATTCACACCAACCGTAGAGGAACCGGTAGCTGAAAGAAGAATATTGGCCATATTACGCACCATCGCATGCCTAGGGGATGCACCGCGGTTATCCATAGATAGAATCCACTTGGTAAGCGTATCCTCATCTAACTGGGTCATTTTATGGCCATTGGCGCGGGTGGTAGCCTTCGAAGGAAGGCCATTGATGCGGTCGCGTAGCGTAGACCGCGGTATGCTATAGACGCGCGCAGCAGCCGTAATAGTCGAAATATCCTTATTTTTGAAAGCCTGTATTGCAAGCTCGATCCTACCCTCTTGGTGGATAGCATCCTGGCTTATTTCCGACCGAATTGGTGGCATAATAAATGATTTAATTGGGGGGGGAATACGCGGAGACGCGAAATTGGATGGGGTGGCGGTTCGCTTGTGGTGGCGAGTGGCTTGTGGATTACGTTATCAACAATTTTTTTTTTTTGGATTTACATCATGTTTCATTCAGCGCGGCGTTCTGGCTCAATTTTCCTTTTCTCTATTCACAAAAGTACTCGATACCATACTCTTTGATTCTTGATGATATCGTGCTTTTGAGCGTGCATAGCACCTACGACCTGCTTTGATAGATGATGGCTTACACTACATTGCCTTGTCACAGCCAGGGAAAAAAATGAGAAACTATTTACACATTCCAGCTTCGCTTACAGATCAGCTCCAAGTCATGCTCTAGTCCCACATTTCCGAACCATCCTTGTACTTCTCCATCTTCAAACCAGACATCTCCATCCCGGCCTTCTGATACTCATCTTGAATGTCTTCCCAAACAATCTCATCTTCAGTCTTCTCATACTCCTCATCATTTTCGTCCGGATCCGTACAAGTACTTCCCGACCCGACATAAATGACAAGGTCAAACTCCACCATCTCACCATACGCCACCTTCGGCCCCTCGAGAGTCGAGCTATGCGGACCTGGCTTGAACCACCAAGGATCGAGATTGACCGGTTCCAACCCCCCATAGAAGATAGAAGTACAGCCGTGATTCCATTCCCATCGATCCTTCTCAATAACAGTATCGAAAAACGTCCCCATTTGAAGTCCGTTCTCGACAAATGTCCGAGACTGCCTCCATCCCCATGTAAATGGATTAGTGGAGTTTTCAAAATGTCCGATATTGCGCATAGGTGGTTGATGCGTCAGCATACGACGCCAACTTGCTTCAGGACGAAAGTATGCTTCTTTCTTGTTTTCTTTGATCAGGTCCAGGGTTCCGAGGTCAATATATAAGACCTCGACTGGATCGGTCTGGGGCTTTTTTCTTGGAAAGAATGAGTGGAATGATTCTGCTAGAAGGGGGTTCGAGATTCGTTCTGCGCATGTGCGCGGTGTGTCGGATGGGAGGAAAAACAGAGCTTGTTGGAGAGAGGGCGTTTCATCGATCAAGTCTTTCCACATGCGACATACTCGTTGCGCGGTCATCAGGGTGCGTATTTCGGTTTGGTTTAGAATGCATGTTACGATTTCAGGCATCCGAAGTGCCTTGGATTCGGATGAATGGTGCATTTGGGACTTTTTGAACATTTGTGATCTGGGATGTGTATGGGGGTGTGCAGAGTCCGTGGTTCGGTGTTCCTGTTAAGGGCCTTTATTGAGATACATGGCGTGGGGGCTACTTTTAATCCTAAGCAGATCGCCCCCGCTTGAGACCAGTGTTCATGACTCACTTTTATACGGGATACAGGATCCGTTAGCTGTGATGCCTATGCCAATTCTAGGATTTTTGAGGTGCATGTTGACGCACAGTGAACTCGGTTGCTCCATTGAGTGCCCGCCACTTTAGAAAGGTGGTCGCTATCCTAAATTCTGACTCACAAGCATCAGAGTTTTTCAAGCTCTCTGGTACAGTCAACAATACCTACGGACTATGCATCAAGTCATGAAATCTGTTCTAATAAATACAGATGAACGTCTGATTCAATGATGACCACCGCGTCATTGCATATGTTTGTGTTTTCTGGCTCAAGTGATTCGTGATTACACCAAGGTCCTTCGACTGTCGACTCTTATGTCATGGATTTGAAAAGGTCGACAGTTCAGCTGCTACGAGAAACTGCTTCGCTGATCTCAAAAAGTCCAGTCTATTCTGTAACAGCCTCATTTGTTCCACGGTATGTGCAGAATGGGCTGTGAATCTCACATCCTGCGGACTTTCATTGTGAGCATCGTGATCCAGTTTATCAGGTGAAAGCACTGCGTGCGGTCTTCCTTGGCGAGTCAATGATGACCATCGGTCGCTGATAGTCCACGACATGGCATTCTAGCAGAGTGCTCATACTTTACCTGCAGCCGAGGTCCTCGGTCCGTAATACCTCACTGCCGACCTAACCTTGTTCTACTTTGGTCATCCACATGTTACAAATACTGATTCGCCCGTTCTGAGATTTGACTGTGAGGATGAGGTGACCAAGAGATTCGCTTCCATCGACGGAAGGCGATCATGATTATACAGAAGACTCGCATCGTTGGCAAAGTCGCGCAACCAAGATATAAGCACAGAATACATTATAACGCAACACTATATATACTGAGCCGTGCAAACAAAGCGCATGCACTTGGCTCATAAAGTCCAGCACCACACGACATCTAGAGGGGCTATATCCAACCGTTGATTAACCCGTGAAGTTTCTGTGGTCTCGTCGTGAACATTACGGGTTTCTCTGACAAAAAATAATGATGCGCGTTCTTCGGCATAGCCTTTAACAAATCTTCCTGGCAAGAATCAATACAAATACCACCCTGTATGATGCTGGAGGTGCTATGGTGGCGTGGCTGATCTTTTGAACTAGGCAAAGGCTTGTCGTTCAAAACAGGACCAATTAGTCCAGTCTCTCATCTCAATGCAGGAGATCGGCATTCATTGACCAGGCATCTAGAGGCGTTTACAATTCATATATTCTTGTTCCCGACAGTGTCGCTTCTCTGAATTTGGCCATGACGGTATTTCAGAAAGCCTCTCGCCATCACGTTAGTTTTCTCCTACACCGGTGTACCGACGGTATCTTGAATGGTACAGAAGGCTTTCAAGACGTCAAGCAATTCAAGACTTTATGCAGGGGCCTATTGTGATTGCGTTGAAAAAGTAATTAGGAATGTGAAAAGCTGAACCACGTTCCCAGCCACCACCAATATCACCCAAATGTGCACTTTGAAAAACTAGAACGTCCACATGAATTGGGGATAAGATACCGCGGTAGCTACTCGAAAGGTCCACTGTCCCGCTCTCGAAGGGAACATCACGCGCGGTCCGACGAACGCATCTGAATACATTGGGCCTTTCTGTGCCTTGATTACCACTCTTGGCACGTAATGGTTAATGGCGTGCCTCCACGCGATATCAAGGTAGGTACCGGTTCCCAGGTCTCAACATGACATCACTAGCCGCAAAGGTGGGCACTCGAAAAGAGCCTAGTTCCAACGGAAAAAAAAAGTGAGAAGATGATTGATGACCATGCAAATATCGCTGATCACACACGGCCAAGGCGTTGCAGATCGCCGCGCCAAGGCGTATAGCCCCGCTTGCCGGACTGTCATTGCTGGGTCGTGGCACCGGAGACTGGTGATTGGAGGGATGGTGCGAGTATGCGAGATTCATACCGCGGGCAGCGGGCATAATTCTTATAGTGCGGTTTACGTGCGGCTCGTGTTTAGGTATTCTTGAAGGTAAAATGAGGGGGGAAGATTGAGACGAGCTATACAAAGTATACAAAGCAATCCAATAATGCTGAGTGTATTTCATCACTGGGACATATGTACAAAAAACAACGAGAGAAACGCCATGAATGCTCAAATACTGGATGTCGAACCCATCACAATGCTGGTGAAACACGCTGTTTATGTGAAAGAAGCAGAATGGGAGAATGGAAGAAGGGGAATTACTGAGACAAATCACCGGTCAAACACTGCCTTCATGTCTGCACAGGCGTCGCGGTAAAGGATGTCTACGCTGTCCTGGTCTCGGAAAGGATTCGGGGACTTGTCCCAGGCGTGACGGGCCTTTTCGATCATCATAGCTCGTACGCGCTTGCCTAGTCCCTCCAAGCGACGCACGAATGTTTGTCCCTCCTTCATCAGCATGTCCCACTCACATATGTACAGCCATACGTCACGCGGCAGGGCCTCGGCTAGGATGGAATCAGAGGCACGAACGGGCGATGCGAAGATCGAAGACCGATCGCTCAGGTCGGGAAGGTACGATTCGTCGAACAGGGTGGTGAAGAATTTAGGCATGGACTTGTTTGGCATGATGCTCATCGCCCGGCGATGGTCGCGAGACTCGAGGAAGTCAAGAATGGGGTACCAGCAGAACAACGCCACGATATTGAGTTCGCTGGTCATATCGACTAGACGTTGCGTCGATTCCGCCCGACCAAAATTTTCCTTAATCTCGGTCGAGATCCGGCCTTGCAGGCGAAGTGGGACTGTGATGGCCAGATTGCCGCCCGCTGAGAACCCGCTCAGCGCTACACGACTCACATCCAGACCCAAATCAGCAGCGTTGCGTGCAAGATATAGAAGTGCCTCGACACCGTCATCGACCGCCGCCGGGAAGGGGTGTTCCGGGGCCCGCCGGTAGCTGACACTGCACACGACGGCTCCGACGTGCGCAATCACCGCATTTGCCCAGCGAGAATCGTCTGTAGCGCAACCCAGCGTGAATCCGCCGCCGTGGAAGTTCACTGCGACTGGGTAACGATGGCCTTGCCGTCGCTGCTCATAATAATCGGGAGGACAATAGAAGTGGAGGATAACGGGTGGACCGTGGGTGTCGGACTTCACAGTCCGCGTAAACTGGGGACGGGGACAGCGAGGTGGCGTAATGTCGTGTAGGAACATGCCAATGCGCATCAGGAACCGCCAGACGACGGCCTGAACTTGCAGCCACCATCGGGAGGCCATGGGATCACAGAGATCAACGGTCGTGGTACTTCGGAGTCGGAGTCTCGGGGGTTCTGGAGGAGTCGGCGTCCGGGAAGCACCGGAAGAGAGGCCAGGCCGTGTCAGATGTTAAAGATAAGGCTGAAAATATCTCGAAAAGAATGTCGCTAAATGGCCCAAAAAAGTGAATACGTTCTAAACCAGAATCATTTGTCTAGGTGTAGATCAACATGTACGTCAAAAGATTGAGGGGAAAGGACGTTCATACCAAGCATCACAGGGAACAAGGCCGAGACTTACCGCAATCCGGTAATCCTTCGGATGATGTCATCCGCGGGCACGAACGCGGTAACTTGACTTGCTTTTGGGGTCCAATGTCTGATTCTTTTAAATAGAAATTTCCTGGATCCTGCATCCGGACCCCTTTTTCTCCAATTCATTCTATTTGATATAATTCTTGTTTCCCTCGTCTTCCAGGGGTTTTGTGTACTGTTGACCTCCGCATCCCAAACGGGTCGTAAGCATTGCGCGCCCAGCTGCGGCATCTCACCCCTCCCCCCCCCCCCCCCCCCTCGGTCCCCGCCGTTTATACTCAAATTCTCTTTTCACCCCTTATTCCAATCTTTCTTCCGCCACCATCCATCATGTCTATCAAACGAGCTTTGTCAAAGGCCATCAAAGGCCATGGGGCCGATGATGATTCGTCTGGCTCTAACATTCGATCTGCCTTCTCTTCGAGGACGCGAACTTCCATGTCTCGCGATTCGGAGCAGTCTCCCACCCGATCCCCCCGCCGCAGCATCTTAGGAAGCTTCTTCCAAAAGGACTACCCCTCTTCCTCCGAGGACGTCTCTGACGATTCCTCCAGTGGTGCGCTGAGCAAAAACCAACAAAAGCGACTGGCCCGTCAGCAGCGTCGCAGTGAGCGCAGCCGTCTGAGTGAGGAGCAGTTTTCGGAGCCAGATCATCGTCGCAAGTCGGAAGAGATTGCCAAGGCAGTGTCTGAAGAGACTGCCGATATGAAAGCCCGCTATGGCGAGTTGCCTTTGATGCAATCGCAAGAACGACCACGAGAGGAGCGGACGAAACTGGAGGATATCACCGCCGACATGGTGGGAAAGCAAATTTACTTCACTGCCCGTTTGCACGTGGTGCGCCGGATGAGTGCTAAGCTCGTCTTCCTCGTGTTCCGCCAGCAGCTCTCTACCTTCCAGGGTGTGCTACATGAGCGCCATGGAGTGTCATCCATTGCCATGATTCAATGGGCAGAGCATCTACGTGTCGGCTCTTTCCTTCGGATCCGCGGCACCATCCAGAAGCCTGAGGTTCCTGTCCTGGGCTGTAGCATTCACGATGTCGAGCTGGCTATCGACGCCGTGCACCTGCTTGTCCGCCGTGAGGAGCCCGTGCCTTTCAGCGTCTACGAGGCTGAGATTCGCACCAACGAGGAGGACAAGATCGAGGGACGCCGCAGTCATATCCCAGATCGCACGCGCCTGTCCAACCGTCTGCTTGATTTGCGTACGGCAACCTCGCAGTCCATCTTCCGTCTTCAATCTGCGGCGTGTAACCTCTTCCGTAGCGCTCTCGACGAGCGTGAGTTCATCGAAATTCACACCCCCAAGCTCCAAGGTGCTGCCACCGAGTCTGGTGCCAGCGTCTTCAAGGTCGATTACTTTGGTCGGCCCGCCTTCCTTGCACAATCGCCTCAGCTGGCTAAGCAAATGGCCATCGCCGCGGACTTCAATCGCGTATACGAGATTGGAGCCGTCTTCCGTGCCGAGAACTCCAACACCCATCGCCACTTGACCGAGTACACCGGTCTCGATCTCGAAATGGCTATTGAAGAGCATTACCACGAGATGCTCGAAACTCTTGATGCAGTGATCAAGAACATTTTGAGCGGCATTTACACCAAATATCGCAAGGAGATTGAGATGGTGAAGCACCAGTTCCCCTCTGAGGATGTGGTCTGGCTGGAGAAGACCCCAATCATTCGCTTTACCGATGGTATCAAAATGCTCAACGACTCGGGCTGGAGAAGCGAGGATGGTGAGCTTCTGCCTTTAGATGAGGACCTTTCCACTCGCGATGAGATCCGCCTCGGCCAGCTTGTGAAGGAGAAGTATGGTGCCGATTACTACGTGTTGGACAAGTTCCCCCGTGGTGCTCGTCCTTTCTATACCATGCCTGATCCAGAAGACGACAACTACACCAATTCCTTTGACATGTTTATTCGTGGCCAGGAGATTGTGTCTGGTGGTCAGCGTATCCATGATCCTCACATGCTCGAAGAGAACATGCGCAAGTCGAACATCAACCCTGATGACATGGAGGAGTACCTCGAAGGTTTCCGCTGGGGTGCTCCGCCTCACGCCGGTGCAGGTGTCGGCCTGGAGCGCCTACTGATGTTGCTCCTTCAGGTGGGCAACATTCGCCTCACCTCGCTCTTCTATCGTGACCCGAAGAGTTTGCCGGCCAAGCCGCCCGTACAGCAGCTCCGTCACCCAGAAGCATCGACTCTGGATCCGGTCTGGCTGCGTGAGCATCACAGGCGCGTAGCCGAGGATACAAGCGAGCTGCAAGAGCTGGAAAAGTTGATTGCCAATTACGGTGATGCTACGTCTACATCCTGGTTCGACGACCGATACAAGGTTTGGCGTGATATGGCCACTGGCGCTGCGGTTGCCTACGTGCCCAGCTCTCACAACTACGCCATTATTCCAGGTAACCCTGTCTGTGATCCGTCGCAGTACACGCGCACTATCAACCAGTTCTTGCAATGGCTGCGCCGCGAGACTAAGTACAAGCCCGTCTGGATTCTCTGCTCTCCCGAGGTTGAGACAATTCTTGGAGAACGCCTGGGATGGCGCAGCTTGTCTTGTATCGCCGAGGAGCGCGTCGATCCGTCACGCAACGCGGCTGCATCGGACGGAGAGATTGCCCGCAAGCTGCGCAAGGCTGAGTCGGAGGGTATCAAGATCCAGTCATTCTCTATGGGCGAGCTGCCGTCGGAGGAGATTCGCAATAAGATTGATGAGCGTATCGCCGAATGGTTAGCCAACCGCAAGGGCACGCAAGTGCACTTGTCTGAGATCCGCCCCTGGGTTGACCACGAGCACCGCTGGTACTTCTACGCCCAAGACAAGGAAGGCGTCATTTGCGCCTTCGTTGCCCTTGCCATGCTTTCGCCTGCCCACGGCATGCAGGTTAAGTACAGCTTGGATTTCCCTGGCTCCCCCAACGGTGTCATTGAGTACATCGTCACCCAAGCCATCCAGACTGCCGCCCAGGGTGGCGTTACGGGTCTCACATTTGGTGCCGGTGCCACTAGTCAGTTGATCCCCGGTCATAACTTGCACGGCACCAAGATCAAGATGCTAGAGCACACCTATGAGGCCCTGGCCAAGCAGTTCCACCTGGTACGGAAGAGTGAGTTCCGTGCCAAGCTTGGTGCTACCGAGGAGCCCCTGTACATCGCCTATCCAACCCACGGCCTGGGCTCCAAGGGCATCCGCGCCGTGTTGAACTTCTTCGAAGATTAAACCACCTAATCATGCTACTTGAAGAGCATTTACGAAAATGGCAACGATCTTATGGGTTCTCATTTATGACTGGTTTTACATGGGTTTTGACTCATTCATTGCACCCTTCTGAGGTCATCTGTTGCAAGATGCACGGAATAGACCGGTAAACCGAAGTTGTTCTGTTTTCTTTTTTTTTTTTTTGGCTTTGGCTTTGGCTGTTGGCTTTGGCGTTAGCATATCTCTGTTTCCTTTTTCTCCTCATCTTTGATTTGATATTGCACGTGCAGTCAGTTCGCGTATTGCTTGTTCAACAGTATTCCCCCTCCTGTACCCCAACACCGCATGTGTCCCTTTTAGATCGTTGCTTAGGTTGGTGATGTGTGTTTTGCTGCCGATCTTGGTATTTACAACAATTGACAGATATTTCCATTTTCATGAATGAAATAGTTTCAAGTTTATAACCTGGTTCCCCTTTAGATTAGCTCTCTCTGGAAAACGGGGTTCACCCATATTCATGCACTTGCGTTGATGTACATGAACCCTGAGAGCCAAAGGAGTAGTCAATAAGCATACAACACACGTTCAATAAAGCATCAAGCTCACTTCCCCTTTTTCGCTTCCTGTAAAGCTCGCTCCGCTTTCGCATCATTAATTACCCTCCCAAGCTCCTTCGCCACCCACCTAGCAACGAGAATGGCAACAACCGCCACGACACCAATCCAGCCCGCAGTAGGAAGCAGCGATCGCGGGAAAACATTCCACAAGAACGGGTCCAGAATCAGGTCCACCGCCACAGGCGGCACGTCCCGCATCAACGCCTCGTCCGGGCTGAAATAGTCCGCGGCCGCGCGCACTCGCAGAAACAGGACCGAGTCTTTCGTCGGCGCTGGGTCCGGGGACCCCCTTTTGCTCGTCCATGGGATGGCATTCTGCATCTGTGCGTCTAGTGATGCGAGACGCGCGGAGGAAAAGATGCTGAGACTGGAGAGAAGCGATGTGTCCTCTATTGTGCTGCCCAGTTCGTGGGTTGTCAGAGTGAAGGTAGTAGGTTGCTTTGCCTGTTAGATGTGATATGCGGTGGTTCAAGTGAGGATTTATACATACAGTCGCTAGCCAGCAGACTCGTACTTCATAGCGTTGGCGTGGGGTGAGGTTCTCAAGGAAAAACCATGATTCGGTTCCTTCCGGCGCCTTTTCTGACGGGAATGATGCTTGAATTTGTGTGCGTAAAATTGGGTTCTCTGGTGATAGTCGTTCCAGGCCTAGGTCGTCTATGTCTGGTTCTTCAGATGGTACAGTGGCTGCTGTTGGTGCTAGGAAAATTGTTTTTTCCACGTTCGCTTGAATAAGTGTAGCGTAGAGAGCCAAGACTGCCCAGATAAAGTGGTACATCTTCTTGTATGCTTTTTGGTAGGTTGTGATATACCTTACCGGCAGGTCATGTTGGATTGATAGAGTGGTGATGTTAGACGTAGAGTGGGGATATATCCCGGCTGGATTGCTAGAAACGGCGGGTTTGGCGGTGAACGATGGAGTTTGGCACACCCACGAAAAAACAGACGATTTTCAATGTTATAATGGAATTGTCTTCAGGCCAAAATGTAGAGGCGGAATTGTATCGACGGTGCGAAAATCACAGCGTAGAGCCAGTTATACTCCATATCAATTCCACTGTTGATGCTCGTCGCCCGTCACATGACAGGTCACGTTACACGACGCGGCGGTGAAGAAAGTGACTAATCCGCCAATCACGGGCCCTGACGCGACCCAACGAGTGGGATCAACAACGAACTCCCCCCTGCGCAGCACAGACGCCCTCCTCCACAACCTTTTCTTCCTCCTGTTTTCCTCGACTTCCATTCCTCCCATTCTTGGTGCGTATCTGATTACTATCCCTTTGCTCTACCTCATACCCCTCCCCCTTGTCACGTTGTGGTGATCGAATCTTGGATCTGCCGAGTACTGATCCCCCCCTGAATCCACAGACCCGTGTTTGTTGTTGGGTCTTTCTCCCCCCTCCTTAATTTTTGATCTTCGACATCAACCACCAACACAATGAGAGAGATCATCTCTTTGAACGGTATGTGCTGTTTGGTCCCTATTACTTTCGATGGAATTGGGTTTTTTTTCTGAAGAAAATAATGCGCTGACTTTTGATCCACTTACAGTCGGCCAGGCCGGTTGCCAGATTGCCAACTCCTGCTGGGAGGTAAATATCTCACCATGTCGCCATCATGTACTCAGAACGCAATTGACTGACTGATATTTCTTTATAGCTGTACTGTCTGGAGCACGGTATCCAGGTATGTGATTTCAATCTCGCCGTGGCGCCCGACGTCAACTGGGGGGAGGGGAACCCTTGCCCCTTTTCCTTAGCCAAATGGTGAGTATTCGCGACTGACACGCTTAATAGCCCGATGGATACCTCACCGATGAGCGCAAGAAGGCCGACCCCGACCACGGATTCAGCACTTTCTTCTCCGAGACCGGTATGTGAAATGCAATTTTTTTTTTCTTATGGAGCGGTGCTCCTTCCCACATCCTCGGCTTGATATTCTAACATTTATTTGTTTCTGCTCTCCATAGGCCAGGGCCGCTACGTTCCCCGTACCATTTACTGCGATCTCGAGCCCAATGTTGTCGATGAGGTCCGCACTGGTACCTACCGCTCCCTCTTCCACCCCGAGCAGATGATCACTGGCAAGGAGGATGCCTCAAACAACTACGCCCGTGGCCACTACACCGTTGGCAAGGAGATGATCGACCAGGTTCTCGACAAGGTCCGCCGTGTTGCCGACTCCTGTGCCGGTCTCCAGGGCTTCCTCGTCTTCCACTCCTTTGGTGGTGGTACCGGTTCCGGTTTCGGTGCTCTCCTGATGGAGCGTCTGTCCGTCGACTACGGCAAGAAGTCCAAGCTTGAGTTCTGTGTCTACCCTGCTCCTCAGAACGCCACCTCCGTCGTTGAGCCCTACAACTCCATCCTGACCACTCACACCACCCTCGAGCACTCCGACTGCTCCTTCATGGTCGATAACGAGGCCATCTACGATATTTGCCGCCGCAACCTCGGCATTGAGCGTCCCAGCTACGAGAACTTGAACCGCCTGATCGCTCAGGTCGTTTCCTCCATCACTGCTTCGCTCCGCTTCGACGGTTCCCTTAACGTCGACCTGAACGAGTTCCAGACTAACCTGGTCCCCTACCCCCGTATCCACTTCCCTCTGGTCGCCTACTCGCCCGTTATCTCCGCCGACAAGGCTTCCCACGAGGCCAACTCTGTCACTGAGATCACCTCCAACTGCTTCGAGCCCAACAACCAGATGGTCAAGTGTGACCCCCGTAACGGCAAGTACATGGCCACTTGCCTGCTCTACCGCGGTGATGTCGTTCCCAAGGACGCCCACGGCGCTGTTGCCACCCTCAAGACCAAGCGCACCATCCAGTTCGTTGACTGGTGCCCTACTGGCTTCAAGCTCGGTATCTGCTACCAGCCCCCCAGCAGGTCCCCAACGGCGACCTTGCTCCCCTCAGCCGCGCTGTGTAAGTTCCTCATGCCTTGTTGACGTACGAATTCACTTTACTAACGATCTCCTAGTTGCATGCTGTCCAACACCACCGCCATCGCCGAGGCTTGGTCCGCTCTTGACCACAAGTTCGACCTCATGTACTCCAAGCGTGCCTTCGTCCACTGGTACGTTGGTGAGGGTATGGAGGAGGGTGAGTTCTCCGAGGCTCGTGAGGACTTGGCTGCTCTCGAGCGTGACTACGAGGAGGTTGCCAGTGACTCCATGGAGGATGAGTTGGAGGAGCCTGAGTACTAGATTAGGCAAGCTGTGTGATCGGGTCTGGAGCGTGGGAGATGGTATCCGCAACATGGTTGAGAGATACACCCCGACGTGGACGGCTCGGATTTTCTGGATTTCCTAAATCTCCCGGACTTGCAAATAGAAGGGAACATAGGTTTCAGTCCGACGATGTTTTCTGGCTTTGTTGTTCGATATATCTTTAATATCCCCGAAGCAGCGATGAGTTTTCTCCCCCGCTCGTTCTATCCATTGTCCATTAAGAGACGGATTCTACGAGACTTTGTAATTACAAAAGCGCAAAAAAAAACACTACCCTCTTTTGTTCAATGCCACCTATACTACTTTGGTGCTGGCCTGGTCATAGGTCAGACCTCGGAAGAATGTATACCAGCGGAACGTGTTCGTGGACGTAGAACGATCGACACAGATGACCCATTAGTGCTCAATTGATCCCTCACACCAAGCAAAACTGCTCTATAGTAACCAGTCAACTCTAATGCCAAAGGAAGGCCAAAATTCAATCATCACTACCCTCCGTATAACATAACGTAGCGGATCCCCAGTGAGACCCTTCCGCGGGTGGAATGGACGCTAGAGCCAACTGACCGCCCTGGGGCCAGCTTCCTTACGACATCGGCTCCAGCCACTCTTTACTATCTCCCTGCCCCATTTACACCTCGTCGCCCGTTGATTTCGGCTTCACACAGGTGCCGTCACTTTTACAAAGCTACGTTTGGACGCCTCAGTCCATGCCCGTGGCTCCCTCCGGCTAAGCGACGACTTCCCGTTTACTCCATCTTGATCCCCAGGCTCCGACTATTCAGGCCACCATCAACTACGGAGAGAGCATCGGCTCTCCCTAACCCACAGCCATGGCCGATACATGTGAGTAAGACCGATGAACCACAATATCGTGAAAAGGGGAGTGCGAGAGCTGTTCCGGCGCAAGTCAGGAGGCCCGCTGAGCTCCACTTCACGTTTCCCCCTCCCCTTCTTTTGAAATGTCATTCAGACAAGAGCACCGGAACTAACGGAGAATCTTTCAATGGTACAGCACAACGACATCCGAACCTGAATCTCACGCCGGAGGAAAAGCGCGTGTTCTATCAGCTCTTCCAGGCCGCAGACACCACGAACCTCGGCGTCATCACCGGTGAAATTGCAGTTCCATTCTTCGAGAAGACGAAGCTTCCGTCAGGTACCCTTGGAGAGGTAAGTTATGTGTGAAATGGCAAGTTAAACAGCGACTGACTGCGACTGCGGCTCGTTAGATTTGGCAGCTTGCGGACAAAGAGAACAGGGGTCTTCTTACCCCGTCCGGCTTTGGCATTGTGCTGCGATTAATTGGACATGCACAAGCCGGACGCCAGCCGTCTGATGAATTGGCTTTGCAGCGTGAGTAATTCATTTCCGGACCTACACCTAAGGCAGAAAATCACCAGACCAGCACTGATGACATGCTCTGCCTTGCAGCTGGCCCTTTGCCTCGATTTGAAGGCGTCTCGGTAGATGTCAATGCTCCTATACCAGAGTCAGGCGCAATTAGCCCTCCACCGGGTGCTGGTGCTCCCATTCGCGTCCCACCCCTACAGCCCGATGATGCTCAGAAATTCCTATCTCTGTTCGAGAAATCGGACGTCCAGAACGGGATCCTTTCGGGCGAGACCGCTAAACAGATCTTTGAGCGGGCAAGATTGCCGAATGAGGTGCTTGGTCGGATTTGGTTTCTTTCAGATACCAAGCAGCGCGGAGCTTTAGATGCCACAGAGTTCATCATTGCTATGCATCTTTTGACCTCCTATAAGTCGGGTGCTCTACGCGGCATTCCCCAGACACTGCCACCTGGTCTATATGAAGCCGCAGCCCGCCGAGGCGGTGGTCGGGGATCCTTTGGATCACGCGCCGATGTCCCTCCCGTGCCGGCAATTCCTAGACAGTTCACTGGTCCCCAGCGTACTGCCAGCCCTATGAGCCCTAACAGTCGGACTCAGTTCGGCGGCCATCTATCGGCCCAGACTACTGGCGATTGGCTGGTCACGCCTCAGGAGAAGGCGCATTTTGATACCATTTTCGAGACTGTCGACACAGCCAAGGTCGGTGTAATCACAGGTGATCAGGCTGTTGCCTTCTTTATGAAGGCTCAATTGCCCGAAGAGGTTCTCGCGCAAATCTGGGATCTTGCTGATATTGATGCCGATGGCCAATTGACTCGCGAGGAGTTCGCTGTTGCCATGTATCTCGTGCGAATTCAGCGCAGCGGAAAGGAAACTCTGCCGCAGGTGCTTCCTCCGGCGTTGATCCCGCCAAACATGCGTCGCCAGGCTGCTGTCCCAGCTGTTGCGCCGGTCCCAGCCCCTGCGCCTCCTGCGCCTGCCGCGCCTGCTCCTGTGCCACGATCTGCCGCGGACGATCTTTTCGGTCTTGACTCGCCTCCGATGGCACCGGCCCAGCTGCCTCAGCCCACTGGCGGATCCAACGCTGCATTCCAAGCTCCAGGCTCACCTGTTTCTAGACTTTCACCCCAGCCGACATCTTCGATTTTCAAGCCCTTCGTGCCTTCATCGTCCTTTGGACAGAGCCTGCAGCCCCAACGGACCGGTGCATCCATGGGTACACCAAACCTCGCTCGCTCCCCCCCGCCTCCCTCGGACGATCTCTTGGGAGACAATGATCCCGAGGAATCGAGCAAGCTTACGAATGAGACCACTGAACTCGCAAACTTGTCTAATCAGATTGGCTCTTTGGCTAAGGAGATGGGCAATGTGCAGGAGAAGCGCACGACCGCTGAGCAGGGTATCTCGCAGACCTCGCAGCAGAAGCGTGATTTCGAGGCCCGTCTCGCACAAGCCCGTACCATGTATGAGCAGGAGGTGGCCAACTTCAAGGCACTTGAAGAGCGCCTGAGAACTTCGAAGGCCGAGACTGCGAAGTTGCAGCAGGAGTATGCGTTGATTGAGGGTAGTCGTCAAGATTTGCAGAATCAGTATAACCAAGTTGCGACGGCACTGGCTGCTGATCAGCAAGAGAACGTTAGCCTGAAGGAGAAGCTTCGCCAGGCGAATGCTGAGGTTGCTCAGCTCAAGCCCGCACTCGAGAAGGCGCGCTCCGAAGCTCGTCAGCAGAAGGGTCTTGTTGCTATCAACAAGAAGCAGCTTGCTACAGTCGAGGGCGAGCGGGACAAGGTTCAGAGCGAGATCGACAGCCTTGCCTATGAGTCTCCTCAGTATACTCAGGAATCTGCGACTCCCGTCAGCACTGCCGAGGTCACTAGTCCTGCTGCTTCTACGGCCAGCCACAACACAAACCCCTTCTTCCGGCAAAACACGGGCACCCCGAGTGAGCAGGCGCGCTCCCCCGAGCCTCCTACTGATCAGCAAAAGGCGTTTGACAGCCTGTTCGGCCAGTCTTTCGTAGGCGGAGCCCACGGCGCCCCGCCAACTTCGTTCCGTGCCGAATCGCCCGCTACGTCCAATGTCCCAACGCCATCCGTCTCGCCGCCCCCGGGTAACCTCCCTGGTGCTTTCCCTGGCCTGGCGTCTGAGATTCCGCCGCCCAGCCAGTCCCGCCAGCTTACACCGAATTTTCTTCCCTTCAATGAAACCCAGTCCGTGACCTCCTCCACGATGGTCTCACCCCCTGGTAGCAGATTCGGTGGGCCTGAGCCCTCTGAATTTGATATTCCCTCCCAAGCCAATGCCAGCGATGCCGGTGCGCCGTCCGTGAGTGCATCAAGCGATTATAGCCACGCTCCAGCGGCAAACTCTTTCGAAAGTACCCCAGTGCGATCTCCCTTTGAAGAGATTCCGGAGCCCACTCCTGTTGTAGCCGAAAGAGCTGTCTCCCCCACTCACGAGAACCAGGAGACTGCCAAAGACCTTTCCTTTGACGAGCTTTTCGGTAGCAAAGCTCACAAGCGGTCGGAATCCCAGAAGGAAAACGACTTCGAAGAAGCATTTGCGACTTTGAAGCAGTCTGGACCTGAACACGCCGTTGCAGCACCCGCTTCGGAATTCCCTCCCATCCAGGAAGTCCATGACAACGAAGACGAGGAAAGCTCGGATGACGAGGTCCAGCTTGGGTTTGATGATGATTTCACCCAAGTCTCGCCTTCCACTACCAAGAAGGACAAGCAGCCCGAGTCACTCGATGCTGCCCAGCTTGCTGCCTTCCCGACTCCAGGATCGTCTGTGCCCCAGCCACCGGCCCCCGATGCTCAACCAAGCCCTCCCAAGTATGAGACTGTCACTGCTGGAGAGACTAGCCACGCGGCGCCAGAATTCAGCGGCCTTCTCCCCGAGCGCTCAGATCCAACTGTTGCTCCAGATGCTCCCCACGCTGTGGAATCAGGAACTGGAGCCCCAGTTATTAACAATGTGCCCCAGCATGATGATGCTTCCATGGCTGCTACTGCTGCGGCATCAAACACTGGATCCAAGAGTGGCCCTGATTTTGAGGCAGCCTTTGCTAGCTTCAACCTTGCGCCTGCGCCGGAGGTGGAGGATGACGATGATGATGACGAAGAACCCGCGGGTCAAGCTCACAAGAACGCTCCCGACTTTGACTTCTCCTTCGATTCACCTTCTCGAAAGAACACCGCTTCCTCCAGCGTAGATGCCAGCCATGGAGGCTCATCTGAATACTTCTCTTTCGACAACCCCCATGTGCCCACCGCTCAGACCACCGCTTCACCGAAGGGGGCTGACACCAAAGCCGGGGACCATGACTGGGATACCCTTTTCGCACCCCTTCAAGGCGCTAAGCCCGCTACCGGCGAAGAGCCCTCCAATGGATCCGACCCCAAGGCACCTGGATGGGCTCTCGCCACCGACACGGGCGAAGACGACTTGATCCTGCAACGACTCACTGGTATGGGATTCCCTCGCAACGATTCGCTTGCAGCTCTGGAGAAATTCGACTATAACCTTGACAAGGTGAGCTAAGTAACCGATGCAATTGCACCAAGCAGTCTAACTCGAAAGTAGGCGGCCGATTACCTGACCAACAAGTCATGAACAACCTGTGATCCACTACACCTTTGCACATAGTATCATTCACACATATCTCTGTGATGTATTTCCTTCATGACAGTTTCCCTGCTTACAACGCGATGTGATCAGGTGCACTTCATGCTTGTTTCGCTCACAATTGTCTCCTGCCAGTTCAGCGCCCTGTACATTCCTTTTTCTCTCTGTCTCTTTGTCATCATGCTGTGCGATTTGACAGTTCTGGATTCGTGAACCCCTCGAGGTTGCTCGCTTGGGATTCAAGTCTCACATCTTGTCTTTTCTGTCCCAACTCAGTGTAGTGTAGTTTACGACAACCTATAATCGAATTAATTCATGAGCTGTGCATTTTTTCAAAGCACCGTGACTGCTTCATCGCCCGTAGTACGTGACGATTGAACTGTCTATCCAAAAAAAGTCGCCACATCTCTCAGTATCTTCGTTCAAGCAGCATCCTCTCTATTTCGGCTGCCATGAGCTTTTCTGCTCTCACATTTTCTGTGCCTTTCTATGCCAACACAATTTAACGTTACTGTGGACAATCAATAGGCCGTGGATCCTTCTCATCTGGCCCTAAGATCATAGACTTCGCCGCACCAAAGGGAGTAAGGTGTCCTGAATTTCCCGTGCTCAATTTAAGTCACAGACATGACTTCTTTCAGAGCTTTGTGCCATCGCTCTCTATTGTTCAGCCATGGTCATACTGTCTGAAAGGCGAGCCATAATCAAGCTGGCTCTGTTTTGAGACAAGGATCTTGAAACAATGCTCTGTAATAATAGTCTGAAAGGACATCTTTGATAATTAGAATTTAGCTCTTTTGAGTTGCACTGACTCCGACTCTGGAGTAACGTATTCCACCACCTTCCCGCCCACACCACCTTCCCGCCCACCCAACCAAATTTCGCGTCTCCGCGAATCCCCAACCACTTTGATCACCTACAATGCCACCAATTCGTTCTAAAACCAAGCAAGAATCTCTCCACCAAGAGGGTAGGATCGAGCTTGCAATACAAGCTATTCAAAAAAAATCAATTCCGTCTATTAGGGCTACTGCGCAGACATATGATGTACCGCGTTCCACGCTACGCGACCGCCTCGCAGGCCACTCATTTCGGTCAACCAGACGCGCAACATGCTATAAAATGACCCAAACAGAAGAGGATACGCTTACTCAGTGGATCCTCTCTATGGATGCTTGCGGTACAGCCCCTAGGCACTCTACGGTGGAAGATATGGCCAACTTATTGCTTACAGCCCGGGGTGTTGATGCAATTGGCCTAAATTGGGTTACTCGATATATTAGCCGGACACCGGCCATTCAATCACGCTTCTCGCGTCGGTATAACTATCGACGTGCGGAACAAGAAGATCCCCGGATTATACGTACATAGTTTCGCCTATTGCAAGAGACTATTTCGCGCCACGGTATCCAACCTAATGATATCTATAACTTTGACGAAACAGGCTTCGCAATGGGCCTTGTTTCTACCGCAAAGGTAGTCACTAGAGCTAAATACTATAGCCGTAGATTTGTTCTGCAGCCAGGTAATCGCGAATAGGTGACTACAATCGAAACAGTCAATGCTACGGGCTAGTCTTTACCGCCGATGATTATATTCAAAGGCAAACGTTTTATCGAATCCTAGTTCTGTGCCGATGTCCCTGGTGACTGGCGTATCGAGGTCAGCGACAATGGGTGGACTACTGATGTAATTGGTCTTCGATGGCTTAAAAAGCTATTTATTCCTTTAACAAATGGCCGGCGATATAGGCGGTATAGGCTATTAATCCTCGATGGTCATGGCAGCCACCTTACGCCCGAATTTGATCAACTATACACGAAGAACGATATCATACCTCTTTGTATGCCTGCGCATAGCTCGCATCTATTACAGCCACTAGATGTTGGCTGTTTTGCTATTCTAAAGCGATCATACGGTCGCTTAGTCGACCAGCAAATGCGTCTAGGAATCAACCTTATTGATAAGCTTGATTTTCTTGCGGCATACCCACGCGCGCGCCAGGATACCTTCCAGGTTAATACTATTATAAATACCTTCAAAGCGACTGGTATTGTGCCGTTGGATCCAGAACCAGTGCTATCGAAGCTTAATGTTCTAATTCGGTCACCTACACCAAATACGGAACGACCTACTAGCAAATCAAGCAATTATTACCCTAAGACACCAAGGAATATTACCCAGCTATCGAAGCATACTAAATCGGCTAAGAAGCTATTGAAATATCGGTCGGAAAGCCCACCAACACCTACCAAAGACATTATCAATCAAGCATATAAAGCATGCGAAACGGTAATGCAAAGTATACTTCTATTAGAGAAGGAAGTCAGAGATCTACGCGCTGCGAACAAGAAGCAAATACAGAAAAGATCTCTATCCAAACGGCAGATAGAACGCGCTAAAGGTATGGCTATATCTGAAGCCCATGAGCAAGGCATTAGTCTATTAAGCAATATAGAAGATGACGGGGTGGTCTCTACAATGCCCACCCGGAAGGCTTTAACCACCGATAGTCAGACCAACAGACGTCAATATGCATGCAGCGTATGCAGAAGGCCTGGCCATAGGGCTAATTTCTGTACAGAGAAGGTTTAAATTGAATATAAAGGCGTTGTGGTTATTTAATTGTTTCATAAATATAGAAGTAGGTGGGTGGTGTGGGCGGGAAGGTGGTGGAATACGTTATAAGAATACTGCAATTTTTCCGTCTCAGGCAGAGCATCGTTCATCCACAATCACTGTCCAAACAACAGCTACTTTCACAGTTAATCAAGTCCCCTCTCCATCTAAAGCTGACAAGAACTCTCTAAACACAATACATCTACGCGATACCACGTCGACTATAAGAGATAAGTCAGAGACTTCGCGACGAGGTTCGACAAGGGCCTCGCCGCACGAGCCAGACAGGAATTTCTTGTGCTGAGGAAGAAGAACCAACGTTAGATAATCCCTTGGAGTTGAGAATTACAGGTCAGTATCGAACTACCGAGATCATCCAAAATTATGGTAGGTGTCAATGAGCCGGAGCACAGATGCGACGATGGATAAACGATATCAACCAGCCACTGTGCCCAAACGATCCCTGCAAATTAACCTTCAGAGCATTCATAGAAACTTATCCAGATGCCCATCCAATAACACACCTCCCTGATGTCGAGTTCAAAGAGCAGATATGTGCGCTCGGGCTTCCTAATGAATGGGATCATCCAGTTCAAGGATCCATCTATCGACGGTGGGTTTTTGAAGAAAAAGACCAAGGCCTCATTTGGCACGGCTTCACTGGACCAGGCTTCATATTGATAGAAAAGATCCAGCGAGAAGAAAAGACCGCACCACCATCTTCGCATATTGCCCAGGCATTTTATGAGAGGAGCTTTGCTCTCAATGGCCCCCATGGTATAAAGAAATGTTATTGAAAGTGAGATAGACGTATTCGTTTGGAGTTTCCTGTACGCAGCGGAGGCTGGTCTGAGATGGAAAGCTTGCTTCAGCTGAGCCCACAGACCTGGACTTATGGCACCCGTGACCATGATGCATTGCTGGGTACTAGAATTGGTAAGTCAATTGCCCATATTATCTTAGGTGCTTTTCCTAGAGGTTCTCGACGGATTGGACGAATGGTAACCTGGTTTCAAGAGTTCGGGTCACATGTTCATATGCGGTTCGATATTGAGAAGATTTGATGATCTTGGCGGGCAATGTTCGGACAAGGATATAATTTCCAAGCTCTGCTGAAAATGTGATTTCCTCGGACGTTTTTTTCCCTGTCAGATCGCCCAGTCTGAGGTCGTTCTCGGTTTAAGTCAATGAGAAGAGTGGGAAAATAACAAAAAAGTTCCATCTAAGAAATTTTTCTTGTGTATGTACAACCATGCCTTTAGGTAAACGGGTAGGATCGAGACTGACAAAACTACCTGGGTAAGTAATCATGACATCGTTTAAATACAGCATCTATAGATTTTCAAAAAGCTCAGAAAAGCCGCGGGCTGAATATCCAGAATGTGGCATCTGGGAGAACGAGCTGAGCAACGTGTGCGATTGCCGCATTTGCGACACGATATCTTGGAGCCACTATGCGAAGGCGAGAAATAGACGCCGTTCATTGGTACTCCATGCACAGTACGATGACTCGGCCTTCAGTAAAGAGGATCAATGGGAAGCGGCTGATGAGGGGCCGATGAGGCCAGGAGGTTCTTGAACGATTGTGAAGAGAACTCCGAGCGAAGGTATTTTTACTGCCAATCAAACTACTTGGTAGTAAATTTTGTTAAGTGTCAGTCGCAAAGTCGTGGTTACTTTAGAATCGTCAGCCTCACCACAAGTCTGTATCGAAAGGCATAATGAATGCACGGGGCACAAGTTTTGACGGTTTAAAAGCATGAGATACTCATTCTGCTACTCAAAAGACTAATGATTCCTATGGAAGCTTCAGAAACTTGATAAAAGTGCGGTTATTCAGGTATTGTTAAATTTGAGCATATGTACACAGCAGGTTGACTAGTGTCACATCATAAGACTTCCATATAATACATGTCTAGAACTGACGATCCTTAGTGCTTCGCAGCCTCTGATGAATTAATTAGTATGTGATCGTTCTGGAATCAACACATGGACGACTTACCCTTGTTGGCGTCAGCCTTGGTGTTGTGCATGGTCTCGTCCTTCTTGTTGAAGGCGGCGTCTTTGGCTGCGCTTGCGCGAGTGCCGAGGCTTGCGTCAGAGTCCTTGGCAACGTTCTTGTTTGCCTCCTTGGCTCCCTCGTTGGTGGTGCCCTTGACAGTCTCAGAGACGTAGTTGGCGGCGTTCTAAGCGTTTCAGTCAGCGAGATCCAGAGCAGTAAGTATCCGTCTGCGAACCTTAGCGGTTTCCATTGTGAATGTTAAAAATGTTGTGAATGAATATGTTTGACAAGATGATTTTAATGAAGTGCAAAGCTGGGCCCTTCAGATGCTTAATATAGCCAAGTGGCTTCAGGTTTGCCACTTCCAAGACCTTCCCCCAAGTTAGCCAACCTGTTGTCTTGCTTCAGTCTATCCTGTTATCTACAGAGATATCACGTCACATTCATATCGATATTCAAGAATAAGACAGGCTTGAGAACAAGGAACGTGAAACGTGGCGTTTCGCGCTCGTCAGGACACGACTATGGTGACATCAAATCCACCCCTACGCATTATGGAAACCGGCTTAGAGATAAAGCGCATGCATGTGATTAATATAATCATGAGCTGCATTTCCTGGATGGAGATCACAGATCGCCTGTCAAAACTATTGACCTACCCCGGGTGGGGTACAGGACCATAACATGTAGTCATGCTGAGGTAATACTGAGGTCGACGGGAGCCCCGCCAAAGTGGAACCAAAGTGGGTTGGCTGTATAGTCTCGCCCGACCCTGAATGCTTTTGGGCGATCATTACTTGAATCTCGGTAGCCTCATCTTATGAGGCCACATTGCGGGAAGCTGTTACTGGTGTCTCTCCATATGAAACTCGTCATGGGTAGTACAGTACTGATGTGATACTTGTTCTGAGGAGCCTGTGTCTAGGGACGGAGGCGAGTGACAGGGCTATTTTTGTACAAGTATCTATGAGACCAAACTAATGGGACAATGGGCCTTGAGGCTTTACGGACACGCGTGAAAGACACTGATGAGGAAACTCAATGCTCAAATAGGCCGAGGTGTGGCGACAGTGACTGTACAGTTCATCAAGTCACAGTCTGTGTGATCAAAAATTTCCTTGTCAATATTTAAAATAAAGGAATCTTCCCAAAGGAGACACTTCGAGGTTTCGTTTTACTCATTGCCCTCGGCGTGTTTCGTGTACTCTTGATTGGCACCGCGGCCAGCACCGCTGATGTCTTCTTTGCCGCCTCGTAGCCACAGGATGCCAAATGCCGGTATGGCTAGACACGCAGCCATAATGAGTCTAAATCGAAATCTCAAGATAAGTCTCGGTGCTCTTATGACAGAATTGACGAGCACAGCGTTGATGAACTTACTGTCGCTGACCGCCGGGCTCTTTCTCCTTTGCCTTGTCACCAATGTTGTACCCCCTTCGAGTAATTGTATATAGAGGTTTGGACAAAGAAGTCCCCGTCGCTACGGGTCGTGATGGCTGTACTACTAATTCACACACAGATGATGCTCGAATAGGTAGCTTCATATTCTCCGAAAGTGAAAGGTTCAGGACTTTGCCGATTATTTGGGATGGCGCAGAGGTGTGAGCTCGACAGACGATAATGGAAGTTGATGTTCGTTTCTTTCAAGGTCACCATAGGCAGAGTCAAATTTGAAGTACTTCTTCAAGATGGGACTTCTTCAAGATGGGATATCACTGTTCTGATGGAACATGCAACATGATGAGGTAAGAATGATTTGATGCTTCACCAAGTCCAGGCTCACGATTGGGTACGTTTTACCTTTTCTTCGAACCAATCATGTAGCGAAAGTACCAGCCAAAATCCAACTTTTGAGACAGCCACTGAAAGTTAATTGGCCAGAAGCAGATGAGTGTGAGCAGTAATGAAATGGCTATGTTGATACATGATTGTTCTGAAGCTATTCCTACTGTCAGCAGAGCCTATGCTTGCTGATTTGCAGCGGTGCATATAGCATTAGTACCTTTCGCCGGGTTACGTTGTCCTTTGACATAAACTTTCTGTTCATCACAATATTCCACACAAGATTCTAAACTAGAACAGTCAATAATTTGCGACATGAAAGGGGCTACACATTATCGACTAATTGTGGCACACTGAAATGAAGTCGCCCTAAAGCCTGGCCTATGAGTCCAGAAAGTATTTGCTAAGCGTGTGTTGACTGAGCCAAATCAGAGATTGACTTCACTTTTTGCACTAAAGAATTTGAAGTGGATGTCTTTCTAGATTTTCACTATGCTCGAACGCTATGTTACTCCTTTGAATCCTTGAGAGGATTTCCACTGTCATCCAGACGCTCGCTATCCTCGTCGATGCCCTTCCACTTGGTAATTCCGTCGTGGATATCCCTCAACCGATGTTCATAGAAGATGTGGCATCTATTCATCACAATTAGACGGACTCCTTTAAAGATAGAAATGATACTCACGATGGTAAGAATGTTGCAATTCGCTCCCGCTGCTCTTCCGGCGAGTGGGAAAAGTCAATCAATTGCGGGAACAACAGACACATGTTGCGCCCTTCATCCATGATCGGTGTCCGACAGAAAGAGCAGGAAACTTTCGTGGGCGTTTGATATCTGGTATTCTTCTCTTTGGCTGCATAGAACGACAGATTGCTTGTTCCATTGTCGAATCGTATATCATCCTTCGGGAAGATGGCTGCCCACTGGAAGGGTGCGCCATGCATCACTTGGCAATGGCGACAATGACAGAACTTGGCGTTCAGCGGTCGCTCGCGTCTCAACTTGTATGATACCTTGCCACACTGACAATGGGCGCGCCATTTGACCTCGCCGAATTCTTCTAGCGGCTGCTGAGCATACGGCGCGCGATTGCTGGGATCTTCGTCCTTGAAAGTGTTCTCGGGGTGGTTTTCGAGGGACGGCATGCGGTCAGCACTATCGTTAGAGGAGGCCATACTGGTAGTCGTAAAGCGGTAGTGGGACTGGGTGAGATAGTGGTTTGGCTTCACGAGGGAAATTGGAAAAGGAGAATAGAATGCTCGTCTTCTGATATGAGCGGCGTGCCTCGAGATCATATTGGGGTTGGAATGGTCTTGCGCGGAGTTGCCTTAAACAGCCCTGCTTTTAGGCATTTTCAAATCGCCGTGAACATTCTTGATGATGCTCTTTTCCCGCCAATCACACCTCGTCAAGTCTCTTGCCAGCTTGACGATCTGATCATGTCCGATTGGTAGTGTTGATGTCATGAACTCACAGGGCCTTGTTAGACCTATCTCCGCTGTGTGCGCCTTCCACACAGGTACAAGATTGCAGTAGTAACGCAGGGTTCTCTACCTATTGGCCGGCAAGAGTAACCGACACATCATTCTTCAGGGAAAACCCCAGAAGGACAGGGTCACAAACATGTTACGATCAGTCGTCGATCGGGAGATGACGGTAATATTCCCCCCGAAAGTATGACCGAAACTTGATGGCGCAGCCACTCCGCTTGGCCGATCTGCCCCAAATCCTGTAATGTCACGTCAAATATTGACCAGACCCTTGCTCATCGGAATCCCCACAGTTGCTTAATTGAAATGATATCTTTACAGAATTATTGACAATCGTCCTACGGTGCAAGGCACTCATTCTCATGATTGACTTATTCGGCACTTAAAAAATGACTTGTGCTGCAACGTGGGTTTCTATAACCAAGCCAGTAAAAAGCTTGATAGAAGTAGGAAACGACACACTTGCAAGTCACTCCCTGGAGCTCCGAAATATTGACCTTGTCGACTTGTTCAACACTGATTTTCTTTGTTCGTCGTAAAATAAACGTAATGAAATGTATTGTCTATGCGCTTTTACCCATTTACCCGTCAAAACTTTTAGGAAGCCGTCAAAGACCGTCGTCGGCAGAATTTCCAGAAAATCCTTAACATTCAGGATCTACTGTGAGATCGATTAGTTGATAAATGCAATGCTTGTTTTCATCTTGAGTTTCGAATGGCCCTCGACAAAAGGAGCGGGTGTTCATGGAAAAGTTCACCATTTCAAGATGGCTGCCAATGTTACATCATCCCTCGATACGTCACATTGAGCACATCTTGCCAGTATTTACATCTACACCCTTCAAGCCGAAACCAAGCACATAGTGCAGGATTCAATAAGCAAAATGGATAAAACTCTCAAAGAAAGTGTCAAAAGTGTCCCTCTCTCCTATGCGACATGCTCAATTGGCAATACCCCAGCCGATACCCTACCGCGGAAACTCGAAGCCATCAGTAATGCCGGATTTGCTGCGATAGAGCTCGCATTCCCAGACATCATTGATTACGGTTCGCAGTTGCTTGGCCACAAGATTGCGACAGATAATTATGCAGAGCTGGTCACTGTCGCGAAGGATATCCGCCAGCTATGTGAGGCCAAAAAGCTGAAAGTTATGATGCTCCAGCCTTTCGCCAATTTTGAAGGCTGGCCGCGGGACTCGCAAGAAAGGAAAGATGCATTCGCAAGAGCGGAGGGCTGGGTTGGAATCATGGATGCTGTGGAGACGGACATCCTGCAGGTAAGCTGGATTCTCTTCTTGTTTCTGTGTATACAGCACCGCTTATCAAACAAAAGGTTGGTTCAACCGATATTCCTGTAAACGAGCTTTCAGAAGACCCCGAGGATATCATCTCCGACCTCCGTATCCTTTGTGATCTACTCGCGCCCCACAACAAGCGCCTCGCTTATGAAAATTGGTGCTGGTCGACTCACGCCCCGACCTGGGAAGATATTTGGCACATTGTTGACAAAGTTGACCGCCCAAACATTGGTCTCTGCTTAGATACCTTCCAGACTGCTGGTTCTGAATGGGGTGATCCTACAACTGCTTCTGGACGGGTCATGGATTCATCTATCGAAGATTTGAACCGTCGATTCCTTGAGAGCATGAACAAGCTAGCTTCGACTGTGCCGAAGGAAAAGATTTACTTATTGCAAATATCGGACGCAAGAAAACCTCAGACGCCCATCGAAAACAAACGGCTGGATGGTCTATGGCCGCGCGCACGCTGGAGCCATGACTTCCGGCCTATGCCATATGATGGGGGGTATCTGCCGATTGAAGAGGTAGCTAGGGCAGTGTTGAAGACTGGTTTCCGGGGTTGGTTTTCTATGGAGATCTTCGATGGAAATGCTACTACAGGAACGACCGAAGGAATGGGAGACTATGCGAAACGGGCCATGCAAAGTATGAAGAGGCTATTGCAAAGCTGTGAAGGTGTCGAGGGTAAATAATTCTATTATAGAAACAACCTTTACCAATATTTCATCTACTCCTTAACGAAACAGATTATTAATTATCTTCTTAGTATTTGTTTTGATTAGAGTTCTAAAGTTTTGGCGGATTGTTTAATGAACAGGTTGAACCTGTGATTATTCAGCACATGTTTGCAAGACTTTCATCTTGTACAATGCGGTCACAATGCGATATATTTAAATCTTTGTTAGAGCATAAAAGTGAGAGTATTAGAATTGACTGATACGGTTACCAAAGGTTTAAAATTAAAGGCTTGTTTGATGTCTTATTGTCCAGCAGGAGATACAAAGTGGCGTGAAACTAAATGATACCAATTTATAAACAACTCATTAAGAGCCACGACGTGACCAGAACTTTCAGAACCCATGTCATTCATTTTCCTTTCAATTTTTCATATCTCGTAATGCAAACTTCCAGTTGGTTTCAACAGCTTAGCCATTGATCACAACTCCTCCGTTCGGGTGCAAAGATTGGCCAGAGATGAAGCTGCTGTCCTGGCTTGCGAGGAAGACAAAGCAAGTCGCAACCTCACTAGGTTGTCCTGGGCGACCCATTGGTGTACCGCTGAATTGGTCTTGTGCAGAAGAATTCATGGTTGCTGGGATCAAAGGGGTCCAAACTATAATTTATTAGAATTCAAAGGGTAAACCAGGAGGACTTGAAAAACTCACTCGGTCCAGGACACACACAGTTCACTCGGATTCCATTCTTGACCTGCTGGTTGGATAATCCTCTAGTGAACGCAACAATCGCACCTTTTGTCGCAGTGTAGTCAAGCAAGTCGGGTCGACCAATGTAATGATTAACAGAAGCGCAGTTGATAATAGTCGAGCCACTCTTCATATGGGGAAGTGAATACTTCGACAGATAGAAGATGGGATGAATGTTGGTATCGAATGTGCTCTCCCATTGAGACCTGTGCGCGATTTCAATCAGTAAAGGTGGAGCTCATGAATGGACGATGAAACATACTCTTCCAAATCCTTGATATCATCAATCATCGTTTGAGTGCCAGCGTTATTGACAAGAATATCAATGCCGCCTAAGGTCTCGAGGGCTGTGTCAACCACCTTCTGGCAATTCTTCTTTTCGCGGAGATCAGTTGCAAAGCAATGGCAAGCTTGTCCGATTTCTTCCACTCGTCGCTTCGTCTCCTGCGCATCTTTCTCCTCTTCGGGAAGATATGTGATCAAACTAGAAGCTCCTTCCATTGCAAAGAGAATGGCAATTGCGCGGCCAATTCCTGAATCACCGCCAGTGATGATGGCCTTCTTTCCTGAAAGCTTGCCAGCCGCTTTGTAGGTCTGGTACCCGCCATCTTCAGTTGGCACTTTGCTTGATACAGGCTTTGGGTTCTCCATCTCAGCCTGCAGGCCGGGCTTGCTGTGGTGCTCAACAGGGATTTGATGGCCTGTAATATTCATGAGAACGAAAGACTCATATTGCTTAATGTTGTCAACTTACCCTGCTGGAACTGGGCTTGGGGCCCCCGGGAAGGCTTTTCCACTTCCTGCTGCATTTTGTGATTATTTTTGCTGACGACTGCAGTAAATAGCAATTGGATATCTTGAAAACAAGACGCAATATGTATGGTAGGAAGGTTCGATATATTTGACTTCGAAATGGCTGCTCTTGGTGTTCTATATAAACATGTTTTGGATCAGGGCGGTCACTCTCGTCAGAATGACGTTTGGCCATGTTTCTAATCCGGCAACAGCCTACAGCTTCCTATCTCCATATCCTGCTTAAAGATATTTTCCACCCTTCAACTTCAAAACTTGTTTTTTTTTTTTTAGAAGATGCAAAAGTGACATTGGGGCTAGAGCGGGCCATGCAAGAAGATCAACTTTCCGGATTATCGGGATCTCATCAAGTTTCCTGCTGATTGGATCAAAAGTGACTTGACCATAATCTGCGAGCGTAATTTAAGACAATACTCGAACCCATTTTGCCGACGTGTTCGAGACTGGTGTGGTGGCTTTATTCATCCCGCCAATGGTATGTCCGGTCTGTTGGAGGCCGCAACATCGACCGACGATCACTAGAGGAATTACTACATACACTAGTCAAAAGTATGCTGGATAAAGTTGCGAAGGACTCTGCACTGGATTTTCACTGTCCGATAAAGATTGTCCTCCAAGGCGGCCTTATCCGACCGATGTTTTCCCGTCAACCTTTGGAGTATTGAAACATGCAGGTAGCACCATACTTCTGACCATACCCTGGGGGGCTGAATAATTCTTGGATTTGGTCGTCATGATCCCGCAGAGAAATGAGAGCCTGTTGCCACAGTAGTTACTACTCTTAGCAGAAGCCTTGTCAGTCTCCTTGGTTCTGTCGACGTAACGTAAATTACCGGATTATTATGTGGCGGGAATTGTGTTTGTTACCTGTGAGACCTAGTTGCTGCCACCTCAGTGTGCGACGCCAAGTTTCCCAGGCTTCACCCGAGTTTCTTGGTTGGCACTTCCACTGGCGGTGTAACGAACCATGACTTCTAATCTAGCCAAGTCTACGCTTGTGTTGAAACATGATATGATAGGCAGTGGTGAACTAACTACCTCAGAGATGGCGGAAGCTGCTGGCTGCAAAAGCGCGAAATCATCAGGATCCAGTCTAACCTGCGAATATTCGGTAGCGTTCAATGTCCTCCTACCAAGCGTGGACGGCCACGGAGCATTTCGCCGATTATGCTGGAAGACCTGTGTGACTATATGCTCGAACAGCCAGATTCATACCTTCATGAGATGAAGCTCTTCTTTCTTGACGAACTTAATGTATCCGCACTAAATTCTACGGTTAACAGCGATACCCTGCACCGCAAAAGGTAGTTCAAGAAGACAGCTCGACAAAAAGCAAGAGAGCGAAACCCAAATATACGAGATGATTACTGTCATCTTTTGATAGAATTTAGCTCATATCATCTCATCTACATTAATGAATCTAGGTATAATAAGCGTATTAGGTTCAGAAGAACTAGCTAGTCTCCTCTTAGTACAACACTCAGTTACGGCCAAAAAGTGATCTGTTCTGCCATTGCACACCGCTCAAAATCTGGAGTCAATTGTCTCCCTTTCCTGGCGGCTTTAAGTTCATCCTCATTGTCTTCACTCTCTTAATTCTCCTTTCCATATCTAAATAGCGCAGGTAGAATCGGTTCGAGAAACAATGAAAGAGAGTGGGTGGTCACACCGTTTCCTGGAAATACTGTACAGGGCCTCACCCACAGCAAATGGAGCAGTGTGAAGGACTATTAATTACCAACATAGCCGTGACAAGAAAAAATAAACCCTCACAATGATAATAAAAATATCTTGGCTGAAGTCCTTCCAGGCTGTATTATAATAGCATGTACAATCTCAACCAAGTGATTTTACGAATTCAATTCATTTGCTTGGTTGCTTGAATGTGCTTCTTGCTTCCAGATTTCAGTTCAAAAGTGAATTTGTAACAAACCGCAAATACTTGTTGACAAAACCGAGGGAAGTTGATCGTTGGCTTCTGTGATAACACATTGGACGCTGAGGAATTGGTCTGAATCCTTCAGGAATTATTCAAAATCGTTCACTTGGTATTGCTATGTCACGGCTAAGATCTGACGCGAATATGACAGCAGTATCATAATGTAGATTGATGTTTTCGGTCGCGCGAAACTCCTCCCCGCAAGTAGGAAATAGAGTTCACCCACCAATAACGGTGTTCCAGCTAAAGATACCTGTTCGTGACCACGGTAGATGACGACAGATTTATGTAATGAATCCTGTTACCAACTTGGTCAACCAACTTAGTAATTCAAAATTAATCAAGTAACCTAGTCCTAGTTAAATGGCAATGGATCACCTATTTAATATTGCTAAGTCGTTTTTCCGTTCAGAGTTCACGGATAGCTACATTACCAACAATGGCTGACGGAGTATTGCAACTTGTATGCGATTGCAAGGTAAGAAAGACTCTTTGCGACCGAAACATACTGGCAGGGTCTAAGAAATGTTTCTTTTTAGCATGACCCATGGGGAAAATCGGGAAAAGACTCTCTTGCAGGGCGATTGTGGTCGCACATGCCTGATGCAGGAGAGTTGAATGATTCAGAGACCTATTCCGAGGTGAGTACTTTCGTTCATTAGCACGAAAGCGAGAATGAGCGCTAATATTATGAAGATGTGGATGGGTACATATCCTACTGTTCCATCGAAGGTTCGTGCTACAGGCGAATCACTCTTCGACCACCTCAAGAAGAACCCCGACCTAGTTGGGGAGTCGGTCTGCCGCAGATATGGTCCCGACATTCCTTTCCTTCCAAAGGTGAGACTTGGTGGTACATCTCTGGGAAATGGTAATCACTAATCATGACCAGATTCTATCTTTTTCGAAAGCTCTTCCACTTCAAATTCACCCAGACAAGAAATTAGCTGAGCAATTGCACAAGGAGAATCCCGAGAAGTTTGGAGACACCAACCACAAACCCGAGATTGCGATTGCGTTGTCTCGCTTTGAATCATTTGTTGGGTTCAAACGCCTCAATGATATTGCTGAGCTAATGCGCCTGAAACCATTGGAGGAATTTGTGCCAAAGCACGAGACCTTTGATGACGAAGTTTTACGGCAGCTCTGCTCGAATTTGCTAAGCCTACCCCCAGACATCGTATCAAAGACGGTTACAGAGCTACAAAATAGCCCTCTGTCGGAATTCGGAAATGACTATCGTATTCCATCACTTCTTCGTCGGCTAGACGAGCAATATTCCAAATCAGACAATGGAATTTTGGTCGCCACACTCTTGATGAATTACATAATTTTGGAGCCCGGGGAAGCTCTATGTGTTCCGGCTGACAGCCTCCATGCATACCTATCTGGAGACATTATGGAATGCATGGCGCGATCTGACAATGTCTTGAACACAGGCTTCTGCCCACGCCCCGATCGTGATAATGTTGAGCTATTTTCGAAGGCCCTTACTTTCCAACCGCACAGCCCGGCGGAATCTGTGCTTGTGAAGAAGAAGAGTCAGATTGGATCGAAGGGGCGGACCAATGAGTATGCGCCTCCATTCAGCGAATTCAATGTTCTCGGTGTCACTTTGTCTCCCAAGGAAGCTGAAGCTCATCGGGTCCTTGAAAGTCCCAGTATCTTGATCGTGACTCAAGGTTCGGGCACAATGAATGTGGGCGATGGATCTGTCCATCAAATCAGTGAAGGAAATGTTTACTTTGCTGCAAGATCCGCAGAGTTGAAGTTCTCGACAGACGCGGGAATGACTTTGTACCGAGCATATGCCACCTTCTAATGGTTCTGATTACATGAAGCTGGGGAAAAAGTGAGCACTCAAATGCTTTCAAAGTACCTTTCATCAATATGCAAAATACACTGCGGCTCTATACTGTATGATAGGATTATGGGTGGAGATGAGGCCTTCCTTTACCGAATAAATATATCTCTGAAATCTCAACGCCGTTCTATTTGAAGGCAATACAACCACACCTCTAGGGCGAAGCAATGATGGAACTTTCCGGACCGCTGCGGCGCCTCCTAACAGGCGTTGGCTTGGAGGACTCTCAGCGTCATATCTGCCATCTTTTCTCCATGATCGGTATTATAATTCATCTTCTCCAATATGACGACTATCTTTCTGTTATCAGTCTCACAATCCTATCGACAGAATTCTTAAAGATCAATCTAAGATAATGCTTCCTCAAAGGTCTTTCCAGTCTACCCGATGGTCTGCTCGCAATATGTTCCCCCGTAGTTCTGCCTTGGCTTCGTCGCCGAATGCCTGGAGTATACAACCTTTATAACTATTTTATCGCAGCTGCATTGGATGGGGGTCTCTTTTATCCTTTCATTTGCTAGTTATGGTGCCAGTGGCACCGCTCATCCTTTCCCCAAATGGTGGAGAAAACCAGCTGGTTCAAGACCACTGCATGTGAGCCGCATTGGATCCGTCCTGATCCACCATGGTACGGCCAATGATAAGTTAAAGACCTTCATACTAGATCCTCCGGCTGTTTCGCAGTATATTTCTGGGCGTCTGTCTAGAAATCTCTCAAGACTTCTACTTGTACTCTTTCCGAGGTATCTAGATCAATGGCTTTTCATATCTCTAATCAGATCAATCACGAAATACTAATTAGAATCATTCATATTATATTCCTGGTCCGCTTCCAGGTTCGTAGTCACAATACATCATTCTTTGTGAACTTGTATCGAGTCTTTCTTCTCATTGAGCTTAGTTTAAAAGTCAGAAGTCACGGAAACAGGATACTACTTATGGTGGGAAATACCTTGCACATCCAAGTTTCTTCAAGTCTTCCCATCTTATACCAAGCTCTTGGGAGCCAGCTATAAGGTGATTTCTTGGCATCGTCCTTTGTTTCAAATATGAATCGACAGTCTCAACAAAGACGCATGCTGTCACGTGGCAAACAGTCGTGCAGGGAGTTACGACCCAAGCCACTTCCCCTTTTCCCAACGTATGCCCTTCCCATTCCAAAGAAATCCGTCATTGATACTTCCTCAAAATGTCTGGCTCCCCGCAAGTCTACAATTTTGACCACCAGATCGCCGAATTCTTCGAGAAAACTTCAGCGACTCGCCAAGCCTGCGACGCCTTCGCAAAGGAGCATCTTGGAGGTGACGTTGTTCCAGTGCCAATACAAGGAGAATGCAGCTACACCGTCTATGCCGGGGTCGATGCAGAATACGTCGTTCAGTTTCGCCTCAAAACACTCGAGCTTAACATGAAGACATCAAGTCTCGCTCGAGAAATTTACGGCAATTATGCACCCGAGGTCTCTTGCAGGGGATCGATTGGGGAAGACACCGAGGATAAGGATTTGCTCTACGTCTACGTCATGAGCAGAGTGCAAGGTATATCATACTTGGAATTTATTCTAAAACACAGTGGAGAAGTGCGCGAGAGCTCACCCGATTTCTCTCTTTGGCGCAGGCATCTTATGGTTGACTTTGCGAAGTATGGCTTGCCTTGTTTCAACCACTACATATTCCATTTCTCACTAGCTTCTCTACCAGATTTTTTGCTTTATCATGGAAAACACCCCAGGTTGTCGACCCTACCTACCGTGACAACCTGTTCAAGAAATATGTACATGAACTAGACTTGTTGCGCTGTCACCTCCCACTTCGGTTCCTCTCGCATATCACAAGATCGATTGAGTCAATGCAAGCCATAAAACAGCTTCCTATGGTTTTGGTACATTGGGATTTCGGAGTCGCCAATATTATGGTTAACGAACAAACGTGCAACCTCATTGGGGTGGTCGATTGGGCTGAAGCCGAGATCGCGCCTTTTGGCATCAACCTTTCATCTCTTCAATGGTTTATAAGTAAGATTCATTTCAAGAATGGTTGGTCTAGATTTGATGACTATGTCGCTCTGGAGGACATATTCTGGACAACATTCAGGAATGAAGTTGGGTTGGATGATGAGACAATCCAAGCCATCCAAGCAGCAAGGATTGCTGGGCTACTGCTATCACGTGGGTATACGAGTCGCCTTGCGAATATGCCAGAATCGATGCCGATCAATGACGATGAGAAAGGAGCATATAATATGCGTGATTTGGATGGCCTGTTGATCAATCCGGCCACTAGATTTACAGACTTGGCATAGGCATGGGCTAGAAGATTATAAATATCAAGCAACCATAAGATGGACCCCCATTCTGGCCTATATGTAGGCTCCCTACCGTCCATGTAGCCAATTCATCCAAGATATTTGACGAAGAGTTGTGCAACATCATCGTGATGGTAGACGGGGAAATGCGCGAGCGTGAGCATGAAAATGACAATAGTGACACCGAACTCCATAGCAAGGACCAATGCAAGCGATTTGTAGAAACTCAATAGGTTCGACGATGGAAGGCTGTTCCATGCACTCATAATGCTAGTGGGTCTGTTCCCCTTTCCCTCGAGATAATTCCCGGGTGGAAGTGTGTAGGCAGCAACGCGAATAAAGATGGCATAAGCTGGAACAACGGCTCCGAAGTAAAGAATAGCAATGATAAGCAAAATAGCACAGGTCTGCATCTCCATCGAAAGGTTGAACTCTCTTTCCCAAATATCCGACAGACGAATGATGCAAGCGGGGAGGTAGAAGCATGTGCTTGAAACTGTGCTATACAGCAAAACAGCCGAGAACGTCCTGGACCATGTTGACCGACTGAAAACACGTCGATAGATTGGAATTGAAATGTTCGAATTGAGGATAGCGTGTACGTTGGCCACCTTCAGAGTTGACAGAAGCAATTCCGCCGATATATTCAAGGCAAAGCAATATAACAAGTTAGCGCCCCTCACGGAGAATCTAGTGAGAAAGAAAATCTTGAAAAGTCGATGCAGGATGAATATCGAAAAACCACGGGAGCGTTTCCTTGAAATATGCGCTAGTGCTTCAGGCTCAGGCCTCAGAGTTACGGCAATTGTCGCGATGACATTTCCATGAATGTATATGAGCTGCGATGATTAGCTTTGGTGACTCTTGGTTTGTCATCGCGTCGCGGCAATAACTCACCAGAATCAGAACGACCAAAAGTCCCACCAGACCTAGCGAGAGGGGAATATTCAGCACCGGTGCGCCCTCAATTCCGTAGAGGTTCGAAACCTCAAGCAAAGAACCGAACGACATGGTTGAAGAAAGGAAGAACTGGTTTGAGGCGCTCGGAACCGAGTTCACCGAGTTCCGCTGCAAGGCTACGCGGAAGATAATCCGAATGACATTTGAGGCTAAAAGCGGAGGTCCACGTAACCCATGCCTACTAGCCCCAATGTACGTGAACACTAGCGGCTCCACAAATTAGTCCAGAGTCTCCTTTTGGCGACATTTGAGCCCAAGGTGTAGGACAGCCTGTTCTGAGATTGGAACCTGTAGTGCGATTGGTGTCTTTAGGTATATGACACGACTCAACAACTAGCTGCCTTTGCTACCATTTCCCTCAACTTCAGCATGACACTCTCCTCATTGTCGAAATTTCCAAGGAGCTTGGCTGTCACATCCAGAAGTCCTCCCTCCGCGTTATTGATCTCCCGGAACTTGCCCTCCCAGCTGTATATGACATCGCCGTATCTTTGATCTTCAGCGAGCAGCAGTGCCACACTCCGGGCCACAGCTTCGGAAGTCTGAACTGAAGGGCCCATGGCGGCGATGTACTCCGGTGGAAGAAGACCAGTAGCCGTCCATGAAGGCGCAACCGCATTCAGTCGAATATTTTGGGCTTGCAAGAGACTAACAAGGCCACGAATCATACCTAGAACCCCATGTTTTGTAATGGTGTAGTCGCCCGAGCTGAAGGTCTGGAAGGATGAAGTGGAGGCAGTGAGCACAATGCTTCCTTTTCCGATGGGGCGCTCCCGCGCTAAAGTAGTCATATAGGCTGAGGCAAGTCGAAGAGTGTAGATCGAGCCCAACAAATTGACATTAATAGTTCGGAGGTTGGGCGGCTCAAGCTGACCGGCTTCATTGAGCGTGACGTCAAGAAAGTCGGTAGTGTTCGCGACTCCCGCATTGGCGACAACATGGTCGATACGTCCAAACCACTCATTCGCTTTATCGAACATGCTCCGCAGACTCTCCCATTCCGTCACGTTGACCTCCAAAAACTTCAACTTATCATTTTTCTCAAATTCGGGATTGGGGGGTTGAATATCTCCAATCACGACGTTTGCGCCCAAGTCGAGGCACAGCTGTGCAGTTGCGCGGCCGATTCCAGAGGATCCCCCTACAGGGTGTGAGATTTTGCGTTCCTACCCCAGGTTGCAGGTCAAAACATACCGGTGATCAAAATGACCTTGTCTTCAAGGCCCTTGAGCATGTCATCAGTAATGGTAATGTCGGCCATTTCGAATCTTCGTTACTTAGAACCGCATAGGCGGATAGAAATCAGGATAAGAGACACTTTATAGGTGATTTCTGGAATGGAAGACCAAGCCGAGGCCCCCCATCCCCTCACCTTGGGTATCATTGCTGACTACCTGAAACTTGAGCTACTTCGCGTGCGGGGCTGCGGAAAGCACGTCTACAAATGTCTAGCGTTGGACACATATGTGGCTTCATAGCCTCCGGCTTTTTTACCAAAAGCGTGAATTACGGCACGGAAAGGTGCAAGAATCCATTTTACTGCAGTTATAGTAGATATTAAAATGCTGTCAGCATTTTAAATAGCCAGTCATCTTTTCTCTCGCTAGATCCACTTGGCCTTTTACATCCAAATCCCAAAGCCAATGTAGACGCTGCTGAAATGTGGTTTTGAGCTTCGCTTCATCATCTCCTACACCATCCATACACAAACAGAGGAGATAAGCATTCTCCTTGCTACTCGTCACCACCCGCTGACTGCGGGGGCGACGTATCTCATCATAGGCTTTGAATGCAGCCGTAACATCTTCTGCAGCCTTAACGCGACTGTCACCAATAAGCTCCGACAAGACGTGTGCATCTTCGATAGCTTGGCCAGCGCCCGCACCCTGATGCGGAGTCGACGCATGAGCCGCATCTCCAAGAATCGCAACCCGCGACTTGGCAAACGTGGAGAGATGGGGATGTTCAAAAATAGCCCACTGCGAAGGATCCGGCATTCGCTGAATAGTAACCAAACATTAGAAACGTAATCTTACCTAAAAAAAAATCAAGCGACTTACCTCTACCAGCGCCTTGACATATCGACCCATATTTTCTGTATCCCTTAACATATCCTCCCTTTTCGCCTTTCTCACCCAAGTCTCACAGTCCCACTTCTCGCTCAAAATATAAACACCCACATTCACCTTCTGAGCCCGCATAATGGGATATGAAATCCCATAAGCCCTATCTCCAAGATACATACTCGAAACCCTAGCCCTCTGATCTCCGACCGCAGCAACCATATCCTCCATATCAAAGACAGCCCGATAACCATACATCCCACTATACCTCGGCATCATATCCACCGCGCCTGGAAACATATTCTCCTTGACTCTCGATTTAATTCCATCACACCCAATGACCACATCCGCAACAACTTCACTCCCATCCTCGAATCTCACCATAACACCCTTACCATCCTCTTCCACCAGATGATCCAGCCTCTTCCCAAAGTGCACAATCTCCGGCGGAATCAAACTAATCAACGCATCTAAGAAATCCGCCCTCCTAACCGTTGTCTGTCCAGAGGGCGCCGCTTTCAGATCCATAAGCAAGTCCCCCTCTTTCTTCCCACTAGCCCAAACAATCTCAAACCACGTTTGTCGATACGCTTCATAGCCCGGACTGTCGGCATGGGTAGTCACGAGAGAGTCATAGATTTCACGAATCTGGGGATCGATAAGAGGCATGCAGCGGTGTGCAGCGGGTCCTATGGATAGACCGAGGCCGATTTCCGAAAATGAGGAAGCTGCTTCATAGATCTGGACGGAAACGTTCCGGCGGAGGAGACCTGTTGCTAGGGTGAGGCCGCCGATGCCGCCACCTATGATTGTTATGGTGAATTGGCGGGGGTGTGTACTTCCCATTTTAATTGAGGGAGGTTGGTGAGTAAATTACTCGTGTGTCTGAGGGGTCGAGGTTGGTCAGAGTAGGGAGTGATGCGGGGTCTCTCTGCTGATCATCTTTTCCCGAGTGCCGTGGAGGGGGGCATGGGCTTTGATAGACGGACTGGATCGTATCGAAGCCGGTAATCTCAATCGAAATGGCGCTAGAACCGTTTGAAATTATGCATGCTCAAGTCACGTAGCTTTACGTGACCGACTCGGCGGGCGATGCCGATCCTTTGTTATATCGTAAACTACGAAGGAAGTCTAGTGGAGCTAAGAGTGTCTATGAGAACTAATTCATTGATTCTAGGTCCTAAAACCCCGATCCTGCCGGGAGTACATAATAGAGATTGACAAGCCAAAAGCTTCTGGCGAGATGGTCTGGGCAAATCGTGTTTGAGCCCAGGTCGGCTCACTGAGCCTGTCGTGAGGGTATTTAGTTTCTTGGAGGTTCGGGCAAGGGAAAGCTGCTCACGATGTCTGAGAGCCGTTTGTTCAGGGAAAGGCTTTCATTAAAGGGCTCTGCCGATCCGATCGCGCGAATTCAATGTTACCCCAGAACCGGACAAATCTGACTTGCAGATTTCAAAGCTGACAGCTCTGCTAGCGTCTTGAACACAATTAGGTCTGGAAGGCCTGCAAACTTCGCAAAAAAAGGTATAAAGGAAAGAAAAAGTATGAAGAGAAGGGTGGGTCAAATCATAGGCGCCGTTACAATACGCTTTCCCTGTTCCCACTTGGGGGGTCCAAAGGGGTCATAACTCTCAGGTTTATCCCAGTCTGAGTCGCTACCGTCTTTGCCATCGATGCGGATGGGGGACGAGGAATCGGAATCATCGAGTGCGCGTCGGAAGCGAAGAAATTCATGCGAATCGACTGTATGGATTGGGTACATTTGGCCCATTTCCATAGACTGCAATGCTGCCCGCTGGATATGGCGGATATCGTCACGTAGGTTGGAAACTTGGCTTTCAAGGTTCCGCCGGGCTGTCTGTTCGCGACGGAGGAGCGTCACCAGGGTGCTGTATTGTTCAATTGATACGCCCGAGAAGTCGGATAAGGATGTGGTAGACGGGGCTGGTCGAAGGGTGCGTGAGTGCATTGTGTCGGGGCGAATGGTGCTGGTGCTTGTTGGACGCACGGGGAGAGATGGCAACGGACTTGGCGATTCGTCACGTTCAGGTGTACTTGAAAGACCAGAAGGTCTGCTGCGCGCATTGGGGGCGAAGGATTCTGTGGATGGGCTTTGTTTTCGACGGGATGTGGATTGAGGTTCCACTGAGTTCGACTGCATTCGTGCAATGGCAAATTCCAGGTCGATCATCTTTACTTCCAGCGTATTCAAACGCTGTTCCACAGTGAGGCCATCGTCTTGCTGCATGCTCCGAACCAGGTTTCCCACATTGGGTGGTAGACTTATCAGGTCTGCATGGTGATCGGAATGAATAGACGGTGCAGCGGACACTCTAGTCACGCTCGTCACCGTAGTCCCCGTGGACGGACGACCAGAGTGATCACTTGTAGAGCTTCCCTCCTCTGGAGGGGGTCTTGAGTCGGGAACGGAATTGGGTATTGAAGCTGTGCGGGTTGGCCAATTGCGAGACATTGGTGGTTCATCTACGAGATCACCAATCGCGCTGATGCTCCTTGATCGTCTTCGAGCCTGGATCATACGGCGCTCGCGTTGGCTTTCCGGTATAAGACGTTCTTCCTGAGGATCAGAGATGGCAGAAATAACACTCGATGCTACCCCAAACCGGGACTCGTCCTCGGAGAATATCACGCTGGGAAGGGTAGCACGTCGTCGGCGCGATGGCATGCCAGGAAAGCCTGGAGAGGTCAAGCGAGTCGGAGACAAGTGTGTTTCTGCGAGGAGCAGGTTTTCCTCCGAGAGTGGACTACTCCGTTTGGACTCTGGTGTGGGAACAGCCAGGAATGATTCCCCCACCGGCGGCAATCGCCTCGACGGGGAAGAATTGTAGTATGCTTCATGGGGACTTTCTTCCACATCGTCGACCTGGCTCTGTCTTTTCCGATTGAAAATCTTGCGCATAACAGTCTTCAGTGTACTCCCGGTTCGGCGGTGTATAATGGGTGTGGTATGGAAGTTGATAGGGGGTAAGGCTGTATCGTAATGGTTCATATCGATGGAAAAAGATGGCGGATTCGAAGAGGAGCGCTCTCCGCGCGCTGATGTCGATCGCGGACTTCCGATCGACTCGCTGCCGGCGCTCGCAATTGATCGAGTGGTGGTTCTCGACATGGCGGTAATAGAGGTCACGACAACTGAACTCGCGACGGGATCATTACAGAGAATATTCGCAATATGGGTATCGAAAAAAGGAGGGTCGGGCGAAAATAAGTATGTGGTATTAGACTAGGCCGCACAGCGGATTCGAATCAAGGCCAGGGGATTGATTCAGTCGAATCGCGGAGCTATTGAGAAGTACTGTCAAACGCCCAGTTAGTTCCGAGTCACCACAAACGCAAGCACTGAGCATACAAAGGGTAGAAGGACCATCGTTGCAGAAAGCGCACAGTGCCCGTTTGCTTCAGACCGAGTTCCAAGGTCGAGGGGTTCGCAACCACGGATAGGGTGTACCAGAATGGAGCAGAAGAGTTAAAGACTGGAAGTAGAAAAACGAAAACAAGAATTTCGAATTCAGAAGGAAAAAAGAGTGTCGGCGAACAGATTGCAATGTTCGAGAAAGCAGAAGGCCATGGGAAGAAAAGGGAGAAGCTAAGAAAGAAACTAGAATTAGGAGAGAAGCTACCCCCACATGTAGTCGGGACCTTTCAGCCACTGCCGAACGGGATTTCAATTACAAGACGAACCCCATTCTGTTTCCGGGTCTACGGCCGAGCAGGGCTTCGAGGATCGACTTTGCGCCCGATAACATATTTTTCACCGCAAATATGAAGTGGCCATGGTCCAAGTGCCATTGGCCCTGGGCCATAAGTCAGCCCGACCCAAGCCTCCAACGCGACTGGAAAACGGAGACAAGCTACCAAAGCTAGGAAAAGGTAAGCCAGCCAGAGCAGGCGAATAAAAATTGAATAGCGCTTCCGACCCATGCGTGGATCCAGCCGAGACCAAAGTGGAGTGGGTAGGCTGAAGGGCCGTTTTGAACTGCTTCCCTCTTCCAACTTGAGTCATTGGAGTCCGGGGGGACATCCTAGTCAATTTGGGAGACCAATTGTATCAAAAAGACGATGGACTTCACTGAGTCGGAACCTGCACGACCGGTCTGAAACACCACATGGCGTTGATCGTAACGCACTTTGACCCGCACAGACTTCCATTTGCGCCCGACCTTCTTCCTACCATTCTGCCACTTCAGCTCGCGCAAAATTGCACCAACAGATGAGACGTGTTAGTGGCACAGGCAACTTGAGGTGCCAACGTATCAAGCCTGGAAATCAACTCGGCTCTCGAGGTGGGATGTGAGACTACGTCAAAATCTGCCCGACGGCAGAGACCCTGGTCACGGCCACGGCATTGCCGATCAGAGAAGACCCCTCTCACGCTTGAACTATATCTAGTAATGCATCTCCGACGGCCTCAACACGATCGCCAAGATCATCCCCAGTAGAGGGGCACTGCGTGTCTTGAAACACGGCTTCTGTCCGTCCCTCCCGTTTCACCGCCTGCGTGTCTCGCTTCAAAGACGGCACTGAAGTTTCGGACCCCCATCTACAACCCGTCTGACCGATTAGGCAATCGGGACGAGCTGCAGGGTTGGACTACAGGTCTCAGCATCGTTGACTCGTAACATCCTTCATGCTAATTCCAGAACTCGAGAATTAGCTCAAAGTAGATCGCCAGCGTCAGGATATCGCAAGTCCGCATTCTCCTCCAAGTAGTCCATCCAATGCTTCAGGAAGCTACTGCCACTGCATCCCAAAAAGATAATCAATCGAACCACCCTTTTCCACAGACCGGACACAGGCACTTACCGACTGATAGTCTCTGAGTCCCCGCAGATGCAGAGATGCCGCTTAGGTCGCGTCATAGCCACTAGACCTCGCCGTTAGCTGCGTCCAGACACGATGACAGGTCCAATATGTACAGCCAGGACCGGGATGAGAGAACATACCGTTGAGACGCCGTTTCTCACCAAGGAAGCCAACCTCGTGCTCCGCATTGCTGCGCACGAGACTAACGACCACGGCTTCCTTCTCTCGGCCTTGGAAACCATCAACACTGCCCAACTCCAGACCGGGATACTTCTCACGGAGCATCTGGGAAAGGAGTGCAAGTTGGCCGTTGTAAGGGGTAATGACGGCAATGTCTTCGGGCTTGAGACCGGTGTCGATAAGCTTATCGACATGTCTGGCGGCAACCATTGCTTCCATCTCATTGCTTTTGCTTTCACCGAGGAGTGCCTCCTTATTGCCGATCTCCTTGTCATCAGCTTGTTCGGGAAAGTCGCCACCTTGTGTATCCCAAAAGACCAGGGGTTCTTGCGTGTCATCAGTGCCGTCAACTTCGTAGGGCAGCTCGGCTAGAAGACGGGCTTTCACGGAATCAGCGGCCATGAGCTTCGACTCGTAGAGCTCGTCTGATGGGAAACGCATAATCTTTTCATGCATTCGATATTGCGTAGTCAACATCCTCTTGATACTTGGGCCATGTAGAGATAGTAAGCGGTCAAATAACGTCCGCTCCAAGGACACCCCTTTGAGAATTTCCTTGTCGGCGGTTTGATCCGACTTATCCACCTTTTCCTTCTCGTCCTTCGACTTTGTATTCGTTGACTTGACCGTTGGCGGCAGTTGCAAGTGATCACCAGCAAGGACAACCTTATCTGCAGACAAAAGCGAAATCCAACACTGAGCCTCAAGAGCCTGACTAGCCTCATCAATTATGACCACATCAAATCTCTGATTCTTCAGCTGATGACCTCCGGCACCGTGAAGTGTTGCCAGAACCACGCTGCTCTCGCGCACGAGGTTATCAACACATTTAGACTCGCGCTCTCGAAACTCCCTTCGGAGTTGTTTCAAGTCGTCGTAGATTGCCCGTCTTTCTCGACCAGACTTTGTCTTGCGGATACTTGCCTGCTTGGTATCAATCTCCTTGCGTACATCCTTGACGATGTTCCCTGCATCAGAAGTTTGCGTGAGAACTTCGAGAGAGTGCTCAAGCACTGAAGGAAGAAGCCGAGCCGGATGCCCGATGCGCACGACCGGGACTTTCTTTGGAGCTAGGCGCTCAACGATGTTGTCCACAGACACATTTGACGGGCCACAGACTAAAACACGTTTCTTCCGTTGGACGAATTGCATAATCAGCTCAATCAGCGTATGTGTCTTTCCAGTACCAGGCGGGCCGTGAATGAGGGCGATATCTTTCGAAGCCAGAGCAAACCGAATAGCATCCTTTTGCGAGTCGTTCAATGTCGGATCCATGAATTCAATTGGTCCCGTCATATCATGGTCTGGTTGTAATGGGGTCGTATGTCCAAAAGCGACGCGCATAAAATGCGTGTGGTCTGCTTCGGTCATCTTGACCATTTTCTCCATAGTCTGTCGCATCCTAGAAAAGATCAGCCACTTTCCCCGACTCAGTCCATCAAACTAAACTCACCGTCTGTACGTAACATCATTTGCAAGTTTAATTCTGTCGGCCAGGTCAGCAAGCCATTCAATCGCAATATCCAACCCTAGAAAAGAACCCACGCCCAGAGCTTCTTTCCCCACAGCTCCTCAATAGCCTCGTCTTCCTCCTTCGACCTTCCCCCACCACCCCTCGACCCAAACGCAATCCAAATAGCTCGATCACCCGTTCTCGTGACAACACCTTCCGCCCCCTTCACGTCCTTCCCATCCTTATCCTTATCCTTTTCCTTGCCCACCTTCTTTCCCCCAGCCGAAACATCATTGACACGAACAACATCCCCAACCCTTATCCCATGCGATCCAAGTCTCGGCTGTCCATCTGATGCGCCATCTTCACTCTTCGACGCGATAGCGGGGTCAGGCACGAACTCGCCCACCACGCGACCGCCCATTCCAGTACGGCATTGTGAGAGAACGAGACCTGTCAAAGCATATCCGGTAGCTTGGAGCTTTCGGCGCGTCGACGGAGAAACGGAAGCGGCAGTTGAGGCGAGGGTTGAGGAGGAGACCTCGGCTTCGTGTTCGCGTAGGAGAAGCTGGAGTTGAGTCTCGGCGAAGAGGGGTATTGAGATTGGCGTTGGGGCCATTTTGGCCAGCACAAGCAGGGATTGGAGCTGTATACCAGACGTGGGAGTTGGCTGCCTAGGTATAAATCGGGTGCTATCTATTGAGCGAGCGATTTGTTCGAGATTGAGCGTTGTGGGAAGCTTTCGGGGATAATTGAAGCTGGTATGTCCGACCCACGGGTGACCTCATTCGTTTTAGTCATCTTATACTTGCTCCAAAAGTAAGCGTCGAACTTCCTTTAAAAACCCAACAGATTGTACTTGATCTTGTATTTGTTTCTTGATGTAGTGATCTAACTCTTCTAAATTAATGCAAAAGGCTCAGATATTTAGCCCGAGAAAAATCGATTGCCGAATTTTGTACATTAAGGATTGACAGAAAACGAGCGGAGAGTCCACTTTGTTTCAACAATACGAAGTTTGCAAAGATGGCAATTGTTCCCTCCTTGAATAAGCCAGTCCCGCCTTTCTGTGCCAGATCAGTCGTGTACAATTACAGGCCCAAGTGAACCTAGGACAGAGGGGCTTGTCGACCTGGGGGCCGCATAGTTGAGCGTAAGCTTGAATGGGTTTGCATGCATCCCCGATCTTCATCCCGGCGTCACAATGAGCAGCCGAAGGTCGCCTGAAATCAGACCAATGCTCACCAACGCAGATACCATCATGGCTCGAAATTCCAGAGATCAAGGCGTCTTTCCAGAACGCAAATCACACCGATTCAATCTTCACTTTAATCTTCGGCTCCTCATCCATAAGACTTTTAATCTCAGCCTCAGACTTGATCGGCGAAAGGCCTCTAATCTCACTCTTGCAAAGCTTCGTGCCGGCAAGATAACACTCGTCACATCGCCTCTTAACAGGCCCACAAGCCGTCTGGCCAAGCCCAACAAGCAGTTTGTTAATCTCATGCCATTTTTCCTTCGGCAACCATGACTGCAAGGCCAGACGAGTCTCCTCGGGCGTCTTCGTCTTATGCCAGCCCCATAGATTGGTAATTCGATGGACATGAACATCGACTCCAATGCCGAGGTGTTTGCCCCATGCTGCGCTCATGCATAAATAGGCCATTTTCGGACCTACACCCGGAAGACTCATGAGTTCTTCTGGGGTGGATGGAATATCGCCGTCAAATTTGTCCCGAAGGATCAGAGCGGCGGCCTTGATGTACTTTGTTTTGTTATTGTGGAATCCAACCTTTTCAATGAGTTCGTTCAACTTTGTTGGTGACACCGCGAGGATATTGCTGAGGTTGAGCGTGCTGTCCTTGACAGGAATCTTGGGATCTTCTTCCTCGGTCTTGACCTGAACATCGCCGACGCATTCCGGGATCTCAGTCTTGATATCATCCACGCAGTCTGCCTGCTCACCAAGCTCGGTGTGAAGTCGTTGCATCGCCACTGCTGTGACGGTATCCTTGGTTTGAGAGGAAAGCATCAATGCAATGAGCGTCTGGAAGCGACGGTCTTTGGGGGACGATGGCCGCCAGAATAACTCGGCGCAACCCATGGTATCCACTGGTGCTGTCGGATTATCCTCTCGCATCTTCTTCACGATGTTGTACATTGTCTCCCAGTTAGACGGGGGTTCCATCACTAGTTCCCCCTGAGCATCACGAGTTTTTCTCGCTGGCAAGCGACGAGCCTTGGCTGCCGCGTTGGGCTTTTCATCTGGGTCCTCCTTTTTCAAGACCTTGCGTGGCGTGCGACTCAACGTCGAGAGGGAATTTGTGCTGGCATTGCGTTTACGGCGTTTCGTAGGTGGTTCGAGGAGGTCTTCGATGTCGGCTGTGTCAGCGGGCGAAAGGGAGGATTCATCATCGCTTCTAGCAGGAAGATGAGCGATTGTTGGGATCGATTCTATTTCCGCGGGATTTGCGTTGAAAGCAAAACTACGCAATGCACTCGCATTGAGCGAGGAATTCCGCGTTGAGCGTCGCGCAGGAGGCGACAGTGCCTGGAAGACCTTGGAGGCTTCCTTGGAAGCACGAGAAGTGCGCATCGTGGAAATGTAAATGCAAGTTTGACAACGGAGAGAGTTTCACATGTGGAGAGCGGATCGAGGTCAAATGGGGCAAATTGGGTTCCCCAGCCTCGGCGATGACCCCAGCTCTCCGACCTCCGACTTCCAACTCTTCGACGGGAGCAACCTCTTTCCACCGTTCATACGCCACATTCCTCTTGAGGTCACCCGCATTCCTCTATAATGGCCTCGCCTTCATCACAGACGACACAAAGGCTTCTGCGTGAGCTGAAGGATTACGCAAAATCACCAAACGAAGTGCTACTCCATTTGGGTCCCGTTGATGAAGAGGACCTCCTACGGTGGGAGGCCGTCTTGAAGGGCGTGAATGGCTCCCCATATGAAGGTATGCTCTGAGCTTCAGAGGATTCGACCGAAATCAAGCTGACAGATCTTCACAGGCGGGCTATGGCACCTGCGCATCGTGATCCCTCCCAACTATCCTCTCGCCCCGCCCACAATTACTTTCACGACCAAGATATCACACCCGAACATTTCCTTTGATAAGGGCGAGATCTGCCTAACTTTGTTGACGACCGAGCACTGGACGCCTATTTACACGATTTCATCGACCCTCACTGCCATCCACCAGCTCTTGACCGAACCTGCGCCTGACTCACCA